>WOXC01008416.1:2500-439502 GCA_011680675.1 Gymnobelideus leadbeateri | reverse complement strand
AATTGTCTCTCCTGGATCTATTCTCCAGGTCAGTGGTTTTTCCCATGAGATATTTCACATTGCCTTCTAATCTTTCGTTTGTTTGGATCTGCTTAACAGCATCTTGATTTCTCAGAAAGTCACTAGGTTCCATTTGTTCCATTCTAACTCTGACGGAATGAATCTCCTCAGTGAGCTTTTGAGATTCTTTTTCCATCTGGCAAATTCGACTTTTTAAGGCATTCTTCTCCTCATTGCCCTTTTGGGCCTCCTTTTCCATTTGAGTTAGTCTATTTTTTAAGGTGTTGTTTTCCTCAGTCAGGCTGTTGACCCTCATTTCATACTTTTCCTGCATCCTTCTCATTTCTCTTTTTAATTTTTCCTCCACTTCTCTTATTTGATTTTTAAAGTCCTTCTTAAGGTCCTCTATGGCCTGCAACCCGCTCATGTTTTCCCCTGGGGCTTTTGGAGCAGGACTTCTGACCTCACAGTCCTTTTCCTGCTCTATGCCCCCAAATAGGAGTCTAGGGTTGCATTTTTTTGTTTCCTTTGCCTTGGCATGTTGCCATTTAATTGCTTGACTTTTGGGCTTGTTGCCACACTATGGCTTTAAGGCCAGATAGAGGAATTTTCGTCCCGAACGTGTGGGGGGCAACTTCCGTTTCTGGCAAGCTGTAAACCCATCCACAACTTCCACCCTAGATCACAATCCAGATCCAGGGAGGTTAAAGCAAGAGCGATTACCCCCAAGACTGATCGCTGGATCTCCCCACGATTTGTAGGCTGGGAGCCGGAAATGCCTTTGAAAACTACACAGTGGCGTGTCTCCTCAGCAGCTTCTAGCCCCCAGGGGAGGGAGCTGACGCATTCCCCAAATACAGGTCCCAAAGTCCATAGGACACTAACCTCTACTTTGTCCTAGGCAAGTCTATGTTGATAATTCTGGCGTCTCCACAGTTCCTGGTGTTCTGGGGTTCCTCCAGCAGGCTGCTGGCCCTGCCGCCCTGGGGCTAAAACCTCGGCTCACGGGACCTGGGCTCCGCTCGGCTCGGCTCCCACGCGTTGTGCTCTGCCGGCTCCCAGACCGCTGCACTGGTCCTTCCTGCAGGGCTGCTGGGCTGTCCTCAGCGGAAGGTTAGCTTCTCTGTGTCGTTCTGTGGGTGCTGGGGCTCCAGAAGTTTTTCAGAGTCCTTTTTTACATAGTTTGTGGAGAATCTGGGGGCAGAGAGGCTTGGACGAGCTGTTTCTACTCCGCCATCTTGGCTCCGCCCCCTCGAAGTATTTATTTTTTAAAAGTCTTAAGTGCACATTATTTAAAGCAGGCACCATTTGTATTTTTAAAATCACTATATTGCTAAGAAATATAGGCTGAGTAATAGAATAAAATTTAAAGAGAAAACAATGAAGATTTAGAAAAATCCACCATATTTGGCAATGAAGGGATTAGTGTCTTTGGAGAGAACACTTTCAGTTGAATGATGAGGTTCAAAGACAGAAGCTAGAGTGAGAAGAGGAAATGGAGTCAACAAATGTTGACAAGCTATTGCTAGGAGTTTGGTTGAAAAATTAGAAAGAGACAAAGGAGGATAATTTAGGAAGATGGTTGAGTCTAGTGAAGACTTTTTTTAAGGATGGGAAGACTTGGAGATGGCTAGGTGGTGCAGTGAATAGAGCACCTGCCCTGGAGTCAGGAGGACCTAGTTTTGGATCCGGCCTCAGACACTTAATACAAAAACTAGCCATCTGACCTCGGGTAAGTCACTTAACCCCAATTGCCCTCCAAAAAGCAAAAAAAAAAGGATGGGGAAACTTGGGCATGTTTGCAGGCAGCAGGAAAAGAGCCAGCAGAAATGCAGAAATGGAGAGACTAAAGATTAGAGTGGGAGGGAATGAGAGAGGGGATAATCTGTTGGAGGAGACAGGAGGGAAGAGGATCAAGGATACCAGTAAAGAGTAGGGTACTAGTAGGCTTCATTGAAGACTAGATGAGAAAATAGAGGGTGACATCAAAAGGTTTTGAGATGAAGAGAATGGGAGAAGAGGGACCTACTGGGAAAAAAATTTCCATTTCCTCAGTCAAGTATGAAGTAATGTCTTCAGTTGTGAGGTTTGGAGAAAAGGTTTATATAGAAGGTTTAAGGAAAAAAGAGAAGTTTAGAACAGTTACTCTGGGGTGTGGGATAGAAAAATAATTAGAGAAGAGTAAAAATATTTTCTTGTTGTAGTTGAATTTGTGGTATATCTAGTTAGCTTAGTTTTGTGACTTTCTCTAGCACCTTTCAACAGTATGTGAGTGGGAGTAAAGAAGGTGGATGGTGGCAATAAGTCAGTGTCGACGTTTGGCAAGGTATGACTGCCAGTAGGACAAGGGAGCAAGAGATTGGAGAGTAGAATAGGGTGTGGAGTTGAATGGGTTAAGTGAAGGGTCAAGATTAGGAAGGGAAGAAATTAAAGGCAAAGTAAGGATGATATCCAGGGAAAGTGCTGAGAGATAGAGGTGTTCTGTCATTATAATGAGGGAGAAGAATAAGTTTAAGAGTAGCAAGCAGAAGAAAAGATGGAATAATAGGTCTCGATTGGATAAAGAAATGTTAAGGTTCTTCATAATGGAGATGGAACACTTGTGGGTGATGTCAAGATCTAAAGTATAACCATACTTTTGTGTAGCTAAAGTAGAAATAAGGAGAAGGTAATGGGAGTTAAGAGGAACTTAAGACATTAGAGCATTTTCAGGAACATCAACAGGTATATTGAAAGCTTCTAGTATAGGAATAGAAGATGTGGTGGAGAGGAAGACCGTTAGCCAGATTTTGAAGTCCTTGAGGTGTTCGCTACCTGTGTGGACCATGGCAAAGTAACTTTACTACTCTGGGCCTCAGTTACTTCCTCTGTAAAATTAGAGGCTTGCTCTAGATGGCCTCCAGCTCTAGAGCTAGGATCCAATGTGGGACCTTGGACAAGTCACTTAGCCACTCTGTGCCTCAGTTTCCTCCTCTGGGAGGGGCTTGGACTAAATGGCTTTTAAGATCCCTTCTAGATCCAGATTTATGACTCAATGAACTAGTATTGGCTTCATCTGCACTGAATGGAGATTCAACTAAGCTAACATTCAACAAGCAACTAAATTCAGGTCATCTCAAGTAAGAAAAAAATTGACATGGGTATTTTTCCATTGTGAGATGAACATTTTCACCACACCATCTGCTGAAATGCTCTCTAATGGTTCAGCCCTGAGCTCAGGTCCTACTTGTGGATAATTTTGGCTACTACTCAAGCTGTGTAGACAACAGTTTATTAAGTAGAATTAAATAAATAAGCTTTTAATGTGCCATATTGTAGAGTGCTGGAATCAAATCCAGAAAACATGAGTTCTGGCCTCACTTGCCACATACTAGCTGTGTGACCTTGAACTTAAACTCATGTTCCTCTCCCCAACTCTGAGAGCCTCAATCTTTTCAGCTATCGAATGAAGGAGTTGGACTGTTCTAGATCTGCCCTTCTATGACCCAAAGACACTAGCTTTCAAATGTCCCCTCCCTCTCATCTCAGTTAACTCCAGGATAGGGAAAGAAAGGAGAAGCAAGTACCAAGAGAGTTAGATGAATGGAAGGCAGACTGGGCTGAGCCAAACACACTGGATATGATTAGGTGAATGAATTTCATTCTCCTCTATCATCTGAATTGAAAGGCTTTCCAGTCCCATTCAGGTGCACACTAGTTAAATGACCTTAGCATTTGATGGGTAGATATATGGACTTTTAATTAGATTCTTTGTCTCTAATTTACCATGGAAGGAAGCCAGAGAAGCATAGCACCCCCTAAATCATTCGGCGGGTTCACATTAAATTACACACTCCTAAAGGGGGTGCCAGTTGGCGTATTTCTTAATTACACTCATTAAAATGTTTTGTGGGAAAATGTGTAGAGCAGAGAGATGCCTGAGAAAAGACATAACCTCCTGTTATTGCCGGAGGCATTTTATCAGCTTACGACGGGATGGGTGGCCCACTCCAGAGTCAAGCAGACTGGGCACATGACTGGCTCCCAAATGAGCATGCAGTCCATTACATTACAGCATTCTGTGGGAGCTCTGTCAGTCAACTACACAGACCAAAGGTCCACTACGTGCCAAGACCCAGGGATACAAGGGAAACGATAGCAGTAGCTCTGCATTTCTAAGTCATGGTTAATGATAATAATAATAGCTAACATTTCTATAATGCTTTAAGGTTTGGAAAACATTTTACATATATTATCACATTTGATCCTCATAACAATCCTGCAAGCTTGGTGCTATTATTATCTCCATATTACAGGTGAGGAAATTGAGTCTGGGAGAACTTCAGTGACTTGGTGACTCTTCCTGACTCCAAGTTCAGAGCTCTATCCATTTTACTGCCATTCTTTCATTTGGATTCTTACCTGAGAGGTGAGTGGAATAACCATCACCACCATCATCATCATCATCACCACCACCATCATTATCATCACCACCACCACCACCACCATCATCATCATCATCATCATCATCATCATCATTTTACTGACATGGGTAACTGAGGCTCAAAGACATCAATTAATTTGTCCAAGGTCACACAGGTAGGAAGTGCCAAAGACAGAATTTGAATCTGGCTCCCCTGAATCTAGGGCCATTTCTCTTTCCAATATACTACATAACTTCATTACCATAGTTGCTTGATCCATAACATGCTTCCTCTACTTTCGATGTTTAGAGTCTGAAATCAAAAAATTAATTGAACCTAATGACTCTTCTGGGCTTCCAAATCAACTAGCAGACAGACTTCCAAACACTCTACCTGGCTTTGTCTTTATTTCCTTCTCTTCATAATATATCTGGAGAAGGCGAATCATGGCTCTTGCTGAGTCTACCAATCACAAGATTTTTGCTATGAGCCTGATGGGAGGAGAGGCACTGTTGAAAAATGGTAAGTGGCCAGCTTAAAACAAAGGCTTCACTTTGTTTTGTCAACCAAGTGTCAGGGCCCTGAAGCCCAGTGAAAGAAGCCTGCTTTTTCCCCCCTTTCTTTCTAACTCATGGTGAGCTAGCGAACTCTCTAATTTATGGCCAAACACCAAATGTCAACTACTCTGCTTTTTCCTAAAACGTGACACATTTGCAAATTCTTCTTCTTTAAACTTTCTACACAGACAAACCCAGGCCTCCCAAATCTCCATTTCCAAGGAACTGCTTGTTTCACCATCTCAGCTCCAAGAGATATCTGGGAATATTTCACTTGCCTCCACACTTACATAAATATTCAATGAGCCAGAGTGACCAGAATAGCTCTGCATATTCCTCCTCCTTGCAGAAAATGTAAGGAGTGGGGAAGCAGTCCTTGTTGCCAGCTCCCAGCTTTGATTCAGAAAACTCTCAGCTCTCTGGGCATGGAGCAGCTGGAGTTCCACACCCACCCGAGCTAATCTTGAATCAGCTGCTAAGACACGTCCTGAGCTATGAGCACTTGTACATGCTGACTAGAAGGCCTTCACCAGTTCTCTGGAACTCTTGTCTGTGTGTCACTGTGTACTCCAGCAGCATTTTCTATTGTCTCCTAAGTTTCTGACTCAGAAGGAAATTATGACCGGAACTGATTTGATTCTAGTATGGCTGCTCAAGAAGGAAAGGCAAAGCCCCATTCTTGTCATACCACAGCCTAAAATCATAGAGTCTCAGAGACAGAATGAATATAAGTGGTCATCTAGACCAGACGTGCCAAACATGTGGCCTGGAGACCACCTATAGCCCACAACACTCTCAAGTGTGGCCCAAACAGATGAAAATGTAATTGGGAGATATTTAACAAAATTGATTAAAATACAAGAAAATATAGATAATGTGAATGTGTGGTTTTCTAAGACAATATGCAGCCCTTGGGGATCTTTATATATGGTTTAGTGCCTCCCTTTCCATCTGAGTTTGATATCACTGATACAGACTAACACTCTATTCAATGGATGAATCCCTGTACAAGACCCAAGGCAAATGACCATCTATTTCTACTTGAACTATATAACAGAGAACTCACTACCTTGCAAGGCAGGCCATTCCATTTTCAAACCACCCAAATTCTTAAGAAGTTCTGAAAATATTAGAAGCTATATCAGAGAACATAGAACCCTAAATTTAGAGCTGGAAGGGACCTTGGAGGCCATTGAGGTCCACCCCCACCCCCATTTAATAGATAAGAAAACAGAAACACAGAAAGGTGAAAGAAGGTGGCCAACCTCCCATAGGTAGTAAGGAGCAGAGCCAAAGTCACCTGGTCCAGCCACCAGGGGGAGCACGGATGTCCTCCAGAACAAGTGGCTCAGTGGCATATTATTACCCACAGGGAATAGGAATTCGGGACACAAGGACTCTAGTCCTATTTCTACCTCATATTAACTGTGTGATCTGGAAGTTGGGAAAGAGAATTCAGTAGAGAGAGTCAGGAAAATCCATTACCTTCCTCATCAGGTAGTTCTTTCCATTTCTGTGAAGTTCTAATTTTTAGAAAGTTCTTCACTATATTGACCTGAAGTTGGTCTCTGGGCAACTTCCACCCATCACTACTGGTTCTCTCCTTTGGGGATAAGAACAAGTTTAACCTATCTTCCTGTGATAACCTTTCAGATGTTTGAAGACAGCAATCATGCCTCCCCTTCAATGTTCTCTTCTCTAGGCTTATAGGTCGTCAGTTCCCTTAAACAATCTTCATGTGACCCTACCTCAAGACCCTTCACAATCCTGTGCAACTTCCTCTAGATACTATCTAACTGGCAATGCCATTCCTAAAACGAGGCATCCAGAAATGAGGATGATATTCCAGATGTAGTCTGGTTAGAGACCTGTACAGGACTCTGCCTTGCTTAATTCAGCCTAAGATGCAATGACTGCCTTGCCACACTGGTAACTTGTCTTGATCTATAACCCCCAAATAGTTTTAAAAGCAAGTACTAGTTAACCAAGGTCTCCTGACCTATTTATACTTTGCCAAGTTGATTTTTTTAACCCAAGTGTAGAGCTTTACATTTGTTTCTATTAAACTTCATTTGCTATGGCCTAATGTTCTGACCACTTCGGATCTTTTTGGATACTGGCTCTGTTATCCAGCATATTAATTATCCTTCCCACTGTTATATCATCTGAATTTTTTAATGATATCCGCACCTTTATCAAAGTCATTGATTTTTGTTGTTCAGTCATTTCAGTCATGTCTAACTCTTTGTGACCCCATCTGGAGTTTTCCTAGCAAAGATACTGAAGTAGTTTGCCATTTCCTTCTCCAGTTCATTTTACAGATGAGGAAACTGAGACAAACAGGGTTAAATGACTCACTCAGGGTCACACAGGTAGTAAATAGCTGAGGCCAGATTTGAATTCAGGAAGATAAATCTTCCTGACTCTAGACCTGGTGCTCTATCCACTGAGCCAACCAGCTGTTCTACAAAGTCATAGATACAAACATTAATATATTTAACAGCACAGAGTCAAGCATGGATTTCTGCCAAACTTCATTGGAGTCTTTTTTCAACTTGACAGGATTTAAGATAACTATCCCCCCACCTTAGATACTCTTAATGGCCTGAAGGTTATCTTCAGTTCTGCCATCTCTGAAAGAGTTGATTGTAAGTTATATCTTTATCGGACCGAGGAAGCCAGTCCCTGTAGTGGCATCTACATTCAAGCTCTTCTGGGAAGTGTATATCCTACTGCTGGATAGAGCTGTTACAGTTCTCTAGGATACACATGTCCTGGCTTCTTTATGCCTGGGAGATTGAGATTCCCTTATAATTCATTGCCATTCTGTATGCAACTGTGAGAGTCTGGAAAGAATTGACCTGGTCATGGGCTAAGTGAGCCATAAGGAGATCAACAACTTAGAACCAAGGTTGGCTCTCCACCCAGTCTTTCCTTAGTCTTATCTGAGTTACAACATTCAGAGCTTTTAGCCTTACCAAGCAATAAGGTATTTCTATTTCTGGCTTCCAAAAGAGATGGCTGTGTGGGAGAAGAAGTGAGAAAAGGAAGACTTGAATTGAATAAGGAGGAAGAATTGTAAAGGTGATAGAGAAGGTTGAGGAATTGTGAAGGTCAGAGATGGAATTGGGGGAGAATAAATCAGAGAAACTGCGATAAAGTTGAATGTGAGGACACAAGCTAAAGGAGGATATGGCTTTGGGAAGAAGGAGGAAGAAGAAGAAGATGAGAAGAGGAAGAGGGAAAAGGAGAAAGAGAAGGAGAGGGAGAAGGAGGGGAGGGGAGGGAAGGGGGAGGAGGAGGGAGAGGGGAAGGGGGGAGAGGAAGGAAGGGAAGGAGGAGGAGAAAGAGGAGGAGGAGGAGGAGGAGGAGGAGGAGGAGGAGAAGAAGAAGAAGAAGAAGAAGAAGAAGAAGAAGAAGAAGAAGAAGAAGAAGAAGAAGAAGAAGAAGAAGAAGGAAAAGAAAAAGGAAGAAAAGGAGAAGGAAAAGAGAAGAACTGAAAGAGAAGAAGGGGACAAGTCAGAGAATCAGTCAGGCAGAAGGTAGCTGGTGAGACAAGGTAAAATAAATTGGTAATCCAAAGTAAGGTCTCTCAATGGCAGAGTTTGGCAGGACTATCACCACCAGTATCCTGGACACTGCCTCTCAATTGGCTGAAAATTGAGAGCAGGGAACACTGAGGGTAGCTGTCAGGGTGTTAAATACCTAAGAGACTATCGAGGTGCTAACCAGGTGCTAAAGAGATGAGCAGGGTGACAAATCTGGTTTTGAAATACTTCACAGCTTACCACAGTAGTTCTGAAGGGAAGCACCTTGCAAGAAAAACAAGGATTGAACATTTCACTTCCACTGAATATGGAGAGCAGAGAGAAGTCGCAATGATTTGCATTACATACACAATATTTATATTGTTGCTATAGCCAAGTAGTTATCTACATTCAAAGCACTGACCAATTTCCCTCCCTAGGAAAAGAAAGATAAGGGGAGTTGTAGAAAGTCTCTCGCTAGGGGCGGCTAGGTGGCGCCGTGAGTAGAGCGTCAGCCCTGGAGTCAGAAGGACCTGAGTTCGGATCCGGCCTCAGACACTTAACACACACACAAACAAAAACCTAGCCGTGTGACCTTGGACAAATTACTTAACCCCAATTGCCCTCCAAAAAAGCAAAAAAAAAAAAGTTTCTCCCTTGTAAGCACCTTGTAAGGTGCTTTAGGGCAGTCCTCATAAGAAGGCAAATAAGCCAAGGAACAGAGAGCAATAGGGCCAGCATGAGGTTAAGGTGAGCTCCCAAGCAGAAGAACTAGCAAGAAAAATCACCAAGAAAGAAGAAAAATGAGCAGGGAAATCAGGAAAAGCCATAACACAATGAACTAATATAGTGTAAGAAAAAATGAACCAAAAATGCCCAACAATAAAGAAATCAAGAAGATATATATTTACTAGTCCATCAGAATTAATGAACCAACAGCAAGAAACTTCAGAAAGACTTGCAAGGGAAATTAGACCAGAAAGCAAGTTGTAATTATGGTTTAAAATATGACTAAAATGTCCATACCCTTTGACCCAGAGATCCCCTTCTAGGCATATACATCAGGGGTGTCAAAGACAGTAAGAAAGATCCCATAACACTACAAATGTTGATAGCAGTACTTTTGTGATAGCGAAGGCCATGAAACAAAGTAGGTACACATTGAAATAAAAATAATTTCAATAATACGAACATTTAAACTATCCCTCCAAAAAAGGGATTCTTATTCTGGGGTCCACAGATTCCCATGAATGCACTGCAGGGAGTCAGTGACTTTGGATGGAAAAAATACATTTCTATTTCAGTATAACTGGTTTGCATTGTAATACAATGTATTTTATTTTATCAACTTAAAAATGTTATTCTAACAGCCATTCCCCCATTGGTAAATGGTTGAGGGATATAAACAGGCAGTCTTTACTAAAAGAAATCAAAGTTATCAAAAGTCAGATGAAAAATGCTCTAAATCACTAATAAAAGGAATGCAAATTAAAGCAATTCTGAGGTACCACCTCACACCCATCAGATTGACTGATGACAGAAAAGGAAAATGACAAATGCTGACGGGGATATGGGAAAACAAGCACATTAATACACTGTTGTTAGAGCTGTAAATTAGCTCAACCATTCTAAAGAACAATTTGGAACTATGCCCCCAAAACTATAAAACTGTGTATACCCTTTAACCCATCAATAGCATTATTAGGTCTCTATCCCAGAGAGATCAAAGAAAAAGGAACAGGAGCCATATATACAAAAGTATAGCAGTTCTTTTTGTGGTGGTGAAGAACTAGAAACTGAGGGGATGTCCATCAATTGGGGAATGGCTGAGTGAGTTATAGTATATGAATGTGATGGAATATTATTTTATTTAAGAAATGATGAAGGAGATGGTTTCAGAAAAACCTAGGAAAACTTGTATGAACTGATACACAGTGAAGTGAGCTGAGCCAGGGGAACAATTTACATAGTAACAGCAACATTGTAAGGACAATCAACTGTGAAAAATTTAGTGATTCTGATAAATACAACAATCTATCAGAATTCCAAAGAATTCATGATGAAAAATGTTAACCATCTCCAAATAGAGAACTGATGACTCAAGAGTGTTGATTGGAACATGTTTATTTCTCTTTATTTTTCTAGTTTTTTTGGAAACATGGCTAATGTAGAAATATGTTTTGCATGACTTCACATTATAAGGGGTATGGGTCAGGAATGGATAGAGGGAAGGAGAGGATTTAAAACTAAAAATAAAATTGAATTTAAAAATAAATTTAAAAAACAATATTCTAAGAAGGTGTCTTTGCACTGACAAAGGGATCCATGACACAAAAAAGGTTAAGAATCCCTGTTCTCAAAGAATCCAGAGGCAAGAAGACAATTCAATAAGCAAATACTTCAAACAGGAAAAACACGAGACAGGTAAATTAGAACTGTTAACAAGAAAACCATAAACAATGAAGTCAACTCTCTTATGATTCTAGGACTAGACAAAGGTATTGTCTCAAAAATATTTATTTTACATCAATCAAGAGCCAAAAACAGAACTAAGATTAATCATCAGGAAGTAAAGGGATCTAAGGGGATCCTGGTGGAAGGGAAATAAAAGAATCAAAAGAAAGAAAGGAGAAAGAATTGAATAAATAATCTAGGCACTACAGTATGGGGAATTCCACAAAACTTTTATGGAGAGTGAAGAAAGCAGGATGAGCATCATAATATAGACAGTTGCCATAATCATGTAAACAAATCTCTGAGAGGCAGGTGAATTCAGATTAATTGCAATCACCAACCTTGACCCCCAGATAATGATATACAGAATCCCAGAACTTGAGGATCCAAAGAGACTCTAGTGGTCAAATTGAACAACAAAGGAACCCCGACTGTGACATAGAACAGAAATGGCCATGCAGCCCCTCCTTGAAGTCTTAAAAGGAGGAGGAAGCGTCTTCCCCTAGGAGCAGCCCAGTTCACTTTGGGATATCTCTAGCTGTTAGGAGGGTTATTTTGGTGGTCATTGTTATTGTTTTTCCTGACATCAAGTCTAAATTTTCTTGCCATATTTCTCTGGGTTCTAATTCTTGTTCCACATGAAAACCCCTCAGATATTTGAAGACAGCGGTCACATCTTGACTGAGTCTTCTCTTCTCCAGGGTAAACATGCCCAATTCTTTCAACATAATCCTCATATGACATGCACTCAAGACTTTTCACCATCCTGGTTACCTTCTTCTGAACAATACCCAGTTTATGAATGTCCTTCCAGCTTAAGAACTAAACACAATATTGACCTCACAGGTGGGGGTGGAATATAAAAAAAAAAAACTTCCCTTCTATTAGTAGAGAGTCTGGGGGACAATGAGGGCAGAACACTGCATACATTATCAGATGGAATCTCTTTGTTCATCGTTTTTTGCTTAACTGACCTAAAAGGTAGGGTTCAATGGTAAGGGAGTATATTGATAAATTACTGCAATGTAAAAAATAAAATATATCCATTATACATTAAAAAAATATATCATTCCAGACCATTTTTGACAGAGTGGCTAAACTTCCTTGAAAGGAATCAATAAATAGAATTTATCTAAAATTTTTAATAAATTACTAGATAAAATCTATCATGCTAATCTTGTGGACAAGACAGAGAAGTGCTGGCTAGATAATAACACATGGAGGAGGCTTTTAAATAGCCAGACCCAAAGAAGATTTATTAACAGTTTGAGATCAGCTTGGAAGGAAGTCTCCACTCAGGTGACCCAAGGCTCCAAGCTTGGCCCATGTCATGCTGGTCAATGACAAGTAAACAAAGGCATAGGTGGCCCACTCATCATGTTTGTAGGTAGAAGGGATAGCTAATACTCTGGATGACCAGGTAGGAACTCAAAAAGACCTTCAGAAGCTAGAACATTAGACTAAAACTAATAGGATGATATTTAATGAGGCTGAATATCAAGTCTCACACTGGATTTCGAAAATTCCACTTCACAATCACAAAACAGGAAAGCATGGTTAGACAATAATCCATCCACAAAAGTTCTGGGGCTTTTAGAGTACCACAAGGTCAGTATAAGTCAGCACTATGATGTGGTGACCAAATCAGTTCATGTGATCTTGAGTTGCATTAAGAGAGACAGAGTATCCAGGACTATGGAGGTGTCCCTGTCCTCTTCCCTGGTCAGTCCACCATCTGGAATGCTGTGCTTAGTTTAAGGTACCACACTTAAAAAGGACATGAACAAGTTGGAAGGTATCCAAGAGGAACAACCAGGAGAGGGAAGGGTCTTGAATTCATATCAAATGAGAATCAATCAAAGGAACTCAGGTCATTTAAGCTGGAGAAGAGAAGGTTTAGGGTGACAAGATAATGTGTTCAAGTATTTGAAGGACTGTCACATGGAAAGGGAATTCAATTCAGTCTGCTTGGTCCCAGAGGGCAAAACCAGAAGCAACTAGCTTTTGGGGGAGGAAGCAGAGTTAAATGACTTTCGAAGGGTCACACAGCTAGTAAGTCTGATGCCAGATTTGAACTCAGGTCCTTCTGATTCCAGGGCCAGTGTTCTATCCACTGTGCCACTTAGCTGTCCCACAATTAAACTTTAAATAGATTGATTTAGGTTTGATGTCAGGACAAAACTTCTTAGCAACTAGAGCTGTCCCAAAGTGGAAAGAAATGCCTCAGCAGGTGGTAACTCAAAGACTTCCAGCTGATGCTGGATGACAACTTGATCACGGCTATGGAAGGGCTTCTTTCCCAGGTATGAACTGGACAGATGGTCAATGAAATCCCCTCCAACTCTGAGACATTAAGATTCTTGGACTATGAAACCAGACATATGTTACCTAGTCCATGCTCCTTTTCATATCAGTGATTTCCATATCTTAAAGAGAAGCTTTATTTTGTCATGAGATTATTTTGAATTCTTCACTGCTGTGGTTTATCAAAGTGCAAATAAGCAAACATCCGAAGACCTTGGTCCTGGAAAAATAATACAGCCATCTTCAATGACAAATGGGCCATGCCATGCCCTTCCCATTCACAAGTCAAAGGTCAAAGCATCCTATACACCCTTCTCTGTAATATTAACATTTTGCCCCATTTTGAAAGGTTTAATTTCTTCACCAAGAACATTTCCTCATTGGTTTTAGCCTTGTTAGTTGATGCTAAACCATTCAAGAAGGTGTCATTTGATATTTAGACCCCCATGTCTAGTGGTATCTCACTCACCAGGATATTTTTTTAAGTATTTTTAAAGGCCTATCACCTTATCAGAGAGTATACTTTCTTTGGTCACCTTTGGATGATGATTTCAAGCCAGTATGAAAATCCAACTCTTCCCTTTCTTTCCTTACATCCATTTCAGTAACTTTGATCAGGGAGAAGAGAAATTAAATCTGTCCATTTACAGGTACAGGACTATGAAAGGAGTTTTAATAGACCTAATCAAGTCATTTTACTGTTTTTAAAATCCACCTCTTACCAAGATTAAAGGCTGCAGAAAGAACAAGGTGCACAGAGAGAGAGACAACAATAGCACATCTTTTTTACTTTTTCCAGAGGGAGATAAAACATGGGGAGATTCAGATCATCTATTTTGAACATAGCCAGTGCCCCAAGACCCAAGAGACCTGTGCAAACATTTCTTTTTTAAAAATTGTTATTGATGTCTTTTGTTTTCACATTACCTTCTTTTCTAAATATAGCCTTCCCCATCCCCTAACCTGCAAGCCGTCTTTTGTAACAAAGATTTTTTAAAGGAAGAGAGGGAAAAAAGTCAACAAAACTAAGCAACCCATCGACTAAGTTCAATAGTATATTCAGTGTTCCAAAAAGTCCCTGACTTCTGCAAAGGGGAAAGAGGGGCGTTTTCCCACCTCTTCTTTGGGGATAAGCTCAGTCATTAAATAGCACAGCTTGCCCCGGGATTGTTCTTTCCATTGACCAGTTGGAGCCATGTGAACTGTTCGTTTTCTTGATTTGACTTCTTTCACCTCACATCAGTTAATGTGCTTCTCTAAATGGTTCTTATTGGTCATTTTTCTCCACAAACATTTCTAAGCAGCATTTCCCCCAGAAGAATGTAAGCTTCTTAAGGGAAGGAATTTCTTTTTTTTTTTTCATTTCTTTGTACCTCCACAAATGATGAGGAAATAATTTAATTGTAAGAGTAGTGCCTCCTGTTGTTTATTGTCTGTTTATAGGACGTGTAATTTCCTTGTTATATAGAACTCCCAGTTAGAAAAACTTCTACTAATATATACTAATACCTTCCCTGCAATGAATCATCTTAGGGAGTTGAGCAGAGCACCAAGAGATAAAGTCTTTTGCCCAGGGTCAAGCAACCAATGTGTGTCAAAGTCGAGACTTAAACTGAGGTCTTTCTAACTCTGAGGCTCTCCACTACCTTGCACATAGCAGATGCTTAAACAGAGTAATATTTTCGACAGAGCACTGACTGGCTTTGGAGTAAGCAGAAGACCTAGGTGCAAATCCTGTCTCTGACACTACCTGTGTAACCTTGGACAGTACTCTTAACTTCTCTGGGCCATAGTTTCATCTATAAAATGGGGGAGTGGGAGTGAACTAGATGGCTTTGGAGTGCCTCCCTGGGCCTCAGTTTCCTCTTCTGTAAAATGAGTGGGTTGGAATAGATGGCCTCTGGGTCCATTCCTGCTCTAGATCTAGGGTCCTATAATCCTATGACCATGATCTATGACTATGGAAGGGTCTCACTAATCTAGGTGAGCCCATGTCAACCAAGAAGGAAGGAACTGTCCTGAGCACGTAATACCACCAGAGATAGTGGTGGATGTTGAGGACAAACTACACATGAGTGTGGCCGAACTCACGGATTCAAATGTCTCTGCAAGTCCCACATATCTCAAATAGAATGAAAGATGCTCTGAGAGAGACAATCTCATCATCCCTCTTCTTCTGCTTGTGGCTGAAGCCACTGGTTGGTTCACTTTTTATAGTACTGATGAGTGCAAGCAATAGGTTAAGCCAGTATATCCCAACCTTCAGTTACCTGTCTAGGATGATAAAAGATTGTATTGCAATATGTGAGACATTGCTTCTAGACATTCCACCTATTTTATACACACACACACACACACACACACACACACACACACACACACACATAAACATGCTTTGAACACATAGGTAGGTAAGTATATATATTGTCTTTCGGTTGTTTTCAGTAATGTCTGACTCTTTGTGACCCTATTTAGGGTTTTCCTGGCAAAGATAATGGAGCGATTTGCCATTTCCTTCTCCAGCTCATTTTACAGATGAGGAAATTGAGGCAAACAGGGTGAAGTGACTTGCCCAGGGTCACATAGTTACTAAGTGATTAAGGCCAGATTTGAACTCAGGAAGATAAGTCTTCCTGTTCACTGCATCGCCACCTAAATGGCCCTAGGCATGTGTATACATGCATGGCAAACAGCATCCCAGCTACCATCCTTCCACATTGCTTGCTCGTGCACTCTACCTCCCAGACTACTTAAAAATTAGTCAGAAAACAAAGCAACTCTGGTTATTATTCCACATAAAGCTATCCTTCCTAACACCCTAAATCATGCCAACAGTCCAGTTGGGAACCAAGAAATGGTCCATCTGGGACTATAAAAAAATACATCCATTTCTCTTTTAAGCCTCGAAAGCTAAAGGAAGTTCATAGGACTATAGATCTAGAGCTGGAAGGGACCTCAGAGGCCATCTTGCCCCTAATTTTACAGAGGAGGAAACTGAGGCTCAGACAGAAGAGACTTGCCTTAGTTCATAAAACTAGTAAGGGTCTAAGGTGGGATTCAGAGACAGTTCTTGCTGGTTCCAGGTACTCTCTATGCATTATGCCTCCAAACTACTCTGGCCTTTTTCTGTTGGCTTTTTCTGTTGTTATTGTTCAACTCTGCCTCTCTCCCCTCCTCTCTAAGTACACTCTCCTGGCCCCCTCACCTCTAGCTGGGGGGGTGGGAATAGCAAGCATTATATCCTTGTACAAACGGAAATCTCTTCAAAGGGCTTAGCCTAGTGCTCCAGAGATATGTAGATAGAGTCTGTCAATGTTTCATAAACTCACCATTCTTAGCTGCTCTGCTGCCCGATTCATATTTCAATCTTTGCAGATTCTGATTTGCAACAGTGCACAATGGAAAAGCTGCCCAGGTTGTAAGGGCATAACTCCCTTGGAAGACAGCTGTTGCTTTGCCATGGCTACCCTGAAAATATACCCAAACACACAGTGGGCTGGAAGGGAGGCAGGCAGTGTTTGCAGCTTGCTTCAGTGGGCCTGTGCTCACACATAGCCCTCCCCGCTATGCAAGAACAAGGCTTGCATCGATAATATGCCCAGCCCAGCATGGGCAGGGCAGGTTCAAGGCATTGATCATTAGGCAACATTTAGATCTTATTCTAGGCTGGGTAGATTTTTCTGTCATCAGGGGGTCTCTGTGGCCTCTAGGAAAAAATACAAACTTCTCATCCTAGTGTTCAAGGCCTTTAGCCATCTGGTTCCAACGTGTCTTTTTCAAACGTATGTCAAATTATTTCTCCTTAACAAAATTTCCACTCTGGCCAGATTGGACTACTAGCTGTTTTCCAGACTTGACAAACTGCCTCCAGCCTCTGAATTTACTTTCCTCCATGCTTAGGATGCCTTCCCTCCTCATCTCTGCCTGCTAAAATATTCCTCTTATTTCAAGGCCCAAACTACAGGATCCTAGAGCTAGAAGGGTAAAAGGCCATCTAGTCCAATCCTCTTCTTTTACAGAAAAGGAAACTGAGGTCCAGAGAGGGGAAGTGACTTAAGACCATACATAGGATTTTAGCTTGAGAACTGCAGGCAGGGAATCATTAACCCATTTTGTGTCCTGGCCCCTTTGGGTATTCTGGTGAAGCCTATGGATCCCTTCTCAGAAAAAAAAAATATATATGCATAAATGAATAAAATAAAATGCATAGAATTACAGAGGAAAGCAATTATATTGAAATATAGTTTTCAAGCTGTTTTTTTAAGTTCACATATTCCAGGTTAAAAATCCTTGGCTATAAGGGACTTCAGAAACCTTCTGACCCAATTGCTGCCCCATTTTAGGAAGTTGGAAGCTGAGGCCCAGGGAGGTCACTTGGTTTGTCTTAGTGGCAAAGCCAGGATTCAAATTCAGATCCAGAAACACAAAATTCTGCTCTTTTTCCACTGCCTCATTCTGCCTCCTAGACCAGATGCCTCCCTTCCAGCAAGGCCCCTCTACCCCAAACCCTAGCCCTAGTTAAAAAGATCTTTAAATTTTCCCATAACACTTTGCTTGGCTTTCTTTTTCACCACTGTTCTCCTCTCCCTTATTTTATGTCAGTTTTCATCTGTCTATCCCTAGGTCTGAGCACAGGGACTGGCATATAATAGGCATGTTGTTGATGTTTGTAGAATTGAGTCGTATGGGTTTCATCCATTTATGATTGGACTAAGAAAAGGTCATTTACTGAAGCTCCAGAAAGAGAATGGGAAGAGAGGCAAGGCAAGGAGTTTTTACCAAGTAATTACTATGCCAAGAGTTTGGCATACCCAAAGGAGTTGTTGGTGCTCTCCCTTGTAGACTCCTGCAGGATACAAGGGTCACATCCCTTAAGGACCTGAAAATAGCCACAGACAGGCCAGGACTAGACCTAGACCCCACTCACGACCTTGACCTTTACTTTGACCTTGTTACAGCTTCAATGCCCTGGGTCTGAGAAGGAGAGCTCACTGTGCCACTGTGGGAGGTAAGGGACAGGGGCAGGTGAAGCTTTGTGGAGAAGGTGGGACCTCTGAGAAGGGGGAAGGGGCTCAGACTGGCAGAAAGGAAAAAAGAAGGTATCCCTTCCAGAGAAAAGGAGGCTAGAAGGTGAAAATGGGCTTGCTACCTCCAAAATAGAGTGAAGCTTCAGAAATGACTGGGACAGAGGGCTCATGCCATTGTTGGGCCATTGAATGGCATATGATGCTGGCAAGCTAGACAGGTAGGAAGGGGTGGTGCCAGGACACATGGATCACAAGAACATGAGCAGAGAGCAATGTGCAGGCATCCATGATCAGAAATAGTCACTTCATGGGGCAGCTAGGTGGTGCAGTGAATAGAACACTGGCCCTGGAGTCAGGAGGACCTGAATTCAAATCTGGCCTTAGACACAACACAAAAAAATTAGCCATGTGACCTTGGGCAAGTCACTTAACCCCAACTGCCCTACCTTACCCCTTTCAAAAAAAAAAGAAGAAATAGCCACTTCTTGCAATTTTCATGAGAGCCATTGAGAGATCAAATGGACCAGGTCTGAGGGAACACAGCCCATTGATCATTCACTGGGAGCACTAAAAAAAAGAAAGGGAGCATGGTGACATAGAAAGAGCTCTAGCCTGGTACTTAGGAGATCTATGTTCTAGACCTGGCAAGGTCACTTATTAGTTATATAACCTTAAGAAAATCAATTCACTTCTCCAGGCCTGTTTCTTCATCTATAAAATGGGGATAATAACCCTTACCAATCTAGAAGCTGTGAATAATAGCTCACATTGATATGGTGCTTTAAGATTAATCCTTACAAGACCCCTGGGAGGTAGGTATTGGTATCAATTATTTTCTCCCCAGAAGAATGTAAGCTCATTGAGGGCAGTGACTACCTCGTGTTCATATACCCAGAACCTAGTATAATACCTGACACACAGTGGGCCCTTAATAAATTATTGATTGATTTAACAGATGAGGAAACTGAGGTGCAAAGAGGTTAATTGACTTGACCACAGTTATAAAAGTATTAAGTGTCTGAGGCAGGATTTTAACCCAGCTTCCTGACTCTAAGTAAAATGCTCTAGACATTGCCATACTGCCTAATAATAATAACTGTGATAATAGTAGATAGTATATATGAAGTGGCTTATGAAGCTCTTCATGAACATTGTCTCACCAAGATTTGAACTGCCATAGTCATTCTGATTCTCTCACCTCGCACATATTCACCCAGTTGTCAATTACACTTCCACAACATCTTGGCAATCTCTCCCTTCCTCTTCCATTTGAAGATCCAACCTGGTCCTGGGCTGTGTGGCTTCAGTGAATGAGGACCCCCAATTAAGCTTCATGTGACACTGACCAAAGTTAACCTACAAAGACGTCAGTCTTCCGTTCACTCTATGTTAGCCAAGGAATCTCAGGGCAAGCTTCTGCACCATTGCATTGTTTCCCAGCAATGGGGTTGATTCAGAACTCCTATTTACCCTCTCCAGTGCTGGTGGTTAATGAAGAGAGAGATCACTCATTCAGACTGGAAATGATACCACCAGCAACATGATTACCTGCACTGTGGCCTGGGACACAAATTTGCTCTTGCATGTAGCATTTATTGGCCAGGTGCTGGCATCATACCTCCTGCACATGGGACTGGTACACCTGTCTTTTTAATGTAGGGGAAGTCAACACTCCTGTAGGATTTAATTATTTTATACTCAGATGTTACACCATTCATCTGGCCCTGGTAATAGGGTTTCATTCTCTGGTTGAAGAGTGTTCAGTCGCTCCCCATTTGATGTACTGGGCAACTGGGACTTGGATGAGGAAACTATGATATTTATCATTTTACAGCTTCCTACTGAAGATTTGGTCTGGGCTTTGAACCTCACATCGGGAGAAATTTTATATTTCAGGCTTGAGCTACTCTAAGGAAACTCAATGTAGGGGACTCAAGCTCCCCAGTTAGAGGTCATGCTGGCACAATGACAAGAGCACTGGCCTGGAATCAGGTGACCAGGTGTCAAAGTGACTAGAGAAAGGACTTCTACATTGGGATGGTTTCGTGGACAAGGAGGCTGTGATGGTCCCTTCCAAGTCTAAGGATAGTCTACCACGTATCTATAGTCCAGGCTCTTCCACTAACTCTTGTGACCTTAGGCAAGGAACCCCTCCTCTCTGGGCCTGTTTTACCTTCTATAGCATGAGGTTAATGGGCTAGAATACTCATGAGATCCCTCCTGTATCATAGCATTATGATATCATAAATCTGAGGCTGGAAGGGACCTTAGAAGCCAAGTTTTATGATCAATATTACCTAGGTAAGTTTTATGATCAATATTACCTAGGTATAGACAGCATGGTGTGGAAAAAGTGCCGGATTTGGAATCAACACATATCTATGAAGGGACTGGGTCAAACACTCAAGACACAAGACAAAAATGAAAGTTTCTGATCACTTACATTCCACTGGAGGTGGGGGATGAAACATTCGAGTCATGTTTCTACTCCATAATACCTGTGTGGCCTGGAACAAGGTACCTTTCCTATATGAGCTTTTCCTTATCTGTGAAAGGAGGTTACACATCCTTGCCCTACCTGCCTTCCAGAACTATGATGAGGACCAAATGAGGTGTTGACTTGAAAGCACTGTGTGATCACAAAACATGTGAAAAATGGAAAGGAGTATTCAATCTCATTATGATTTTCATTACACCCTTTTAACAATGGCCATGAAAGCAGGAGCCCTCAGGTAGCTGTTGGAGCAGCTATGGCCATGGGCCTTTCTGAGCAGCCATCCTGCTAAGACCCAGAAAGTGCTGCTGAGTGAACCCACTTGGTTCATCCCTGCCACTGACCTAGAGAATTCTTGAACATCACCTTGTACTTTCAGACAAAGAATGAGTCTGCACCCTTGGCCTTCTATGTGGTTTGACAGAGGCTGAGCCAGCCCACCCCACACGCTCTCTTCCTTTGCCTAGAAGGCTTAGAATGCTGTGGTTGGGACATTCTCCCTCCTCACCTCTGTCTCTGGAGTTACTCACACTATTCAAGGTTCAAGTGTTACCTCCCAAATGAAGCCCTTCCTGAGGTTTACAATTGCTAATGCCCCACCAGATTACTGTGTTTTCATTGTGTACATGATGTTTCTCCCAGGAGAATGTCTTTGAGGACAAAGGTTTCCATGTCTATTTTTTAAGCCCCTGTACATAGTGGGTGCTTGATAACTGTTTGTTGAATTGAATTGAGTTCTGCATCTCAATTTCTTGATCTGTACAAGGAGGATAATATCTAGTATCTCTTCCTCACAGGATTATCATGAAGAAAAAGACAATGTATCAAAGTGCTTTGTAAACCTTAAGACACCATGGAAAAGTCAGTTTTGATGATGATGGTGACATTTTCCCCATCCATCCCCATAAATTCAATCACAAGAAAATAACCTCAGGTCAAAGACGGAGTTAAAAACATGAGCAAACACCACAATAATCTCCAAGTGATGGCTTGGCCCAGCAAGCACTCATCCCAGTATTTCTCATCTCTAACTTCAGACCTGGTCTGGGATGATGGATGGATGCAGTGATGACCCCAAGGCGCTGCAGTATCCTCAGGTAACAAAGATTCAGTGAGGATCCCTAGACTCTACTTACTAAAGCATTGGAAGTAGACTCAGGTATTTGTGAAAAGATTTCCAATAAAAACAATAGGAAAGAGGTTTTGATCCAGCCCTCACCTGTCTAACTTGGTTATTTACTACTTGGGAGACCTCAAGCAAAATCTTTTTTCTCTATAAGACTTAGGTTTCTCCTCTAAAAAGTTGAATTTGGTGAACACTAAGAACACCGTGAGCTCCATAATCACATAGTCTCCCAGAAGACATTGCTTTTACCCAGAAAGCCCCATTGATTAGAACCCACTCTTCCTAGAACATGCTGGGTAGTGGAGGTTTGACAGTATTCATCAAAGCCCCAGCTTTCTTTCTATGATCTTATCTCAACAAAAGGAAAACAAAAATCCAATTCTACTAGAAAGCTCAGTGAAACCATAGTTTGGGCCCTGAATTTTCCCCTCCTCAAACTTATTGTGGTTATTTGGCAAAGGGAGGAGATTCAGTGTGCGTATTTCGGCAACTTTCAGAAAAAAAGAGCCTGGGTTGGGGCAGCTAGGTGGCATAGTGAATAGAGCACTGTCCCTGGAGTCAGGAGGACCTAAGTTCAAATGTGGCCTCAGACACTTAATACTAGCCATGTGACCTTGGGCAAGTCCCTTAAGCCCAGTTGCCTTGCCTTCCCCCTCCAAAATGCAAAAAAAGAGCCTGGATAGAAGTGCTCACTCATGCTACACAAGCCTAGAAAGGCACTGAACTTGGAGGCAGAAGACTTCAATTCAAATCCTGACTCTGTATTCAGATCAGCAGTGTGACCTTGGCCAAGTCCATTCTTCTCTCTGGGTCTCATTTTCTTCATCTATACCACAAGGGGTTGAACTAGGTGCTCTCTGTGTTCCTTTCCACCTATAAATCTGATTTATGACCTCATGATCCTTTCTTTAATGGTTTTTCCATTATAAAAATGTTCCTATACTCCAGTGGGACAGTTCTCTGGGATGGACAGTGAGTAAAACTCCAAGGTCGTCCTGTCAAGGAAAGGAGGAATCCTTGAACACTGAGATATTAAGTTCTATTCATTAAAATAATTGTTTACTTCTGAAACTTAGTGCAGACAAATTAGAAATGGAATCAACCAAGCATATGCTTCAGCATATCTTTGCAATCAGGTTCTTGCCTACATTAATTTAATTCTCGCTGTTTAGTTTTTTGTCACTGCTGCAACAGGCTCCTCTTGGCCATATTTGTGTGCAGAAAGCCAGACGTTCAGAAGTCACTCAAACAGGAATAAGGCAGTGCCTTTGCCCATGCCACAGACTTGCCACCCATACTGGAACATGACTGGCTCCTGAGCGGTAACTGCAAAGGGGAAGATTCAGTCCATCAGCTGGCGATTTTGACAGGGGAAGAGCTGGGAGATGGAGATGCTTGACTGCATGTTCCCATTTTCATCCAGCTGCCTGCTATCACATGGAAAGAGGCTCCACATTCCCTTTCGGATGGCTGGCTTCCATTTGCCTTGTCCTATAAGGTGTGACAGTTCTGAAGGCGGCTCTTCTCAACACTTGTCACAGAGCCAGGAGATTGCTAGCTCAACAACAGATTGCTCTCATGTGCACTGTCAATAGGCCCTGCTCTGTTATGAGTCAATAGCCAATTCGACTGAGTTAGAATAGCATGCTGTGCTAACAGCAACACCAGTGAGATAAGCTGAGGACGATTTATCATATGTCGCCATCAATTCAGAAGGTGGCATTTCTAGATAACTTTGAGTTCAAACTACTGCTTTGACTCTCTTTTCCCCAATAAATGCACCAGTTGTTTCGATGTGTTGATCTAGGTCATGGACCCCAGGAATCAGCAATCAGTTTTGTTTGCTCCCAAGGCTGCATCTTTCAGGGAGATTATATCTCCAGGTCCACAATATGGCTCCAACTTCCTGGACAGTCTCATCTCCCACTATTTCCCTGTGCATACTTCACATTCCAGCCAAACTATTCTCCATCTCCACTTAATGCCATGTCCATTACTGAGTTCCATGGTTTTGCTCACACAATCTCCTCTGCTCATCATAGACTCTACCCTCTTCCCCTACCTGCACTTGCTAAAGTCCCTCCGATTCTTCCAGGCCAATCTCAGAAATTAATCCCTCCATGATGCTTTGTTTGACCTTGGGTAAGTCACAAAATCTACTTGACCTCATCTTTCCTACCTCTAGTCCCTTCCAGCTCTAGACCTACGATCCTCTATGTGACCCTGGGTAAGTCACTTGCCCTCCCTCTGTTTCCTGCTCTGTAAAATGGAGGACTGGGCTAGTTGGCCTTAGAGGACCCTTCCAACTCTGTATTTATAAACAGATTATCCTCTCTTGACCTTCCCAGCTGAATATATCTCCATCCCACAATTTCTAATGATACCTTGTACCTCTCCTTCCTAGTTCATCTATTTTCCCCTTGTACTCATTATTTGTGTATGTGTCTCAGACGGTAGGCTCATTGACGTTGTTCCTTGTTGCATCTTTGCAGCCCAACACTGCCTTTATCACAGTAAGGGCTTCATTAATCTCAGTGGATTGGAGTTGCTTTGCTTTTGAATTAAGAAAGTGGCTTAAAGACCTAAGTTGTTTCCTGTTTCTTTTATCTTCACCTATAAACCCGTAGTTATAGTAACAAAACACAAGGGTTTAGATAGGCAGCAGAGTTGAAGCAGTGGACTAGAGCTAGCTACAGCAGCTGTCCTGTCCACCCTGCCCCCACCTCCAAGACAATTTGGAGCTTGAAATCAAAATGGTAGTTTGGCCTTCCCTCCCCCTCTTTTGTCTGGCCCTCAGAGGTACCAAACGTTCCATGTTCTCCACAAAAAGAGGTTTCAGAGGTTTCCAGATCTAGAGCTAAAAGGAATAGCATTGAGACCATCGAGTCTAACCCCTTTATTCTACGAAGGAGTAGACTGAGACCCAGAAGGAAGGGACTTGTCCAAGTTCACATAGCTAGTAAGTGTTTGAGGCAGGCTTCAAGTCCGGTGCTCTATCCACCACACCAAACTGCACCTTTAAAAGAGAAAAAGGGGTGTAGAGATTTGAAGATGGGACTTAAGGATTGGACAAGTCTGGAGGTTCTCTAGAATGAGCTTGGTCCATTAGCCTTTAAGTCATAGAGGCCACAGATTCATAGGTCAGAAGGACTGAGCTGAAAGTGATTTTAGGACATAAAACCTAGCATATCAAAGCTGGTAGGGACTTCAGAACAGAAAACATCAGAACTAGGAGGAGCCTTAGAAGAGAGAATGTCAGAGCTGAAAGGGAACCCCAGAACAGAGAACGTCAGAGGTTGGAAAATTCTTAGACTATAAAGTGTCAGAGATGGGAGGAAACTTAGAACACAGAATGTCAGAGTTGGGACAGACTTTAGAACAGAGAACTTCAGAGTTGGGAGAGCCCCCAGAACATAGAAAAAAGCTGGGAGGGCCCTTAGAACAGAGAACATCAGAGCTGAGAAGGCCATTAGAACATAAATTGTCAGAGCTGGGAAGGAACACAGACTATCAGAGCTAAGAGAGACCTTAAAACACAGAATGTCAGAGTTGAGAAGGACCTTAGAACAGAGGACATCAGAGCTGGGAAGGGCCTTAAAATACAGAGCAGAACATAGATCACAGAATCTAACCTTGGAAAGCATCTAGGCCAACCTATATCTATACTCTGCAACACTGTTGACACCTAGCCTCTGCTTAAAAGCTTCCAAAGAGGTGAGGCCCATTATATCTAGACATATCCCAATCCACTTTGGGACAGTTCTCATCATTAGAGAGCTTTTCCTCATTTCAATTGGAAATCTACCTCTCTTGCCCAAAGCTCTTTGGTCCTGTGCTCCAAGCCAATAACCCCTCTCCCACCCTCTAGGTCTTTTCAAAGATCATCCCATTTGTCCCATTTGTCAGGTCTTTCATTTCCCAAGGATGAAGTTCATGCAAGCCTGGTGAAGTGAATGTGTAGAGGGCACCCAGATGCCAAACTGCCTCCTCACTGAGCTTGGATTTCTACTCCATGCTAAACAGTAGTTTTTTGTTCTAGTCTTCCCAGTAAAAGCTGAGTTGCTCATCCCACCCACTGACATAAATTACCGTCATCCCATCCATCTCAGCCAGTGGGCCTCTCCCTTTCTTGGGCTGTATTGATTAGACGGACTAGACTTAGGGCTTTAGTGTGTTTTAGTGAGTCCTTGACTTGTACACGCTATTACTGGCCATCATTCCTTTATTTTAAGCTGTGGCCAACAGCTCAAATTCCATCCCCTAATATTATCTTCTCAAACAGCTGTTCACTTCCCAAATCATTCTTTCTCTTCTGAATCCCTACCTTCAATAGACAGTGGTGATGAAAACACCACCTGTGCTCCCAGGGGCTTCAGCGTTTGGCTCAGGACTTGGCAATCCTTTCTAGGTTCCAGCTGGTTGGATCCCTTCATAAGTTCATAGATTTAGAACTGGAGGGGGCCTTAGAGGCCATCTAGGCCAACACTCAGGAAAAAACTGATCAGTGCAATGGATCAGGCATGATTCCAGGAGAATGAAGAATGAGACACACTTTTTTTGGACATGATCAAGAAGGAAATTTGTTTTGCCTAATTGGGGATCGATGCTTAGATTTGAAGATTCTGTTTTTCTTTTTTTCCCAGTGGGAGAGTGAGGTGGGAGGGAGAGAACATAAATGCTTATAAATTGAGAAAAAAATTAATCTTTACTTTAAAAAAGGGAAAAGAGATAAAAAAGAATTTTTTTATTTAAAAAAAAAACTAAAAGGGGCAGCTAGATAGTACAGTGAATAGAGCACCGGCCCTAGAGTCCAGAAGACCTGAGTTCAAATTCAACCTCAGAAGCTTAACACAAAAACTAGCCATGTGACCTTGGGAAAGTCACTTAACCGCAATTGCCCTCCAAAAAGAAAAAAAAAAACTGAGTCCCAGAGGTTAAGTGTCTTGCCTAAGGTCATATAGACAATAATTCTCAGATCCAGCCGGGATTCAAACCCAGGTTTTTCAACACCAAATCCAGCTCATAGCTAAGCTTTATCATTCACTTATAGCTGTGGCTACTATGTGGCCAAACTTAGTGTTATTTGCAGCATTAAATGCTTAGTCACTGGGCAAGATCTGGGAGTCCTGAATGAGTTTTAAATTATTTAGAGTGGTTTTGCCACCTTTTCTGGCAACAGGAGCAAGCCATCTGTCCAAATGCCTTTAACTGACAGCCCATTCCTGCCCTGCCCTAACACAGACAGAAGCCAATCCATAGGCAGAAATGCAATTAGCTAAGTAGATTTGGACCATGCCTCCTAGCCCCTTGTTTCTTCTTAGTCATGTTCTCCAGATATTTGCTCATTATTTTCCTAGGCACTAGACTCTCTGGCCCCACCCCTGAGAGGATGAGGCTTACTGGATATAGCAGACAGCAAACATAGGGCATAAGTATAAGAATCAAACAAAATCCAACACAAAGCAGAAATCCAGTTATCTACTAAGATCCATCTACCTTTTTTCACCAAGCTACTGACCTCAAGATATCTTCTTGTTCTTCCCTGGATGCTAGATTGTCCAAGTGTTATAGCAAAGTGTCAGTTCAGAGCATTAGAGTGTCAGATCAGCAAGAAATCTCAGAGCATAGAGTGTCAGATCAGGAAAGGATCTTAGAGCATAGAGTGTCAGATTAGGAAGGGATCTTAGACCAGAGAATGTCTGAGGTAAAAGGGACCTTAGAACACAGAATAGCAGTACTGGGAAGAACCCAAGAACATGGAATCTCAGAGCCTGGAGAGACCTTAGAAAATAGATTTTTTTTTTAGCTGGGAGGGCTCTTAGAATAGAGCATTAATGTCATCCTGTTCAACCTCCTCATTTTACAGATAAGGACACTGAGGGTCAGGGAAATTAACTGGCTCAACCAAGGTCACATATAACAAGTGGCCCATTCAGGAAGTGAGACCATGCCCTTAGGCAGAAGGGTCTCTGGAAATCATCTATTCCAAACCTTTCTACTTCACTCAATGGATGGATGGGTGAACAGAGAAACAGAGGCCCAGAGTCCAAAAGTGACCTACCAATTTAATGGCAGATCTGCCAAGTCCTGTGCCCTTTGCCGAGGTATTTCCACAGGATGCCCAGCACTAGGCTTGGGACACAGCCAGCAGTCAGGAGTTATTGACAGACTCAACACCCCTAATAATTGCTAGATGCCAACGTTCACATCTCCTCCCCAACTCTGGGATCTCCTGTCCGAATGGGAAACTTGTACTTCTGCTTAAGATTCCCCAAGTCTCAGCAGCCTTTGTTCTCAATTGCTGGTTTATTTTTAAACTACATTTTCTGCTCTTCAGAGCTAAAATTAAATACCTTTGATAAACCTTGACTACCATTCAAAACAGTGGCATTAGCCTGTTCTCAGTTTGCTTTTAACCCACAACAATGTACCTAGTTTCCTTTGCATTCCTAGGAGGCAACAGGACATAGTGAACAGGAGCTTACAGAGCTGGGGTTCAATTCTTGAAGACCTGCCCCAGCCCCACCCTCAGTTCCTCCTCATGCGTTTCATTGGAACACCACACTGAGTGCAACCTGTCCAATGACCCTTCTCAATGTACTTAATAATGTCTAGAACAGGGCTTCTTAAACTTTTTCCACTTTCAACCCCTTTTTGGCAACACTGATTGTTGTTGCATGGCCTGAGAGCATGCACAGTGCAAAGTGTGCATGCTTTATGTTCAGAACCAAGACAGCAGTGAAGTGCAAGGCTGCAACACAGGCAAGTGTGGCCAGAAACACCCCAAATTCAGCACAGATTTGATTCTGAATTAAATTTTGGTCATTGTGCATTTGGAAACCTTTTACTGTTTGCCAAATTTTTCACAACCTGTATGGGGTTGTGGGGTCAGTTTAAGAAGGGCTGGTCTACCTTTAGGGAGTAAACAAGTTAGCTCAGCCTATCCAAACCCTCTGCCTGCACAATGTCACTCAAGTTCCCAATTAGTTGAAAGCCTACAATGGAGACTGATTTATTGGGCATCTTAGTTTAAGGAAGGAAATATGCGTTTATTAAACTCCTATTATGCATCAAGCAATGTGCTAAGCATTTTGCAAATATTATCTCATTTGACCTTCCTAATAACCCTGGGAGGTAGGTACTGTTTTATCCCCAATTTAAAGTTGAGTAAACTGAAGCAGACATAGGCAAAGTGATTTGACCAATATTGACCAATAACTAGTGTCTCAGGTCGGATTTGAACTCAGGTTTTCCAGACTCTGGGCCCAGTCTTCTATCCACCACAGCACCACTTACCTGCTTCTGCCTACTTTTCTTCTTCTTTTTGGGGGACAATTAGGGTTAAGTGACTTGCCCAAGGTCACACAGCTAGTAAGTGTGTCAAGTGTCTGAGGCCAGATTTGAACTCAGGTCCTCCTGACTCCAGGGCCAGTGCTCTTTTCACTGTGCCACCTAGCTGCTTCTGCCCACTTTCAATGAGAGAATGAGACATGCGTCCATTAATCAACCCTGCCATTACAGTACAGAGGGCCATCAAATTCAGCATCTAAAAGGTCATTGATAACCTTGGAGAGAGAAATTTCAGTCTAGCTGAAGGGTAGAAAGACACATTGTAAAGGGCTGAGGAAAGAATGGGTGTCCCTAAAGTGGAGGTGACTGGAATATAATGGCCTTTCCCCCTACCAGGCTGAATCCAGATGACAAAGTGGTAAAGAAAGATGGACCTGGGATCAAGAAGACCTAGGATCAAAGCCTAAAACCTGTATCAGGTATTCACTAGCTCTATGACCCTACGCAAAGTCACTTAACCTCAGTTTCCTCGTCTGTAAAAGATGGGAATGATAATAGGGTCACTGCATTGTGAGGCTCAAACAAAATAATATTTGTAGTGTTTTGCAGACCTTAAAGTGCTCTGTTACATTAGGAGTTTGGCTGAGAGTGGAAGAGACATAGGCTAATAATCTGAGGGAATGGTAGGTCCCAAGTGAAGGGTTCAGGACTTTTTTCTTTCTTTTTGTTAAGGATGAAGTCCTGGGAATGTTTGTAAACAGAAAAGGAAACAGGGAGAACATCAGAAGAGACTGGAGATGGAGAAGGGGTGGGATGGGGCAGAGCTGGGGTAGAGTTGGCACCCTATCTACTTCCTTTCCATTTATTAGGGTGGGATGGGGCAGAACTGGGGTAATGTTGGCACCCTATCCACTGTCTTTCCATTTATTACCTATTTACTATGTACCAGTCACTGTGCTAAGCTCTGAGAACACAAATACAAACAAACAAACAAGAACAACAATAAAAACACAGGCCTGCCCTCATGGAAGTAAATTTTAACAGGGTAAGGACTACACACCAAAAAAGCTAAAAAGTCAGGGAAGAAAGCTACCCAAACCAGGGCATGGTGGTAAAGTTTGGAGAGTCAAAGGCATGGCCAGGAAGTGAAGTATTTAGGAGTTTGGGAATGGCCAGAGAGCTATAGAATGGAAATAATCACGGTCACACCATATACCTTACAGGCTTGTTGTAAGGAAAGTGCTTTACCAATATCAAAGGCTCTAGAAATATGAGTAAATCAAACAGTTAGGGTCTTTTAAGTGCCCACTATATGCCAGGCACTGTACTAAGCTCTAAGGATATAAAGGAAAACAAAACAGGCCCTGCCCTCAACAAGCTCACAGTCTAATGGTTCTTGTTGTTAATTCACTTCATTGTGGCTGAGTTTATCAGCTCTTTTCCTTAATGTAGATTTTGAAAAGATAAGAAGCAGATAAGGGAGAGGGATAAGGTTAAGGGGAGACAGAAACAAAGAGACAGAATGGGACAGAGAGAAACAGGGAGTGGGGAAAGGCAGACAGACTGACAGAGACAGAGGAAAGAAGAGAGAAACAGGGACAGGTAGAGACAGAACAGAGAGGGAAAGGGTGGGGAGAGAGGGAGGTGAGGATTAAGGGAGAGAAAAAATAGGGAGTAAAGGAAAGAAGGAAGGAAAGAGGGAGAGAAGGAGAGAGAGCCAAAGGAGGGAGGGAGGGGAAAAGATAGAGGTAAAGAAAAAGGGAAGTGGGAAGGGAAAGAGAAAGAGAGATGGAGAGGCAGAGACAGAGAAAGACAGGAAACAGAAAGAGACAGAAAGGGAGGTTGGCACTAAAGCCTCTGAGGCCCTTCTAGCTCTGGATCTCAGATCCTTGGCTCCTTGAGGGAGCTGGGGAATCTGGGGACATTCTCAGGGTCTTTTAACCTCCACTATAAACCATGTAGGGGTTTTCTGGGTTGCTATGTTTTTTCTCAGAACAATTTGTGTTTGGGGAAGTAACCTCCACCTCGAAGGTAAGTGGCACAATTGATCAACCATTAGAAGCATTTTTAAGGAAGTTGATATTTCACTATTCTTTTTTTTTTGCTTCGCTGGCTTCAGAAGGCATTAATGAGGTCAAGTGTTTTAATGAGGGCAAGTTGGCATCATTTGGAGATAAGTTCTACTTAGAATTCCAGTTAGTGATAAGAGCAAAACAGGACCTGGAGTAGAGTCTAACAGGCCTGTTCTCCAAAGGTCCCAGCAGATTTGAGCTTGAGCGCTAATTGGCCTGAGTCCAGAGCTGTCTTGGACAAAAGCCGTTAACTTGGGAGTGTGCTGGAGCCATCTTGGACAAAAGCTCTCAATGTGCTATTGCCATCCCTAATCTTAAACCCATAGTACCTGTGTTGGGGCTCATAGTCCTCATGAAGCTTTGGGCCTGAAGTCTCACTAAAAACAAGTGAATTGGAAAAGAGAGGCAAGTTAGCAATGGTGTCCTTCCCAGTGCTCCTTCCTGTTAACCTTTTATTCAGCCTGATTCTGACCTGACTTCCCCTTCCCTGTCCCCCACCCCAACCTCAGTATCTACCTAGTGTAGGCTATGAAAATTCCCTCCTTCTCCCTCTGTCAGGAAGGACTTTGTTCCCTATGTACTTATGTCCAAAACTAGCCAGGTCTTCTTACTTGTACCCTTCACCACTTCAAATTCAGGCCCCCACCATGACCTAAGGCTGGTTCTGAGCAAGAGATGTAGAAGAATGGAAACCCTGGTTCAAGGATCCATGTGATGGATCCTATGAGAGTTTAAATGCTTTGGATTTCAGGCCCATGGAGGACATATTGAGCCTTTGGGCATCTTTTATATAATACCAAAGGTGACTACCTAAGCCTATATCTATGGCCAGCTTTGGTTCTGATATTGTTCCCCCTCAAAACCCTAATACAATTCAGCCAAATGGGGATGCAAACTTTGGGAGAGAAGAGAAAACTTCCTGTACAAGCAATGACATCTCTAGAGCAGGGCTCCTTAGCCTTGTTTGTGCCATAAACCCTGTGGGCAGAGTCTAGTGAAACCTACAGACCTCTGCTCAGACTAATGCTTTTAAATGCATAAATATAAAATATAGATGATTATGAAAGAAATCAATATATTAAAATGTAGTTATCAAAAAATAAATAAAACCTCAGACCTCAGGTTAAGAACTCCTACCCTAAAGCAAAAATTAGCTTTGGTTTTTATTAAGGATTGCCAAGAAAATTAAAGGCATTACTATTTTAGTCATGGAGGCCATCTAATCAAAGAGTTGGGTCATTTGTGTTTGTTCTTTATTAAGATCAGGTCTCCCTATCACTTGAGGCAGCTAGGTGGCACTACAGTGGATAGTACACTGGTCCTGGAGTAAGAAAGACCTGAGTTCAAATTCTGCCTCCAACACTTACTTCCTAGGTGATCATGGGCAAGTCACTGCCTCAGTTTCCTCAACTGGAAATAATAGTACCTGCCTTGCAAGGTTGTTGTGAGGATCAAATGATATAATATTTGTAAAACTCAGCACAGTGCCTAGCACATAGTAGGCACTATATCAATGCTTTTTTTCCCTTCCTATCTCACCCAGGCTGGAAGTGTTCTGACCTAGACTCCTTCCTAAGCAGCCTAGTGGATCTCCAACCCCAGGGGCTCACCAAATTGGTGACAGAATTAGTGAGGACAAACAGACAAGCTTAATTCAGTGTAGCTCCAAACTTTTAAGCTCAAGAGATCTTCTAGACTCAATTTCCCCAGAGACAGGGACCACATGAATGTGCCACCATTCTTAGCAGCTGGTGTGGTTCTCTCAGATGTTTCCAGATGAGTGATATATCTTTATCTGGGCCTATAGACTGAGTCTTACACCAGCTCATCTTTCCTTTAGCCATTCAATAGCTACAGATTTAGTTTATGAGATGCCAGTTATACAACAGGGATATGCTATTGTTCCAGGGTGTTTCAAAGACTCGGTGCAGGTTTAATGCACTAAAGCTTTCACATTAAAACTGTATGAGAGAAAAGCTCCATCTCTGTCATATGTCGGTGATACTCTAGCAGTTTCCCTGCTTCTTGGGGGCCTGAGGGTAATGATTGGCTAAGACAGAGTGGCCACACATAAGGTTGGAATATTCGATTTCTTTCTTTCCTCAAGGACTTGAGCTGGGGTCTTTAAGACCCTCAACTTTACATCACCAGGGCTGAAGGGCCATAAAATCACTCTCCTGTTCAGCTATATGATTTAACTTTTCAGAGATAGAAAGGTCTCTTCCAGGGGCTTCGGAATGGAAAAGAAAATAATCAGAAGAGAATGATGCTACTTAGACATACAGAAAGAGACACCAGGAAGGGTTCTAACATCAAACATAATAGCTGAGTGCAAATACATGCATGGGCACGCATGCGCAAACGTATGTAGATCATTTCATACAAGTATTTATGCCTTTAAGTCTCTATTCACGAGACTGGCTTCTTGGTGGTTACCAACCAAATAATAACTATGAGGTCACACAGTTTGAGCTTTAGTGTGGCAGGGTTTTCTCTTATCTGTTTGCTTTCATTCCAGGTGGTAGCTACAAGTAAACAATCATGAGAAGCTTCTCTCAGCAGAAGAGCAAGCAAACAAAAAGACAGACAAAAGGTGCTATTTAGCAGGAGGGTTATAACCTTCCCCTTCCCATCTTGGGACTTTCCATGAAGCAGTTTGGAGAGGGGTACAAGTTATTTGCTAACACAGCAGGCTTACCCAATATTCTGTCTGTTAATACACAAGTAACTGAGAGTCTCCTGGTTATAGACACAAGTGTGTGTGTGTGTGTGTGTGTGTGTGTGTGTGTGTGTGTGTGTGTGTGTTTTCTAAGATCAAGCAGTATTTAACTTTTCTTTTTTTTTTTGCTTTTTTTGGAGGGAGGAAGGCAGGGCAACTGGAGTTAGGTGACTTGCCCGAAGTCACATGGCTAGTTTTGTGTTAAGTGTCTGAGGCCGGATTTGAACTCTGGTCCTCCTGACTCCAGGGCCGGTGCTCTATTCACTACACCACCTAGCCATCCCAAGTATTTAACTTTTCATATGCACAAAGGAAGTACAGCATTTATTGTTGTGAAATCCTAAGTTACAAACATGTCTTTATAAACATCATGAAACCATAATGATAACAGCTAACATTCATAAAGTGTTTTAAGGTTTGAAAACTGCTTGACATAATGGAATTTCATGTGATACTCACAACAACCCTATGAAGTAGGTACTCATTTTATAGCTGAAGAAAAAGAAGTTGAGAGAGATTAGATGAATTGTCCAGGGTCACACAGTTAGTGTCTGAGGAAGGATATGACCTCAGATCTTCCTGACTTCAAGTCTGGCATTCTATCCATTAAAGCAGTCACAACCACACCCCTTCAGAAGGTTTCATAAGCCTAACTATCCAAATATGAAAAATCAAGTGGATGAAAAATGTTTATTGACTAGGCTATAACATACAGTTGTACAGACAGCTCATGGAACTGGTCTATCATTATGGAGATTTTTAATGAACATTACAGTTAGACAGACAACTAGGATGCTAATTGAATATAAGGAAGAGAGAGAGTTGGAATAATAGTACTAGCACTTAAAATATTTTATAAAGCACCTTACATACGTTATCTCATTTATTTCTCAAAACTCCCTCTAAGGAAGCTACTTATTTTGCTAATAATGAAACTGAGGCTCAGACATGCTAGCCCATGGTCATGCAGCTGGAAGCTCAAGGGTGGATTTTGAATCTCCTGACTCTGCATGCACCGATCTTTCCAACACACTACACTTTAGAGATAATGGGACAGTATTCCTAATGACCCCACGCTTTTCTCTGAACCAAATGTCCATTTTTTTAACATAAGTTTTCTTCCAGTGATTCTATAGGACTATGAATCAAGGAATACCATGATCTCCAAAGACTGAAAATTGGAAGTCACTCAAAGGACAGTGGGGGGATGCAGGTAACATGAAGACATGCAGGGCATGCTGCTAAATAAATATGATTATCAAAAATTATATACAAGAGGCAGCATAAAAGACATCATGGAGATTTATGACTTTAAGGAAGGTGGGTCAGTCATAGAGCAAGAACAAGGAATAATGCATAGCCAGGGTAGGCCATTGGTATGTCTGGGACATCCCCAGGTCTCTAGGAAAGCTCTCAGGATGTTGGATGGGTTCCTGGGGAGGCTTTCCAAGAGGATGGGGACAAGAGAAGCCCTTTCCCTTTCAAGGGAAAATCTACAGCAATGAGAACACATCAAAGTAGAGAAAAAAGAACAATATTACAGAAACACATATTTAGCCTATTCAAGGAAATGAATACAGCTGTAAAAGACATTTCGTACAAAAAAAAATTGAAGAAGCTAGTAGATGCCACAGGAAATAGAATATTGGGCCTAAGTCGGGAAGACCTGAGTTCAAATCCAGCTGCAGACACTGGTTATGTGACCCTGGAAAAGTTACTTAACTGCTATTTGCCTCAGTTTCCCCAACTGTAAAATGGGAATATGTTTTACATGATTTCACATGTATAATAGGTATCATATTGCTTGCCTTCTCCATGAGTGGTGGAAGGGCTGAAGGGAAGGAAAGAATGTGGAATTTAAAATAAAAAATGAATGTTAAAATAAATAAAATTAGGATAATAACAGCATCTATCTCACAGGGGTGTTGTAAGGATAAAATGAGACACTATTTATAAAAAGTTTAGCAAAGTGCCTAGCACATGGTTGGTTGGTTGCTGTCATTCATTTTTTTTTGCTTTTTTTTTTTTGGAGGGGCAATTTGGGGTTAAGTGACTTGCTCAAGGTCATATGGCTAATAAGTGTAAAGTGTCTGAGGTCAGATTTGAACTCAGGCCCTCCTGACTCCAGGGCCAGTGCTCTATTCACTGTGCCACCTAGCTACTCCTGCTATCCTTCACTCTTTTTTTTTTAATTGATTAAACAAATGCTTTATTAACTTCTGGTTTACATCATTCATTTCCACCAGATTATGAGTTACATTTTCCCCCATTTTTTCCCTACCCATCACCCCAGAATAGCAGTCCCACTAGATATCCCCTCATCCAATCTGCTCTCTCCCATATCTTCTCCCATACCCCCTTCGACTTTGCCATTAGGGCAAAGTGAATCTCTGAGCCCCACTACCTGGACATCTTATGAAACATTTAATTTTAAAACTTTGATTTTCAGATCCATTCCCCTTCTCCCGTCACCCACTCCCTCTGAGAAGATAAGCAATTCAGTATGTGTTGTACATGTATATCTATGCAAAACATTACCATAGTAGATATATTGTAAAAGACTGCTTATATTTCCCTCCCACCTGTCTCATCTCCCACCTGGTCCATTCCCTACTTAGATCCTGTCCCTCTTTGATAGTGGGTACTTCTAACCTCCCCTCTCCCCAGAATGCCCTCCCCTCCAACATCCCCCCTCTCATCCCCCTTTCCCCTACTCAGGAGAGTGAGTGAGGGTAAGATATTCCATTTAGTACGTATGTGATTCTCTCCTTGAGCCAACTTCAATGAGAATATGCTTTTGCCTTTTTGCCTTCCTGTTCTTCCCCTCCCCTGCAACTACTTCCCCTTGCCTCTTCTACATGAGATAGTTTACCCTACCCTGTCTCTCTCCATCTCCTCTTGCCACTTTCCTCTCTCACCTCTTGACTTCACCCCTTAAGAATGATCCCTTCCTTGGGGCAGCTAGGTGGCGCAGCGAGCAGAGAGCCAGCCCTGGAGCCAGAAGGACCCGAGCTCGGATCCGGCCCCAGACACCCAACACACAAACAAAAAACCAGCCACGTGAACCTGGGCAAGTCACCCAACCCCAAATGCCCTCCAAAAAAAAATAATAATCATCCCTTCCCATCAAATTCAACCTGTGCCCTCTATCCATGTATACCTGTGAACACATGCCATGTACCCTTCTTCAATTATTTTCATAATGAGAAAGGTTTCATCAAACACAGTTATTGTTTTTCCATGTAGGACTGTAAATAGTCCAACTTTGACAAGTTCCTTTTGATTTCTTTTCCTTGATTACCTTCTCAAGCATCTCTTGCTTCTTGTGTCTGAATGTCAAATTTTCTATTCAACTCTGGTTTTTTCCTCAAGAATGCTTGAAAGTCCTCTATTCCACTGAATGACCATATTTTCCCCTGAAACAAGATACTCACTTTTGCTGGGTAGGTGACCCTTGGGTTCATTCCCAGCTCTTTTGCCTTCTGAAATATCATATTCCATGCCCTTCTATCCCTCAATGTAGAAGCTGCCAGATCCTGGGCTATTCTGATTGTGTTTCCACAATATTGAAATTGTTTCTTCCTGGCTGCTTGTAGTATTTTCTCCTTGATCTGGGGATTCTGGAACCTGGCTATTATATTCCTGGGAGTTTTCTTTTGGGGATCTTTTTCAGGAGGTGATTGGTAGATTCTTTCAACCTCTATTTTGCCCTCTGGATCTAAAACATCAGGGCAATTTCCTTGAGAATTTCTTGAAGGGTGATTTCTAGGTTCTTTCTTTGATCATGGCTTTCAGGCAGTCCAATAATTTTTAAATTGTCTCTCCTGGATCTATTTTCCAGGTCAGTGTTTTTTCCCATGAGATATTTCACATTGCCTTCTAATCTTTCATTTGTTTGGATCTGCTTAACAGCATCTTGATTTCTCATAAAGTCATTAGTTTCCATTTGCTCCAGTCTAACTTTGAAGGAATGAATCTCCTCAGTGAACTTTTGAGATTCTTTTTCCATCTGGCAAATTCGACTTTTTAAGGCATTCTTCTCCTCATTGCCCTTTTGGGCCTCCTTTGCCATTTGAGTTAGTCTATTTTTTAAGGTGTCATTTTCCTCAGTCAGGCTGTTGACTGTCATTTCATACTTTTCCTGCATCTTTTTCATTTCTCTTCCCAAATTTTCCCCCACTTCTCTTATCTGCTTCTTAAGGTCCTCTATGGCCTGTAGCCAGCTTGTATTTTCATTTGGGGCTTTTGGTGTAGGAGTTCTGACCTCACAGTCCTCCTCCATGCTTTGAGCCTCTTTGCTCCTAAAATAGGAGTCCAATGTTGAACTTTTCTGTTTATTTTGTTTTGTTTGCCTAGGCATATTGCCACTTAATTACTTGATTTTGGGGCTTGTTGCCACAGTAGGACTCTGCCACCAGACAGGGGAGCTTCCACCCAAATGTGGGGTCTTCACAACTTCCACCAGTTGGGTGGCCTCTGTAAAGCCTCCACCCACTCTGGCAAGTTGGATACCCACCCCAAACTTCCCCCCCAGACCACAATCCAGATCCAGGCAGTTTAAAGCAAAAGTGATTAACCCCCAGACTGATTGCTGGATCTTCCTACAGTTTGCAGACCAGGAGCTAGAGCCACTGCTGATGCTGCAAAATGGCTTCTGTGCAGCAGTTTCTTCAGCAGCTTTTTGCTCCCAGGGGAGGAAGCCACGTGTTCCCCAAATACTGGTCCCAAAGTCCATAGGGCACTAACCTCTCACTTTGTCCTAGGCATATCTGTGCTGATAATTCTGGAATCGCCACAATTGCTGGTATTCTGGGGTTCCACCACCGGCTGAAGGCCTGGCCACCTGGGGCTAAAACCGCGGACCTGGGCTCGCTCTGCGGGCTGCACTGTCGGTTCCCAGCGAGCTGGGCTGCCTGCTCTCAGAGCGCTGCGCTGGCTGCTCCCTGCAGGGCTGCTGGACTGTCCTCAGCAGGAGGTTAGCTTCTCTGTGCCGTTCTGTGGGTGCTGTGGCTCCAGAAGTTGTTAGGAGCTCCCTTTCACATTGTTTGAAATTTGTGTGGGGCAGAGCACTTTGGAAATGCTGTTTCTACTCTGCCATCTTGGCTCCCTATCCTTCATTCTTGACAGACTAAAATGACACCACTATGTTGGAGTCAAGATACAGTGTGTCCAGCTGTGCCTGATCAGACCAATACAAGCGCAGAATGCTCGACCACAGGTCAGGCACAAATAGTCCATATGAACATTTGGAGTGAAGATGGCTTTAACTTTGCACACCTCATGTTTCTTTTTAACTACTGTGATTCTGCTTCAGTCATAGAGCGCAGCACCTCCTTTGATGCAAGCCCACCATGCTGGGAGGTCCTGTGCCAATATATCCCATGTCACATAACTGATTCCAAAGTTCTTCACAGAGACCTTGAGAGTGTTCTTGTATCACTTCTTCTGACCTCCGTGTAAGCGCTTGGCTTGTGTGAGTTCTCTGTAAAATAGTCTTTCAAGCAAATGTACATTTGGCTTTGAACAACATGGCCAGCCCATTGGACTTGTGCTCTCTGCGGGAGAGTTTGAATGTTTGGCAGTTCTGCTCAAGAAAGGACCTCAGTGTCCAGTACCTCATCTTGCCCAGTCATCTTCAGAAGTTTCTTCAGACAGTGCAGATAAAAGCAATTCAGTTTCCTAGCGTAGCACTAATAGACTGTCCAGGTTTCACAACCATACAGCAATGAGGTCATCACCATGGCTCTGTAGACCTTAAGTTTGGTAGGCAGCCTAATACCTCTTCTTTCCCACACTTTCCCTCAGAGCCTCCCAAACACTGAGCTAGCTCTAGCAATGTGTGCATCAATTCATCATCTATGTGTACATTCCTGGAAAGAACACTGCCAAGGTAAGTGAACTTATCCACAGCATTCAAAACTTCTCCATTTGCTGTAATCAATGATCCCATGTATGGATGGTGTGGTGCTAGCTAGTGGAGAACCTGTGTTTTCTTGATGTTAATTGTTAGGCCAAAATTAGCACAAGCCGAAGAGAATTGATCCATACTTTATTGCATTTTAGTTTCAGAGGCTGTATTGAGTGCACAATAATCTGTGAACAAAAATGCATGCACCAACTCTCCCTCCACTTTAGTCTTGGCTTGTAACCTTTTCAAGTTAAAAAAATTTACTATCAGTGCAGTAGCTGACCTTAATGCCATGTTTGTTTTTGTCGAAGGTGTCTGACAACATTGCTGAAAACATGCTAAAAAGCATGGGCACAACCACATAGCCATTGGTGACTAGGAAAGCACGAGAGCATTTTCCATTATATAAAACCTAGACAAGTATGCCATCATGAAATTGATGTACAATACTTGCTTGGATAACTGCAATAGCCTGCATGTCTCAAGTGTCTCCCCACTCCTCCATCCTCCACCTAGCTGTCAAAGCAAGTGCAAGTCTAACCATGTCACTCCCCTACTCAATAAAGTAAAATTGCTCCCTATCACCACCAGAATCAAATATAAAATCTTCTGTTTATCATTTATAACTTAACTTCCTCCCCAACATTCTAGTCTTCTTACACCTTACACCCCCCACCCCCCAAGATGTCCTTCAATCTAGTGATGTTAACCTCCTTGTTGTTCCTCAAATAAGACATGCCATTTTCCTACTCTGGGAATTTTAACTGGCTGTCCTCCATTCGTGGAATTCTCCCCTTCCTGGTTTCCCTACCTTCTTTCAAGTTGTAGCTAAAATCCTACCTTCTACAAGAAGCCTTTCCCAATTTCTCTTAATGCTAGCACCTTCTCTCTGTTCGTTATTTCCTACTTACCCTGTTTATAGCATGTTTGTGCAGAGCTATTAGCTTGTTGTCTCCGTTATTAGACTATGAGCTCCTTGAGAGCGAGGGCCGTCTTTTGCTTTTCTTTATATCCCCAAGGCTTAGTACAATGTCTGGCACATAGTATACACTTCATAAATTTTTGTTGACTAGTGACTAATTTCTCTGCAGCAAAAAGAGGATAGTAATGCCTTCCCCACCTTCCTCACAAGGGAATTATAAGGATCAATGTACAAACTGCTAAGACTAACTTATTAATAAGCATAGGCTCATTTGATAGAAGACCCTGAGGCAGCCTTCTAGCACACTGGATAAATCCACTATGGAGAATTTACAGAAAAGCATGAACAAGACCAACACTGGACACAAAGGTGGGGAGGGGCAGCAATCTGAATCTGTAGGGGGAGTACCCACTCCAAAAAGATCATAAAACCATCCAAATATCCTAGTTTTACATTCAGATGAGTGCAGTCCACTTCTAAAAAGGCTCTTTGGGATGCTTTATGTTGATTCCAGAAATGCTGCTAGTCTATTTCACTATAAGAGAATGACTTGCCTTTAACTTTATATCCATAGCATTTAGCACACCACCTGGAATATAGTAGATTCTTAATAAATGCTTGTTAAATAATTGATTGATTGATCACCAGTGCCCTTTGGAAGCCACAGAACTGGAGCACATTCATTTCATTAGCCACAAAGGTATCTTTTAACCGCAAAATCAACAAATATTTAATTTAGCGCTGATCATCTGCATGGCTTTGTGCTAGGCAGGGGATATAATGAAATAATACCTGCATATTTCCCATTTATTCACTCATTCACTGAGTATTTATTAAGTACCTACTATGTGCTAGGAATTGCACCATCACTGGTGATACAAAGACCCAAACAGTCCCTGCTCTCAAGAAGTTTAGATCCTACTAGAAAATTCAGCTTGCATACAGATGAGTAAATAAAACGTACATACAGAAATAAATTAAAAAGGAATTTCAAGAGGGCTAGAAAACTAGAGGAATAAAGAAGTATTTTGTGTAAGAAGTGGCACATGGAAGGAAGCTCGGGAGTCTGAGGCAGTGGTAAGGAAGGAAGTTACTCTGGACATGAGAGACAGGCTCTAAAAAGTTATAGAAGTGGGAAGTAGAATGTTATGTACAAGCAACAGCTAGTAGGCCAGTTTGGCTGGAATATAGAGTAGAAGATGGGAAGTAATATATAATAAGACTGGGAGGATTGGTGAAAATCCTAGTATGGAAGACTTTAAATGCTAGGCTGAAGACTTTGGAGAGAGAATACACACACACATACATATACATACATATGTATATGTATATATATACATCCATATGTATATATACACAGATATTTGCACATATTCACACTATATATACATGCATAAACATATATATACATATACATATATTCTATACATACACATACATTAATAAGAGCCACCACAGTATAATAGAGTGGTGCTGATGTCAGGGAATACCTGGGTTCAAGCCCTGCCTCTGAAATATCTTGGCTGTATGACTCTGGGCAAGTCACTTAACATTTCAATGCTCTAGTTAACTAAGATTATAGTTGCAGAGAAAGTACCATCCTACATTGGTAGAAGGTGTTTACTCATCCAAGAGTCCCTGCACCAATGAAATCAGAGGGTTTGGTCCCTATCCCTATCCCTTGTTTCATCAGCTATGGTGCCTTTAATTAAGATATATATTCCCTGTGTGTCACTATCAATAATATTTATTTTATACTATTGACTTCTGCAAAATTATAATATCCATTCCTAATTTTATTTGATTCTGCTGAAACATAACCAATCCTGTTGCAATCCCTGATTTTAGCTCTTTATGAAGCTTTTTTGTTTTAAGATTCCATTTATTTACAGCAAATTTTTTTGGGGGGGTGTGGGGGAGTCTTGCTAATATAGTCTGTTACTCTCTTCCATTTTACTGATGAGATCATTCCATTAACATCCAAAGTTTGGTTGCTAAGTTTATTTTTCCTTCCATCAAACTTTATTGTCATAATACTTTTACAAAATTAAAGGTGAAGTTATCAACACATATTCACAGTTTATTTGTTTGGAATAATCTCTTCTCTTCCCTTTCCCTTCCATGCCCAGACCAAATGACTGGTTCTTGTTTCCCATTTTTTAAAAAATGTGCCTTAAAAGCTTGTTTTCCTTAAAGCAATCCCCTCTTTGACCCTGCCCAATGAGTCAGATACCCTTTTTGGTTCATGAGTTTTTTTCTGAGACACCAAAGCTTCTTATTTTATCTCTTCAAACACAGTCAATGGTCATTTTTGTAGAGCTCTCCTGGTTTTATTTCCTTTTACTTTTTAATTGAATGTTTTTTGTTATCCATTACATTTTTACTTGTTGCCTCCATTCTCTTTTTCAAAGTGTTTTGTTAAGATTTTCTGATTTTGGTTCTAAATCATCAATTCTCCTTATTAATTGTCCACTAAAATGTATAATTTTGGTTTTTATCTCTTCCTTCAATTTTTTTATTAGGCTTTTTAACCACTATGGGTATTCTTGTGGACTTTCCATTCCCTTTTCTGGGGTCCTATATGCAGTGTCTGCATAATTAGTGCCTTTTTCTGGTGATTTCTGTATACATTCTCTTTACTTGTTGGGACTATCATAAAGGGGATTTTTGTTCAAGTATAGGTTGGACTAGATAGCCTCTGGGGTTTCTGCCAACTCCATTAACAAGGAACTCAATACCTCCCAAAGCATCCCATTCTATTTTGGGGCAGCTGTAATGGTTATGAAATTCTTCCTTATGTTGCATTGAAATCTGACTCCCTGTACTTTCTATCTACTGATTCTAATTCTGGACTCTGGGACTACATTGAACAAATCTAATCCCTCTTACACATAGCAAATACTTGAAGGGAACTGTCATGTTCTCTATCCCCCAAGTCCTCTCTACTCCAGCTTAAATATCCTCATTTCCTTCAAGTACTCCTTCTATGGTGTGGTTTAGAGTGGGGTTTCTTAATTTTTTTTCACTCAAGACCCCTATCAGGACTTCTTAAACTATGGGTTTCAACCCTATGTGGGGTCATAACCCATAGTTTAAGAAGCACTACTTTAGAGTCTCTTTACTGTCCTGGTCACTACTGCTGGACATACTCTATTTTTATCAACATCATTACTAAAATGAAGTAGTCAGAACTGACCACATTGCTCCAGTTGTGATCTGTTAAAGTCAGAGTATAATAGACTGTCAGGTTGCCAATAATCTTTTGGAAAACATAAAGTTCTCTTTTTATGAACCTGTAATTTCATTGGTGTAGAGGCTCCATATGAGGAACTCCCTCTCCCAATGCAGTGAAGAACTTGCCCTGCAACTTATAGTCTTATAGGGTTTCCCAGAGCACTGAGAAAATAAGTGACTGTCCAGCCAATATATGGCAGATGTGGGACTTGAGCCCAGGTCTTCCTGACACTGAGACAGGCTTACACTATGGCATACTGCCTCCTGTGACATCTAAATATAAGTTGTTAATTTTCCAGAGTAGTTCTCTATGTAAAACAATTTGTGAACAGCCCCTTTGTAAAAAAAGAAGAAGAAGAAGAAGAAGAAGAAGAAGAAGCAAACCTTTGTAACATATATGATGAACTATAATTTATCTGGTAATTTTGGAGTTTTCATACACTGAATTTTCTTAAAGTAACATCTGCCTGCATAAAGCTCAACAGACTCTTCTTACTTTTCAAGGAGTCTTTAAGACTTAATGATCCCATTTCCCTTGATCTTGATGATGAAGGAAATATTTTCCAAACACATTCTTACCTTCATCTCAAGCAAAAAAGTATCAGATCTCTCAGAAAAAAAACCTGGAAAGACTTACATGAACCGATACAAAGTGAAATGAGCAGAATCAGGAGAACATTATACACAGTAACAGCAATATTGTACGATGATCAACTGTGAATGATTTAGCTACTCTCAGCAATACAACAATCCAAGACAATTCTGAAAGACTTAGGACGAAATATGCTTATCCACCTCCAGAGAAAGAACTAAGGGAGTATGAATGGAGATCAAAGTATACTTTTTTAACTTTATTTTTCTTCTTGGTTTTTTTGGAGGGGGGATTGTGTTTTTGTTCACAACATGACTAATATGGACATTTTTTGTATGATCACACATGTATAACATCAAATTGCTTGCCTTCTCAATGGGGGAATGGGAGAGAAGGAAGAATAGAATCTGGAACTCAAAATTTTTAAATGAATGTTTAAAAATTATTTTTACATATAATTGGGGGAAAATAAAATATTAAATATTTTTAAAGTATCAGATCTGAAAACACATTCACTCGTACCCCCATCTCCATCTTCTGAAGTCCTTTCCTTCCTGGGACCAAGTGGGTGCTCTCCCCTTCCCCTGCCCAGGTCCTGAGACCCCTCTCTCAACCTTCCTCCCCATTCCTCCTTCTCTTTTTACTCTCCTGGCCTGACTCCCATCTCAAACTCTGTGGGAAAGAACTCAGAATTTTCCACTCTATTCTGATCTTTAGACCCATTCTCCCCTTCCCAATGGTGGTAGGCCAATCCCTTCCACAGTCCCCACTCTTTGAGAGAGATACCCTAATGCACCCTAAGGACTCTTGTGTCTTACCATTCATGCTTCCACTGAACTCTTCTAAATGTATTTTCTTCTCCAATTAGAGTGTGAGCTATTGAAGAGCAAGAACTGTCTTCTTTTACTATTTATATCCCAGCACTTAGCACAGTGTTTGGCACATAATACATGTATGATAAATGTTTTTTTCATTCATTCATTCAAGGCATTTCTCAAATGCTGCCTTCTCCACGAGGCCTTCTCCAGGCTCTCTCCTCTCCTCCCCAGTGAAAGTGACGTCTCCCTCTGAGCTCTCTTAGCACTTTTCCTGGCCCTCTCCCATGTACTTATCTCACCAGAATAGAAGTTTTTATGTATGTATCTTATCCCCCTATTTTTAGACAAACTTCTTGAGAACAAGGTTTGCATGGTACCCACCCTTGCATCTCCAGTACTGGGCTTTGGACATGGGAAGGCAATTAAAAACTATTATGTTAAATGGATGAATGAATGAATAGTCCTGAGATAATGTGATGGGTTGATATATTCAAATTCCAGAGACAATCATAGGGACAGCCGGAAGATTAGGAACTAGAACATGTCAACCTAATGGCATCAATAATGCTTAGGGAATGTTGAGATTTACACATACAATTCAACTGTCTAGTTAGGGAAGGAGATTCAGTACTTCATCAACAGAGGAGGAGTGAAACTCTCAGGGAGTAGGGGAAGGAGGAGGAGGACAGGGGGGAAATAATGGGACTCTTTGATATATTACTGTTGTGACTGCAAAGTACTGGCCTGAAATACATCTGAAAGGCATTTCTTCTTAGCTCATCATAGTTTAAAATAGCCATTCCTAATTCTAAATGCTAACATTCCAGCCAAGACACATCAAGGCAATGGGTTAATCCTAAACATTGATACTGGGCTCCATGATGAGGTAGGTAATAGTGTTAGCCACAAGAGTCTACTGGAACTGTCTGCTTAGGACATCCAGGGTAAGCAATCCAGTGGCTATAGGGCCCACCTGGGAAAGCCCAGAAGAAAGAATGAACTGAGAAAATGGTGGATCTATGATATGCAGCAAGAGACTAGGTCAGAAGAGACAAACACACAGTCTACTGGCCATATGTTGCCTGAACAAGATTAAAATGTAACTGAGAAATATTTAACAAAATAAATAAAAATATAATAAAATGCAAATAATGTTAATATGTTGTTGTCTAAGTTAAATGTGCCCATGAGAATCTTTATGTATACTTTAGTGACCCTTGTTTCCATTTGAATTTGACACCACTGGTCTAGGTGATGGCTTCTTCAACTTTTTCCACTCATGACCCCTTCTTAAATTGTGGGTTTAAGAAGGGCTGGTTGTTGGGGTCGGGGAAGACTTGTTAAAATAACAATCAGTTCCTATTTGAAGGGGTTGATGATCTTAGCTGAGATTGTAGTGTCTAATGAAAAGAAAATGACACTTGGAATCAGGAAACCTGACTTCTGGTCTCAGCTCTGCCACTCACTTGCTTCATGGCCTTGGACAAGTCACTCTCTAATCCTCAGTTTTCCTGTAAAATGAGAAGGATTGACTAGATGCTCTGTAAGATGCCTTCTCATTCAAAATTAGGTGGAAATTACAAGAGAAGTAAATTCAGGTCTAATATAAGGAAAAGCTTCCTTTACAGAAGAATTAGCCCAGAGTAGACTGGGTCAGTTCAGTGAGTAACGGTTTCTACTTCATGGGTTGTCTTCAAGGAAAGGGTTGATGACCATTTTTCAGGCATATTGTAGAGGAGATTATTTTGAGGATATAGAGTAAAGTAGATGCGTAGAGAAGTCCCATACAACTCTGATATCCTATGACAAGTTCTAGGATCCTAGGAACTCATAGACTCTTAGAAGTAGAGGGAAACTTAGAAATTACCTAGTCTGAAGAGAGATCACATGGCAGTTCCACTCAGGATACTAAGACTCCACCTAGGGAATATCAAGGAAATAACCATAAGAGTCAATAGATGGTGGGTTGCTAGGTGGCAAAGTGAACAGAGCACCAGCCCTGGAGTCAGGAGGACCTAGGTTCGGATCCAGCCTCAGACACTTAACATAAAAAATAGCCATGTGACCTTGGGCAAGTCACGTATCTCCAGTGGCCCTCAAAAAAAAGAGTCAATAGATGGGCCCCAATTAGGGGTGGTCATGATCTCTCTGTAGCATGTAGCTTCCCTCTGACACAGTCCCAAATATGTTCCTCCAGTACTATGTCCATTGCTTACAACTTCTGGGTATGCATAGAGGTTCTGATGTTCATCTCTGATCAGATGAGTGTCTGTGGCCCCTTGCATAGAAATGAGATTAGAAGGATCCTTTGAAAAATAAAGTTCAAACCCATATCAGTGTGGCTGAGTCAAAGTGGTACTCAGTGGATTCTGACCAAACGGGCACAGGAAATGCATCCCCAAAGCAGGAAACAGCAAAGCTTTGAGGAGATAGGTTGAGTTCAATAAACAGTCCACTCCTCAATATTTCCTATATCTGACATCCTAATACTGACCTCCCAGAAAATGATGTCTGTTCTTTCAACTGGTTTTGTATCAACCTCCTGAATTTGAACACTTAAAATAATCCCAGATCCAGACTCTACCTCTCCTCCCCAGTTGGTGTCATTTTTCAGTCCCCTTTGTGGGAGATGAGAACATTGCTCTAGAAATAATGGTTTCTTAACTCCTTTTGTGCCAGACTCCTTTGGGCAGTCAATCTGGTGAAGCCTTCTCAGCATAATATTTGTAAATGCATAAAATAAAATATATCTAATTACAAAGAAAACCAATTATATTGAAATATACTTATTATGATATTTTTAAACTGTTTATGGATCTGGTACTAGGTGATCTCTTAATGTTCCTTGTTACTCTGAGATTCTGGGATTTGAAACTTCAGATTGTGAATTTATGCTATAACCACAAATATATTAGGAGTCCACTGCCATAAGATTGACTTCCTCCAAGGTTTCCTTGGCTCCATCAACAATATATGTTCTTCCTGCAGAAGTGCAGATTACAAACCATACACATTTTCTCCTCCTCTGTGATTCTTATATGGGTTGCAAGGTATATTGGACGTTTGGGAGGGGGCATAGCATCTGTAGAACATCCACTAGAATATGCTAGAAGTATGTTAATTGAATGATATTAATCATTTTTAGCCAATTAGGATGATGTGGAGAAAAGCACAGGTCACCTCACTTTACTGATCTTGATTTCCTCCTCCATGAAATGATGAAGTTTGACTAGACCAGGGGTGGAGAACCTATAGCCTTGAGGTCACATATGGCCCTCTAGATTCTCAAGTGCGACACCTTTGACTAAATCCAAACAAGGGCCTGGACTGGATGGCCTCTGAGGTCTCTCCCAGCTCTAGATCTAAGATCCAATGACTGTCTGCTTAACTAGAAAGGACATATCTAGATCTCTGGGAAGGGAAAGACAAGGAATGAAAATGAGTTATTTCTAAAGAGCTAAGGTAAGGAATGTAGTTTGATTAATTCAAACATGAATGAAGTCTAGGAGAAACTAAAGTTGCTAACCTCTGATTAGAAAATCCAACACTAGCATCCTGTGCATAACACAAAAGAGCAATTTAGATGTTAAAATTTAATCATTGACCTTTGTTACCTTGAGAAAGTCATTTCATCTCTCTGAGACTCAACAGGGACTCAGTTTCCTCCTCTATAAATTGAGGGGATTGGACTCAATCTCAGAGCTTCCTTCTAACTCTAGATCTAGGATCTTATGTGTATTCTTGGGCAAGTCACTTCCCCTCCCTGGGCCTCAATTTCCTCATCTGTAAAGTGAGGATGTTGGACTAGATGGCTTCTGAGGTTTCTTCCAGGTCTAAATCTAGGTTGTAATCCTATGGTTTTTAAAGGTCCTTCACAACCTAGCAGAAGTTCAGAAAGGTAAAATGATTTGGTTGATCTAGGATTTCCATCATTTTCAATGTAAAGTAATCTTCTTGAGGGCAGCAACTGTGCATCCTCAGAGATGAGCCTAGTGCTTGGCACACAGTAGGTACTTAATAAATGCTTCTTGATTTATTGGTTAGAAATCTTTTAGTGAAGCCAAAAAAACAGAGGAGTGACCATCCCCCAAACAACAATCCCAAGGGACGCTGAGTACACATACTCTCTCTCTCTCTCTCTCTCTCTCTCTCTCTCTCTCTCTCTCTCTCACCTAGGGAATTAGCCCCTGTGACCAATAGGGCCTGAACTAAGCTAGAAAGAGAAGACAAATGCCTCATTTGACCACAAAAACATAGCTCCCACATCTTAAAAAACAGACAACATGGGGCCGATCATTAGCAAATTAAAAGAAGCAAATGCACCAATAAACTTGTCTGCCAGAGTCATTCCCCTTTTTTAGCATTTATCTAAAACTTCATTGCTGTAAAACCCTTTTCTATTATTTTTATTATTCATATTCTTATCATATTTGATTTTACTAGTTGCTGCTTATCTACACTCTTCAGAGCCATGATGAATCAAGCCTGGCAAAGTGTCGCCCCAGAAAGTTTCTCTTGGAGCGCTGGTGACATTGCCAGCAAATAATAAATTCCTGATTGATTCCCCCCCCCCCCTACATTTCTTCTTTGGTAAGAAGATGTTAAACCTGAGTCCGTAGCCAAGGCAGGCTCTGTAACTAAAACCAGTGTGATGAATCAGACTCTCTTAAGTGGGTCATGTTTTTTAACAGAACTTTTTTATGGTGGGAAGGAAAAGGTGATTTTTCTCTCTAATGAAAAGGAGAAAAATAATATTTTTCAGGAGCAAGGAACAAAATGACTAAATAGCCCCAAAGTGCCATGTGGAGCATGATTAGGTTACATATCCTGTAACATGAATTCCGTTCCTCAAGTGTTGAGAGTCCCATACGTCAGATTAAAGCTCTTGGACATTTGTCTTAGGGAACCTACATTAATACTATATTGCAGCTAGCACAGCTTCGAATGTCATGAACAATTGATTTTCAAAAACAGATAAAGAGAATTATGCTTTATGTATTGCACATGTGAAGCAAATTAGTTACCTTGATTTATTGTGGAGAAAGGGGATCTTTTTTGAAGACCAGGCACTGCCCAAAATTGACCTTTCGGTCTACAAACATACCATTTAATTTACAAGGAAAATAAACCCCTTTGGATTGTATTTACCCAGTTACTTTAATAAAGGTTAGACCTTTTCAGAAACAATTGTAAATGTGGCATTTGGTTTCCCATATTTTCCAAAGCATTACTTGAATCTCAAGATTCAGAGGAAACAGCTAAGTAAATAACAATAATGCAAAGGGGGGGTCCCCCAGAATTGAAGGGACTGCACCATCTGCAGATTGGAATCATGTATTTCTAATCTGACATTTGGAAGCAGTGGGATTTGGGGAATATCATTAACTTCTCCTTTGGGGAATGGGGGGGGAATGCAGGGCCCATTTATCCATTCATTCATAAAGCAAAGTTTATTACTAATACATACCAGAATTAGTTAGTGAAAGCTGCTGGTTATTAAAATGAGAAAAAAAGCCATTGTGTAATGAAAAAATAATGTCATTAAAATCCAAGAAGCCAAATCTCACAATGAAATTTTTAGGGGCAGGAGGAAGGGAAGAGGGAGGAGGGATCCCTACTCTCTTTCACCAGCACCATGGTGAAAGGGGATAGCATGGACAGTTGATGCACAATCATCACATTTTCAAGTTTTTGGTTTTTCTATGTTGAATAAATAATTATAAATGTCTACTCTATGCAATTTGATATAGTATCCCTAATCCTAAACTCACCTCGTGTCAAAACCTCAGAGAGGTAGATCTGAAGCCACGTCTTCAGGACACATCATGACCATTCAAGTCTCTTCCTAGATGCACTTCATGCTCTATCTCCTAAGCTCCCACCCAACCATGGACCATGCAAGACCCCTAAGAAAATAAAGACATGTCATATGAGCTCCTAGCACACCACCTTCTTAGAAATACAGAAAGTAGTGCCACACACAACACCATCCTGTGAAACAGGAGTGGAAGACCCCAGATGAAAGGTATCAAACACCTCTCCTGCTGGGCAAGACTCCTGAGTGGGTGCCAACCAGATTCAAATATAATTGGGAAATATTGAACAAAATAAATATGATAAAACACAGATGATGTGAATATGTGGTTTTCTAAGTCAATATACAGTGTCTCAAAATTTTACCTGCTGTCTACTTCCCAAGTCTCAAATACAATTCATTCGAGCTCTCACAAGGTTCAGCTCTTCTTACCAGGTTCTACCAGCAGTGAAGGTAATACAAGGCAGATAAATACCCCCTGGATCTTGGTGAGATGATCCCTGATGCTCATCTTAGGTACACAGTTCTAACTTCTAACTTCTAACAGTGTACCTAACTTCCATCCCTATGCTCATTGCTGGCAGCCTGGTTCTCACTACCTGTGCACAGCCCCAGCCCAGTTCCTCCACCTATGCTTGCTGCTAGCTTAAGGATTCTCCCATAGATTCCTCTGGGGAAAGTGTCTACTGGTCTTTACAGGTGTGCTTACCCTAAGGGCCAAATAATACCAAGGTACATTCTCCACCTGCTCCTGTGTCTTGCCTTTGGGACCATAAACTCTAGCTAATACAAATGGCTTCTCTAATATCTGAAATCTAGAATCTCCTGTAACCCATATTCATCCTGGTACCTGAAATGAATGGGGAACAGTGGGAAATTTGGAGGATATGCAGATTGAAGGGACATGACATGGAACAGAGCAGGGCTTCTTAACCTTTATCCACTCACACCCCCTATCAGCACTTCTGATTTGAAACCACACGGGGTTGCAACAATAGAGGGTGGATTTTTTGGGCCCTGGAAAGCCCTATGTGTTACTGAATCCAATTGTCATGTGATGATAAAGGCTCATGAGTGAGGCCTTCCTTCCAGAGGGGTACACTTAGTTACAAATGGCCTACAAATACATAGAATTCACGTGCACTATAATGTCATGATTGGAACAATTCTCCAACTCACAATATAAGGTACAGGGATACAACACTATGCTGATGTGATAGACACATTTCCTGCTCATTGTGTGAAAGAATTAAAGCATCATCCCAGCCCATCAGCTGCAACACATTCACTAGGAAGATCTGCAGTGGAATCCAGTAGCATTGACTGGCCCTCCAAAGAGCACAACTTAGTATTTAGGATCCAGATTGAGTATGGGAATATATCTCCCATAGATGTTCCATTTATCCCCAGTCTTAATCCTCACAAGATTATAGATTGCCCACATATCCAATAAAATATTAGTGCCCAGCCCACCCCCAGCCCACCTTTACTATTCTGTCTTGGAAATCAGAAAGGAAGGGGAAATCATAGCTATTTTAGATCATTATTTGGTTGTGGCATCAGTGATCAATACATGGTTACAAGTACCCCCCCTTTGTAAGGGACAATCCTATAGGAGTACACAAAGTTCCTGTGAGCCTGTTAAAACCCCTACTTCACATCTTCATATATATGTATGTGTGTATGTATACATATATGTTTGTATATGTATACATACATACACACACATATATAATGTTCAAGAAAGATTTAATTCTTTAGCTTCCTTCTACACTCTTCCTCAGGTGTCTCCTTTCCAGGTAGCCCCATTTGTTAATCCTCCCCCAAAAAATTTTTTTGTAATTATTTTGTGCTAACTTAGCAGCATATATGTTGTTTCTTCCCCAGAGAAGGTAAGGTCTTTGAGGGCAAGGGCTATTTGACTTTTGTCTTTGTATTCCCAGTGCCTAGCACATAGTAGGTGCTGAATGAATATTTGTTTGATCACAATGAATGCCCACAGGGATCCTCCTCTTTTCCATAACTCAATACTCAAGGAACTGTGATTATATATAACTCGGTAGATAAGCCTTCTCGAGGTACCTGATTCTCAGGGAGGTTAAGGCCAAGGGTCACACAGTTAGTGAGTGGCAGGCAGCATGGCAAAGTGGATAGGGCATTGGACATGGAGACAGGAAGAGGTGAGTTAAAGTTCTGCCTTGGCTATTTACTGTGAGGCCAAGCAAGTCACAAGATCTCTGGACTTCAGTCTCCTCCCTTGAAAAATGAGGTCGGACTTGATATGGTTCCTTATATCTCAAATTCTATGACTCCTGAGTTCTCCTCCAGATTTCTGAGGGGCTCTTTCTCTCTACCTCTGGCTGAAGGCTCACTCCTGGCTGTCTTTATTTCTCCCATCTTTGCACAAAGGCCCTTGTAACCATACAGGCTCTGCTTGTAGGATTCAACCAGGTGAATTGATTTTCCCCAAAGCAGTGCCTTCCTTGATCCTGAGCACCTAGTTCCACCTAGTTCCAACGGGTGGAAGTTCTGGATTTATTCTTTCCCTGGGTGTTCCTGGATTTCTCCATGCAAACTTCAACCCTTCCTCTGTGTCCCCAAACTCTCCTGGAACTCCAAATCTGCTTTGCTTTGCCTTGCTAAATCCTAGGGTCACACATCCCCTGCCAATCAATCCTGGAGCTCCCTGTTCTGAGTTGTCCTGAACATCTCAATGAGTACTGATTCTGTTCAACTCCAAATGGTGTGAAGCCTCCAAAACTCATTTATGTATTCAATTAACAGCCCAAATGTTCACATTAAGGTCACTGTGTTCTCTGTCCTTCAGCCATTCAGCCTTGAACCATGGATAATTTCCCAAAGACAAGCCTTTCTCTTCAAGTCCTGGCACCTCCCAATCAAGCACAGCTTTCCTGGCTCTCCCAGAGACAGATGCTACTATTAGGGCCTGCCAGAATGTCCTTTTGAGGCCTTTGTTGGTCACATCTGCATATGAAAGGGCTAAGACGGTGGCTGAGCTGGTAGAGGAAGAGTATGACCCTGTCCCTAGTCTTGTCATGTCTTCACATTTTCTCCACCCACTCATCTCCAAGGGGAAAAAACTGGGAACCTGGAAACCCAAAGCTGCTTAGTAGTTACTGGGCAAATAACCATTACCTGGTTGATAGCTTAGCTTTTGAAGATTAAAATTGCGAGGAATGTGGAATGCTTACTATAAGCTAGAGTGAGTTCTCTGGCAGAGATCAAAGCCCCTGGATGAGGAAGAGTCCAAAGAAAAGACTAAGTTAGAAGATATTACTTAACTAGGAGGACCCTGTATTTTTGGTTCTAAGGAGCTTGGTACCTGGGGCTAGTGGTACCACCCACTTTTCCTTTGAAAAGATAGCCAAGGAACACAGCTGATCCAGAAGCTGGAGACAACTTGTACAGAAAGCTATACAATGGAACAGGAGAACAATGTCTGGTGAAGACGTGTCTGGCCCGGCAGCATCCTACACAAGTTCCACATGTGTTGCGTGTCTAGGGCTCCTACGTGTACGCCCTTTCCTCATGTGTGTCCTGATCTTTAGTGTTCCTTGTAAATGCACCTCAATCCATGTGTGTCCACTCTTTCTACTGCTATTGTATAGATTTGTGGGAGGGCACACCCTAGGTGCATAAGGAAAACATCTACTTTTCTCCCTGTACCATTTTGTTAAATGCCTTTGTGGTGAACTAATTGTGAGACATGGAATGTTGACTTTGGAAACCAGAAAGGAGATCAATTTAGCTACAATATAAGCTGCATAAAAAGAAGTAATGTGGCTTACATCAGGAAAGGTGTCTCTGCAGTAAGCCCCATGTCTCCAAAGGAGCATTGCAGTCCTCTAGACTTAGAGTATGATTCTGGGGCTCTCACATCTGGTTTCTAGCCAGGAAATGGTCAAAGCCTTCAGTATCTGGTAGCATTGGCATGCATTCCTCATCCTAAATTGATGTATCTATGTGTAATCTCAAACTAGGTCCTCAATGACCTCTCCTGACCCAGATTGTGCCTGCTATTGGACTTAAGATACTTTTCAACTCCATTCCATTAGACTATGTTCCAGACATTGTGCTAGGAGCTAGAGACACAAATACACAAATCGAAGTAGTCCCTGCCGTGGAGGAGTTAACACTCCACTTTCGGGTAGAGGGAGAGAATGGGTACAAAGTGCTGAGGGGAGGGTTCCACTGATCATCCCACCCCACCCAAAAGTGTTTTGTTAAATAAAAGTATTTTGTTAAATAAAAACACTTCCTGACTGAGTCAATCGTTCAGAATTAAGTGTGAACAGGACCCATACACCTCCTTAAATTAATTAAAACCATTTCTGAAAGATTTGGTCACACCCTAAGGAATTCATAGAAAAAAGGAAACGTCACCTCAGAACCTAATAGCAATTCCAAGGTTCTGGAAGTAGAGCAGAAGGAAGCAGGTCATAGAGAATTTAGAAAGAAATGGCAGCCCAGGGGGATACAACCGTGAAAGGGGAAAGAGAAGGCAGAACTGAGCTGTGGCCCAGAAGGGAGATATCTAGGAAGGCCATCATCCCTATAGTAGTCTTGAAGTAGAAGACTCAGGACTCAGGCTGATGCCATCAGCTATAACAATGTACTCAAGGACTGAGAGAAGTTCCAATGAACAGGTCTGCTCTTTCCCCAACTTCCTCTCCTGGTGTCTGTCATATAAACTGCTACTTCATTACCAAAATTAGGGGGGGAATATGAATCTTACCTCAATTAGAAAGAGGTCAAGGGTTAACTAGAAATAGCTATAAATATAAATTAAAGTAGAAAGTCAAGTCTCTGCCTAAATTTCAGGGATCTCCCTAACTGGGGGCTCAGAGCAACTATGATTGTATTCCTAACTTTTCACCCAAAATCATCTCCTTAAAGATGCAGAGGATGGAACTACATGAACCTTACGGACAATTATATTGCCCATAAGCTTAAAGTGAGCTATTTATTGTAGCATGGCGTTATTTGAGCAAACACAAAATATATAAAAAGTAGACACAACATTACTTAGGTGGAGGTGAGGAGGGAGAACATTCCAGGTATAAGGAGCAGCCTTCACAAAATCATAGAGACCAGATAGAATATTGTAGAGAAGGAATAGCAAGAAAGCCAGTTTGCCTAGAGTATGTGAAAAGGAGTAATAAGCAATAAGCCTGGACAGACAGGATCATAGAATGAAAGATTTAGAGCTTGAAGGAAGCTCAGAGAGATGTTATTTACGAGGTTCATACAGCTAGTAAATACCAGAAGCAGGATTTGAACCCAGGTGTTCCTGGCTCCAAGTCCACAACGACTCACAGACAGCTTGGAGCCAGATTGGGAAGGGCTTAAATGCCAAAAAGAGGAGTTTTTATTTTATCTCAGAGGTGATATGGAGCCACCAAAACTTCTCCAATAGAGGAATGGTGTGGTCAGAACTGTGCTTCCAAAATATCAATTTGGTACATAGGTGGAGGTTAGATTGGAGTTGGGGAATACCTGAGGCAGGAGCACTGATAAGAAAGCTATCACAATCATCCAAGTGGGGGGTGATGGAAGAATGAACTAGGGTGGTGGCCATGGGAGTGGAGTGAAGGGGCTGGAGGTGAGAACTGTTATTAGAGGTAGAAATGTGAGATTTGACAACTGGCTGAGGGAGAGGGAGGAACTGAGGATGACCCTAAGGTTGTGAATTTGGATGACTTGAAACAGGGTGGTCCCCTCCAAAGGAGAAAGAAAAGTGAGGAAGAGAGATGAATTTGGGGGGAAATAACCAGTTCTTTTTTTAGATATTCTGATTTTGAGATGCCTATAAGACATCTTGGTGGAAATATCCAGCAAGAAGTTAGGGATGTGGGGGGTGGAGCCAAGATGGCAGAGTAGAAACAGCTCATCCAAGCCACTCTGCCCCCAGATTCCCCCCAAACTATGTAAAAGGGGACTCTGAACAACTTCTGGAGCCCCAGCACCCACAGAACGACAAAGAGAAGCTAACCTCCCGCTGAGGACAGCCCAGCAGCCCTGTAGGAAGGACCAGCGCAGCGGTCTGGGACCTGGCAGCGCGCAACGCGCAGAGTGCAGGAAGCAGAGCCGAGCGGAGCCCAGGTCCGCGTGAGCCAAGGTTTTAACCCCAGGGCGGCAGGGCCAGCAGCTGGCTGGAGGAACCCCAGAACACCAGCAGCCATGGCGACTCCAGAATTATCAACATAGACATGCCTAGGACAAAGTAAGAGGTTAGTGTCCTATGGACTTTGGGACCCGTATTTGGGGGAATGCGTCGGCTCCCTCCCCTGGGGGCTAGAAGCCGCTGAGGAGACACGCCATTTTGTAGTTTTCAGAGGCATTTCCGGCTTCCAGCCTACAAATCGTGGGGAGATCCAGCGATCAGTCTTGGGGGGTAATCGCCCTTGCTTTAACCTCCCTGGATCTGGATTGTGATCTAGGGTGGAAGTTGTGGGTGGGTTTACAGCTTGCCAGAAACGGAAGTTGCCCCCCACACGTTCGGGACGAAAATTCCTCTAGCTTGCCTTAAAGCCATAGTGTGGCAACAAGCCCAAAAGTCAAGCAATTAAGTGGCAACATGCCAAGGCAAAGGAAACAGAAAAATGCAACCCTAGACTCCTATTTTGGGGGCAGAGAGCAGGAAAAGGACTGTGAGGTCAGAAGTCCTGCTCCAAAAGCCCCAGGGGAACACATGAGTGGGTTGCAGGCCATAGAGGACCTTAAGAAGGACTTTAAAAATCAAATAAGAGAAGTGGAGGAAAAATTAGAAAGAGAAATGAGAAGGATGCAGGAAAAGTATGAAATGAGGGTCAACAGCCTGACTGAGGAAAACAACACCCTAAAAAATAGACTAACTCAAATGGCAAAGGAGGCCCAAAAGGGCAATGAGGAGAAGAATGCCTTAAAAAGTCGAATTTGCCAGATGGAAAAAGAATCTCAGAAGTTCACTGAGGAGATTCATTCCTTCAGAGTTAGACTGGAGCAAATGGACTTTATGAGAAATCAAGATGCTGTTAAGCAGATACAAACAAACGAAAGATTAGAAGGCAATGTGAAATATCTCATGGGAAAAACCACTGACCTGGAAAATAGATCCAGGAGAGACAATTTAAAAATTATTGGACTACCTGAAAGCCATGATCAAAGAAAGAACCTAGAAATCATCTTTCAAGAAATTCTCAAGGAAAATTGCCCTGATGTTTTAGACCCAGAGGGCAAAATAGAGGTTGAAAGAATCCACAGATCACCTCCTGAAAAAGATCCCAAAGAGAAAACTCCCAGGAATATTATAGCCAGGTTCCAGAATCCCCAGATCAAGGAGAAAATACTACAAGCAGCCAGGACGAAACAATTTCAATATTGTGGAAACACAATCAGAATAGCCCAGGACCTGGCAGTTTCTACACTGAGGGATGGAAGGGTTTCTACACTGAGGGATGGAAGGGCATGGAATATGATATTCCAGAGGGCAAAAGAACTGAGAATGAACCCAAAGGTCACCTACCCAGCAAAACTGAGTATTTTGTTTCAGGGGAAAATATGGTCATTCAGTGGAATAGAGGACTTTCAAGCATTCTTGAGGAAAAAACCAGAATTGAATAGAAAATTTGACATCCAGACACAAGAAGCAAGAGATGCCTGTGAAGGTAATCAGGGAAAAGAAATCAAAAGGAACTTATCAAAGTTGAACTATTTACATTCCTATATGGAAAAGCAATAACTGTGACTGATGATATCTTTCTCACTATGAAAATAATGGAAGAAGGGCGTGTGGTCATATGAATACACATGTGAATGTGTGTGTATATGGTTACAGTTATATATGGATAGAGGGCATAGGTTGAATTTGTTGGGAAGGGAGAATACTCAAGGGATGAAATTATGAGGTGAGAGAGGAAAGTGGCAAGAGGAGATGGGGAGAGACAGGGCAGGGTAAACTATCTCATGTAGAAGAAGCAAGGGGAAGTGGTTGCAAGGGAGGGGGAGAATAGGAAGGGAAAAAAGGCAAAACCACATTCTCATTGAATTTGGTTCAGGGAGAGAATGACATACATACTAAATGGGATATCTCAACCTGCAGCAGAATAGGGGGAAGGGGGATGAGAGGAGGGATGATTGATGGGGGGCATCCTTGGGGGGAGGGGAGGTTGGAAGTACCCACTATAGAAGAGGGACAGGATCATGTAGGGAATGGACCAGGTGGGGGTGGGATGAGTGGGAGGGAATTATAAGCAGCCTTGTACAATATATCTACTATGATAATGTTTTGCATAGCTAGACATGTACAAAATATACTGAATTACTTATCTCCCCAGAGGGAATGTGTGACAAGGGAGGAAGGAAATGGATCTGAAATTCGAGGTCTTAAGATTAAATGTTTTAAATATATATAAATACTATTATTAATACCTTTTCATTATAATTGGGAGATAAGATGTGCAGGCATTGGGACACAAAGACTCACCTTCCTCTAATGGAAAAGTCGAAGGGGGTATGGGAGAAGGTATGGGAGAGAGCAGATTGGAGGAAGCGATATCTTGTGGGACTGCTATTCTGGGAGGGTGGGTAGGGGAATAACGGGGGGAAAATGATTGTAATTCAAAATCTGGCGGAAATGAATGATGTAAAACAGAAGTTAATAAAGCATTTGTTTAAAAAAAATTAAAAAAAATAAAAAATAAAAATCAGAAGTTAGGGATGCAGATTGGCTTGTTGGAGGTTCATTCCCCACCTCCCAGGTGGCCCTGAGCCACCTTCTACTCATCTAGGAATCATACAATCCTAGATCTCCAGCTGGAAGGAACTTCAGAGGACATCTAGTGCAACCTCCTCATTTGACAGGCGTGAGTGGAAATTGAGGCCGGAGGAGTGGAAGTGACTTGTTTAAGTATCAGTAGTATTTTATAGTACTATATCAGTAGTATTTTACAGAGGAAATATTTGAACCCAGGCCCTCTTGCTCCAGAGCTAGTGCCCTTTCCACTATACCCTATGTATATTACTGGGTTTGAATTTATCTGATTTAATCATTATAAGCAGAGAATTATGGATGGTAGGTTAGGGACATGAGGCAAATGGACAGAGTCAGTCTATCAAGGAGGCTGCTTTCTTTAGCTGGGTATATCCAAGGAGGGATGAGGGGGATGGTCAAATGACAGCTCCATTTTGATGGTGGGGCAGGGGGTGAAGTGGGGGAGAATTCTAGGAGATTAGAAACTGAAGATGGTGCCCAAGCCAATGGAACATGGCAACAGTGCACTCTGAGTAGAATGGGAATACCTGGGAGGGATAGAGGAGAGAGACTTCAGGAAGGCAAATTCAAGAGATTAAGCAATCCTTTTTTTTCTGTTTCTTAGTTGTGTTTTCTCATGGCCAGCCACAACCCCAGTGAGTCTCTGTCTCAGCAACATGCACTAGAGAGAAGTTTAACAGATCATGCTGTTGACTTGGAGATGCCATTTAGAAACCTAATATGCAATATGGTGAAAAAATCATGAGCATCTACAATCAAATCCAATTTCTGTCTCTTGGACTCCATAGGAGGGGGAAAGAGCAATGAACTTATTTGGTGTCAAACCTTGGCCAAGTTCTTTTCCCTTTCTGGGCCTTAATTCCCTCCTTTGTCAAATGAGGAGCTTAGACGTTGTGTTAAGCTCCAAGGGCCCTCCCAGTGCTTAGCCCGTGATTTTGCAATTGATAAGTTCCTCAGGGGCTAGAGGAGGAGATGCTTCCAAGGCCATGTTCCGTGTAGCAATCTCACTAGGATTTTAACCCAACTGCTATTGCTTCCCTTTATTTCTGGGATTGTCTTAACTGCCATGCCTCTATATCTACACACAGTGCTCGCCATAGCTCCATTTCAGGGGGCTCAGGTTTTAGACCACAGATACTATTGGAAAGTCCAATTGAATCTCTAGCTTACTCAAAATCCAGAGTATGTAGTGAAATAGAACTCACCTAAAGCTATATTGCACGGGGTCCTCTCACTTTGTCACTTACTGCCTACGCAACATTGGGGAAGGATGATTCTGAAGGCTGCAGGCCACTGACCTCCTTCTGGTTCCAAGGAGCAGAGGGCAAACCACTTCTCTCTGGAAACAGAGGTCAGTAGCCCAGCCCATTAGTGGTGCGCTTGCTGACTCCCTCAGCAAGGCCTGTCTGCCTAGACATCTGCTGCCCTCCCATTCCTCCCTGCCTTAGCCATCCTCTTGGGACCTGAACCTTGGCCTGTCTGTACCAGTTACAAGTCATATCATAGTAGCATATCTTTGGGAAGAGACCTCAGAGGACATTTAGCCTTAGCCCTACATTTTAGAGATGAGGGAATTGAGGCCCAGAGAAGGGGATGGCTTGCATGAGGCCACACAATTAATCAAGGACAGAACTAGGCATCCAACCCAGGTGCTCTGACCCCAAAGCCAGTACTCTTGCCCAGATAGACTCCTCACTGGCCCTGATCCACTGGCCCTCATGCCAGAGGAACACTCAACTTCTTGGGAAGGGCACTTCCCATCCCTGGGCCTCAGTTTCCTCATCTGTAAAGTGAGGGAACTGGACTGGATAGCTTCTGAGGTCCCTCCCAGGCTGTAGATCTAGGATCCTATGATCTTATGACTTCTAGATGACTTCTAGAAATTCCCTAGTTCTAAATTCTATGATGTCATGACCACTAGGCTAGACGCTTTTACCCTGGACCCTCTATATAGAATTTGCCAAAGGTACCCAAACTCCCAAATCTAACCAAGACTTTTCAGTCAAAAAGTGATTTAATAAATGTGGTGTGGGGGATCAGGGGGAGGGGTCATACATTTGATTATTATTCAAAGGCATTTTCAAGATGGATAGGGAAAACTCAGCTTAGCTGAATTAACCAGAGAATTGGATGGCTCAATTTATTACTGTCAGATTAATGCTAATCTCACCATGATTTACGAACATAAAGACAGCTTAGACGAATAAATGTTGTACTAAATTTTAAAGTAATACAAATACATGGTCACAAATTATATTCCCCAAGAATATATGTAGATTTTAAAAATTAGTCATCAAAATTGCATAAGCTATTTTTAAATTATGCCTCATGAAGCTAGACACCCCAAGTCTCCCCATAGGGATATTTCAGGAGACAGTGGCTCATTTTGGTAAATAGTTTTCAGACAGCAAGAGGCAAATTGCAAGTCCCAGGTTGACTATGGGGTACCATCAGCCTCTACATCCAGATAATCAGTGAACAAAGTAGAATCTCTTGGAGCCAGAAAGCTTGGGTTTAAATTCTAGCTCTGAAATGAAGTAGCTACATGACCTTGGACAAGTCACTTGACCTCTCTGGGCCTCACTTTTCTCACATGTCAAATGAGGAAGCTTGACTAGATGGCCTCTGAGATCCTTTCCAGTTTATAAATCTATGATCTTATGAAATAGCTTTTTATTTCTGGGCCTCATTTTCCTCCTCTGCAAATTAGGAATGTTAGTATTTCCTCTATAGAAATAGGAGAAGCTATTAGCACTATCAGCAGGGGCCCCCAATCAAGCCAAAGTGGTCCACCAGAAATTATGTCATTCTTTTGTATTTCTTTTTTCACACTTATGGATAGGTTGCCTCCTCCAACAGAATGTGAGTTTCTTGAGGTCAGGAACTGTTTCATTTTGATCTTTGTATTGCCAGAGGCTGGCACAGTGCCTGACCCCTAACTGATGCTTGCCAATTGATCAGAGCAGATGCAGGATTTAGGCCCCAGCTTGGAGGCGTGGCTGGATTAGAAGGCTGGTGTCAGGCCAGACCAAACAGACTAGCACTACAGGTGATGGATCCTTCTGGTCTCTTGATCTTTTTGTGAAGATAATACCCAATTTTCAGAGAGTAGGATCAAGGACTAGGGAGCAAGGGAACAGACCCCCACAGGCTGCACCTGGCCTCAGAATTTGGAAGGACCCCAGCAGCCATCTAATTGAGTCCCCCACCCCCTCCTTTTTCTCTAGACCTTTAGAGTAAATGGGACACTTTCCTCCCAATGGCCCTGTGAGGGAAACAATACAAAAACTCTATCATCTCCACTTTACAGATGAAGAAACTGAGTTTCAAAGAGGCCACACACAGCACTCTACACAGCTACACATTAAATCTCAGGGATTCCAAACCAGATTTCCCAATTCTTGTCTAGTACTTTTCCCACTCTCCTGTCCAGCCTCTAGAGAATAACGTTGAATCACCTGGGCTAGCACCTCTCCCAATTTTACAGTTGGGAACACTGAGGCCCAAAGAAAGGAAATGATTTGCTTCCCAGGTAAATAAGGTAAGTAGCAGATAGAACTGAATTCAGGCCACCTGACTCTAAGGTCACCTGCCTCTAAGCCCAGCTCTCCCTACTCCTTCCAACCTTCCCCACCCACCCACACCACACACACACAATTGCTTCATACTGGACACTGACAACTACAGACCTGTTCAATGTGCCAGACTGCCAGTCTCAAGGTGAAACTTTTTGTGGGCAGCACCCCTTACTGTTTCCAGATAGAAATGCCCACAGGCCTGTCTACTGACAGTGAGCCAACCTTTCTACTCTAAGGTGGATCTTGGAATCCCAATAAGCTTTATGATATCTCCTTCCAATGCTGTCACGAAGTCACAGGGATTGAACTAAGTTTGAGGGGGGCATAAAAAAGAACTGAAGGTCTCTACTCCTCTCCTCCCCTAAATAACCCTTAGCACCTTCCCCTTAACACTTGTGGCTTTGGGGGTTGGGGCAGGGAGGAGGAAACTAAAAAAGAAAAACAAAGGAATGCAAAGACAAAATAACATCACTTCCTCTGCTTAAAAATCTTCAATGGCTCCCTATTGCCTACCAATATAGCTCAAATTCTTCTGATGCTCATTCAAGATCCTCTACAACCTTAGACCATCCTTATCTCCCTTTCTATTCTGATCTCCTACCATGTGCACCCTGTAAAAGGGTGACAAGAATGAGGAAGGGCCTTGAGATCATGCATGCCATATGGGGTGAATGATACTTATCTTCAAGTGTTTGAAGGGCCATCATGTAAAAAAGAAGGATGACTTATTCTCCACAGATGGCATATTTAACAAATTATCAGATGCCACAAAGCTGAGAGGGATAGCTAATCCAGTAGATGATAAAGCCAGCATCCAAAAGCACCTGGCAAGCTAAATCATTGAGTGGAACCTAATAAGATGAAATTAAATAGAAGGAAATGTGTATCTTACCATTAGTTTCCAAAAAAAAATTTGAAGAAGGCCCAGGGTCACACAGCTAATATATCTGGGGCTGAATCTGAGCTGAAATCTTCCTGTCTCCAGGCCCAGCACTCTCTCCACTGGGGTATCAGTTGTTTAGTGTTACAAAGAGGTATATTTAGTTTTCATCTCAGGAAAAGTTTTCTAACGCTGAAAGCTGCCCTAAAGTGGAATGGGCTGGTTCAGTAGGTAATGGGTTCCCCTTCACTGAAGGTCTTCAAGCAGCAGCCAGATGAGTGTCTGTTGAGCATTTTGTAGTGAGGATTCCCCTGTGAGTTTGGGTTAGACTGCAGGTGTGGGCCTTGAGGTCGAAGGTCCCCCACCTCTGGACTAGGGGTTTGCAGAGGTCCTTTCCAATTCTGTGGTTCTGTGCTTGGCACCAGAGGGTAAAAAATAAGAACAATAGGTAGAAGCTGTAGAGAGGAAAATTTCACCTTAATTTTGGCTTGGTTTAAGGAGGAAACTACCTGAAAATGGGTGCTGGCCCAAAGTAGAATAGGACGCATTAGGAGATCCTGGGTACTCCCTCATTAGAAGCCCCCGGGTAGAGTCTGAGTGACCATTTCTTATGGAGGTCATAGAAGGGACTTTTACTAGATTAGACTTAGATGTCCTCTGAGGTTAATTCCAACTCTGCAATTTGGTGGTTCGGGATTGCTCTGTGTGTTTTATGCCTTCCTGATGCCATGCTTTTGTTTACATTGTTCTATATTCCTGGACTACCCTCTCCCCTCTCTTCACATACCCATCCTTTAAATGTCAAATCTAATGTTATGTCTTCCAGGAAGCTCTCCTCCTGTTGTGGAAGGAAAACCTATTGCATACAATCTGGAGTACAAGTCCAAGAAAGGGTTTATTCTAGCACTTTTATAAAACCAGGCAGGGAGAAGCATCAATTGGCTCATAGAGAAAGCAATCTCTATGGGGCTGGTAGCTTTCTGAAAAGGAGGTTTTTCCCACAGGTACCTAGAGAATATAGAAAATATATAGTCATGCTCAGTTCAGAATTGGTCAGGTATTGATCTTCCATCCTTGGTTGTACTCCAGAGAAGGGGACAGAGACTTCTCAATCTGCTTGGCTGCGTTGAGATCCTAAGACAAAGGAGATTGTCTTTTGGATAGGACTTGTACAAGGACCAGGGCATAGTAGATCCAAAACAAAGCATATTAGACATTACTGCTCTCTCCTGTTGAAATCAAGGTTTATTCTAAAATGGCATGACCCCTGTCCAGGGAAAGGAAAATGCAGGACCTTTGTCTCTTGGCTACTTCCCACCTTACCCCCGGACATGATAGAGTACATCTTTTAATGCTTCTCTAATGCACTTTCTATGTATTAGGGTGAATTGTAGTCACCTGTGTTTCTGCCATATTCCCCTATAAGACTGTGAGCATCATGGGGGCTGGCTCTTATCTAAACATGATACATCAAGTAGCACAGTACTCTGCAGAGAGTTACTACCTAATGGATGTTTGGTGATTTTTTTCTGAATAAAATGAGGAAAGACTAGAAGGGGAAAAGAGAGTAATAAAACAGCTCAGTAAAGTGGGGCAAGCAGATTTAAAGTCAGAAAAAAAGCTGTAAGGAGACAAATAGTGGGAAGGGCACTGGATTTCAAGTCCGAGGACTTAAATTCTCTACTTGGCTTTGTTGCTTACTATCTTACTATGACATTGGATAAGTCACTTTGCCTCTCTGCACCTCATGAGCAAAATGTGTAAAATGAAGGGGTTGGACTACATGACCTCAATGTCATGACCCCTCTAAATCTAGGGTCCTGTGATCTAACTAGCAACCATTCTTAACCACACAAGGACATAAGCTTTTCATGATGGAAAGCACAGATGATAATGAGCCAAGACAATGAAAGTCCTCCCCGCAAGTCCTGCCTTTGCTGGGCACCAGACCAACAAACAGAATCATGTGAGCTGTTGCCCTAGCACTTAGCCCCCAGCTGTGAAGCACTAAGTAGATTGGTGTCATATTATAAGCACAAATCCAAGGAAAAAATATGGAAAACAGCTGCTACAAAATGAATTTGGATTCAGCCAAGCTGACAGATGACCACATTTGGGCCAGTGGATCAATTATTCTACTGCTTGATGAACCTCATAAAACAGTGACATTTATAGAGATGCTTATTCCACTAGGCCAAAGAGTCCCAACCATATTGTTGAGAAGGCAAAGGGTTGAAAGACAATAAAAGCAAATGTGGGAGAACATCAAACCTCCATACCTCAGTCTAGTTGTGAGAAGACTGGTCCACAATGGGACTATAGGTAGGAGAAATGGCCCTTCCCCAAGGTCTGTCCTGGGATCTCTTCTCTCTATACTATTGCTCCTAATCACCTCAATCTGCTCCCATGACTTTAATTTTCATCTCTATGCAGATGATTCCCAGATCTATATATTCAGTCCTAGTCTCTCTCCTGAGCTCCAGCCCTGTGTCTCCTGTAGTCTATTAGACATTTCCAACTGCATTTTCCACAAGTATTTTAAACTCTTTCTAGTTTCCATATTTCTGTCAAGGGTATTGCCATCCAGAAGGGTTTTGAGTAGTCCAGGTTTGAGGTGATGAGAGTCTGCAGCAGGGTGATAGCAGGGTCAGAGGAAAAGAGAGAGAGACATTGAGAAGGGAGAAATAACAGGGCAAGGACAATGTGAAAAAGAGAATGCAGATAATGAGTTAAGTATCAGAGCCATAGTCTGGTTATTTGCCTTAAAGAACAAACCATGCTGACTTGCAAGGAGCTAATAATAATATTACCTATTTACTTTGCCTCGATCTCTCTTTTGCCCCCTTCACATCCTAGCTGGTGTCATACTTATGTGTCCATATGGCATCCCCTTTGTTGTTTTTTAATCATTTTTCAGTCATGCCCTACCCTCTGTGACCCCATTGGAGGTTTTCTTGGCAAAGACACTGGAATAGTTTGCCATTTCTTTTTACAGATGAGGAAATTGGGGCTAACAGGGTTAAATGACTTGCCCAGGGTCACACAGCTAGTCTTTTAATAAACTGTAAGTTTCTACAGTGCTCTCTCCTGGGAGAAAAACCTACCAAGCCTTTTACCTGGACATATCCAGAGATATATCATATCCAGAGATTGAGAGATAGAAGGAACTTCAGAGGTCAAAAAGTCCATCCCCATTTTACAACTGTTATTTCCCTTTTGCTAGAGCCTCTTAACTGGTCTCCCTGCCTCCAGTCTCTCCTTGCTCTAACTTATAGATCCTCCACACACCAAAATGATTTTCTTAATGTACAGGCCTGATCATGTCACTCCCCTTCTCAATAATATGCACTGGCTCCCTATTAACTGTAAGATCAAATATAAACTCCTCTCTTTGTAATTTAAAGCTCTTAACTTAGTCCCAGGCTATGCACTTGTGTAATGAAGGGGTTAGACTACATGACCTCAATGTCATGACCCCTCTAAATCTAGGGTCCTGTGATCTAAATAGCAACCATTCTTAATCACACAAGGACATAAGCTTTTCATGATGGAAAGCACAGATGATAATGAGCCAAGACAATGAAAGTCCTCCCCCCAGTCCTGCCTTTGCTAGGCACCAGACCAACAAACAGAATCATGTGAGCTGTTGCCCTAGCACTTAGCCCCCAGCTGTGAAGCACTAAGTAGACTGGTGTCATATTATAAGCACAAATCCAAACTAAGATATTACAAACCAACCCTCCTGCTATTTTCACTCCATCTCCTACCTCCATGGCCTTGAACTTGCTGTCTTCTGTACCTAGAATATATCCCCTCCCTACTTTTTCTTCTCCTTGGAATCAGTTTACTTTCTGTAGGAGACCTTTCCTAATGCCAGTATCTGCTGATGCCTTCTTCCTCCTCCTACAAGGTTAACTTCTATCAGTCCTGTATAAATCGATCTATCTATCCATATCTATATGTACAGATATAGAGAGATGTGCGAAGTTGCCTCTTAGAATGTAAGCTCCTCCTTAAAATGATAAGTAGTATTTATCTAAAATGTAATGAGAATAAGCTAGAAGCTTTTTCAGTAAGATTGGGGATGAAACAGGGATGTCTATTATCACCATTACTATTCAATATTTTACTAGAAATTCTAGCTATAGTAATAAGAAAAGGAAATGGAAGAAACAATTATAGTCCAAGAGGAAACAAAACTGTTACTTTTTGCATAGGATAAGATGGTTTACTTAGAGAACCCTAAAGAGTCAACTAAAAAACTAATCAAAACAATTAGCCACTTCAAAATCCTATAGCATGATATGAAATAATCCCACACAAATAATCAACATTTCTATATATTACCAACAAAATCCAGCAGGAAGAGATAGAAAGAGAAATTCCAATTAAAATAACTACAAACAGTACAAAGTGCTACCTGCCAAGACACATCCAGAAACTATATGAACACAATTATAAAACAATCCACACAAATAAAAACAGATTTAAGTAATTGCAAAAATATTAATTGCTCATGGCTAGGCTGAGCCAATATGATAGAATATAAGCTCCTTGAGGGCAGGGAGTGTCTCACTTTTTCTTTGTATGCCCAAGGTATTATATAGTGTCTGACATCCAGTAGACCTTAAGGAGGGAGAGAGAGAGAGAGAGAGAGAGAGAGAGAGAGAGAGAGAGAGAGAGAGAGGGAGGGAGGGGGAGAGAGAGAGAGGGAGGGAAGGAATGGGAGAGGGAGAGTAAAAGAGAGAAAGGTTTAGAGCTTGAGCCTAGGAAAGGCTCTTTAGGGAAAGGGCCTATGGCAGCTTGGGGTGGGAGGGTGCTGAAAAGATCCCAGACCTACAACTAGAAAAGACTTCAAACACCATCTAATCCAACTTCCTCGTTTTACAGATAAGGATATTGAAATCCAAGTTTACCCAAAGTAACTCATCCAAGGTCACACATAATAGACCTGGAAACACCACCCGAAATCATTTAGTCTCACTCCCTCATATTACAGAGGAAGGAACCAAGGCCCAGAAAGGCAAAGGAACTTGCCTTGGTCACCTGGACAGTAACTATCAGAGGCAGGATTTGAATCCATGTCCTCTGACTACATTGCCAGTGCTCATTCCACTATACAGCAGAAGAGAGGCTACCCAGAAGAACCTCACATATCCCATTACTCCTCAGTTCTGCCCTTGAGTCTAGGACCTAGACCCAAGCACAACTATAGAGACTTTATAAACCTATGCCTCCTGTCCAGAGCAGTCCCTTTACTAAGCTGTCCCTAAGAATGCTCTCTTCCTTGGGGTGGCCAGGTGGCACAGTGAGTAGAGCGTCGGCCCTGGAGTCAGAAGGACCTAAGTTCGGATCTGGCCTCAGACACTTAACGCACACACAAACAAAAACCTAGCTGTGTGACCTTGGGCAAGTTACTTGACCCAAATTGCCCTCCAAAAAAGCAAAAAAAAAAATTTAAAAAAAAATTTAGAATGCTCTCTTCCTGAAGTTCTTCCATCCAGGCTGCAGAAGACAATTAGAAATGTTCACAGCAAGCAGAGCCCCCTGTACTGTATTTCAAACCAAGCCCCTCTAGTCATGTGTCATCCAGAAAGAATGACAGCTGCAGCCATGATACCCTCAGGTCTGGCCAGCAATGTGAAGCCAGGCTCCTCCACTCCCCCCCAATCTGGACCTGGCAAAGAGGAGGAGGGGACAGGAGGATCTGGCATGTAAGGGCCATCCCAGGCACGGTCCCACAATCAAGTCTGAGCAGCCCTGCCAAATCTCTGCCTTTTCTCAGTGTGAACATTCCAATAGGAGGCTTCTCCCTTACTAAAAGCAACCTCTCAATTCTAACAGTCTCCTGGCATGACGGAGAAGCCACAGTCACCAGAAAGTGAGGAAATGGACAATTCCCATCAGGGGCAGAGTCAGGCTTCAAACCCTCAGCTCAGCAAAACAGTCGGGGTTCTGTTTGTTCCTTAACTTGTTTCCCTTTCGACCCTAAGGCTGGCTTAACTGATGGATTAACTTGGGCACTCAGGTTCTGGCCTTTGGCATAGATTCTTGGCCTAGCAAGATTTGACTTCACTGTGGGAAGTGAAAAGTCATGGGCCAGGGTAGGGGAAAGATGCTATGATTGTTAGGAAAGACGGCATTTGGGTGCATCATGAAAATTATAAGATTTCAGAGTTGAAGGAGACCTTAAAAATCAATTTGATTATTATCATTGACTTAAAGCAATCTTTCACATGACCGTTAATAGTTTGAAATTAATTCTTTTTGAGAACCGTCTGTTTATATCTTTTGACCACTCAAGCACAGGGTATTTGCTCTTGGTCTTATAAATTTGTGTTAACTCCCAATGTATCTTGGAAAACAGACCATTGTCCAAAATCACCAAATCACAGAATTGGAGAGTGAGAAAGGACCATCTAGTGTAACCTGTGTGAAGGATTCCCCACCATCACCTACCTGACAAGCCTCTGCTTAAAGGCCGCCAAGGAGTGGGAGGCCCATAGCCTCTCCCCACAGTTCACTTTACTTTGGCGAAGCTCTCATTGTTAGGAAGTCGTTTCTTGAAATAAGAACTTAAATTTGCTTCTTTACCATGCCCAACCACTGTTCCTACTTCTACCTTCTGGGGCCAAACAAAACAAATCTCTTCACTACTCCACATAACAGTTCATTAAAAACCTCAAATAGTTTTCATGTGTCCCCTGAGTCTTTTCTTTTCCAAGGTAAAATCATTCCCAATTCTGTCAACTGATTCTCATATGATGAGGACTCTCTATCCTGGTTACTCTCCTCTGGACACTCTAGCTCAGGATAGGGAACCTGCAGTCTCAAGGCCACATGTGGCCCTCTAGGTCCTCAAGCGCAGCCCTTTGACTGAGTCCAAGTTTTACAGAACAAATCCTTTTATTAAGAGGATTTATTCTGTGAAGTTTGGATTCAGTCAAAGGGTCAAACTTGAGGGACACATGTGACCTCGAGGCCCTAGATTCCCACCTCTGCTCTAGCTTAGCAATATCCTTCCCCAAATGTGGCACCCAATACTGAACACAATATTGATGAGAGCAGAGTACAGTTTTAATTTATCAAAAATCCACAGATCTTTTTCAGGACAACTGCTATGTATCTATCTTTCTCCCATCTTATACCTATGAAGTTGATTTGTTCTTAGTACCCAAGTACAAGACTTTACATTGATCCCTATTGAATTTCATCTTTTTTGGTTCAGTCCAACATTCTACCACATCAAGATCCTTTTGAATCCTCTCTGTCAACAACTATGTTAGTTACCCTTCCCGATTTCATATCATCTGCAAATTCTACAAGCATGCCATTCCTGTCTTTATTTAAGTCATTAACAAATACATGAATTAGCAAAGAACCAAGTACAAATCTCTATCCTACTCCACTGCAGATCTCTGGCCATCGAACCCTTAATAACTTTGCAACTGGCCATCCAACCAGTTGTGAATCCATCTGATTCTATTATTGCCCAATTCATGTGTTTCTATCCTCTGCACAAGAATAGTATGAAAAACCTGGTCAAAAGCTTTGCCAAAATCTAGGTGAGCAATACCCACATCAGTTCCTGCATCTAATGCTTTAGTAATCCTATCCAAATAGGAAATAGGGTTTTAGTTACATTGATTTTTTGTGTAAAACCTTTTTAATTTCATGTAATTGAAATTATCTCATTTATCTCTTGATACTGCCTCTGTCTTTTTTTGTGGTTAAAATTTTTCTCCATGGCTACAGCTGTGAGAGCTACCTGATCTGGTTCTCTTCAAATTTTTCGATTGTCTGAAAAGATAATTCTGAGCCCTTTGCTTTACAGAGAAGAAAAATAAGGTTCAGAGACCCAGAACCAAAGAATGTTAGGGTTGAAATGGCTCCTAGTAACCACTGACCCTGACTCCCTCATTTTCTAGAGGAGAAATCTGAGACCCAAAGAGAGCCCTGCATTATAGTCAGGGGGGAAAGGGATATTAGAGGTTAAGTCACAAGGCCAGGGTATGGAACCTTGAGCAAGTATTTTTCTACTCTCTATTCCTCAGTTCCCTCATAAAACAAAAAGTTTAGACTTGAAGGCTCTTTCAGCTCTAAATCTAATTATCCTGTTTGCCCAAGGTCAAACAGCTAGTTTGTAGCACATACAGGATTCAAACTCAGGTCCACTGATGGGAACCCACTGTTCTTCCCCACTACACCATGCCACCAAGAGTTAAGAGAATTGGGTCATCAACATGATCCCATTGGGTTTTGGCAAAGCCCTAAAGAAAGAAGTACCTTTTAAAAGCCTCTATTTATAGTCAGTGACAGAGATAACAGAATGAAGGCTCCTGAATTTGGACTTCCCTTTCTGGAGTTGGCCATAATCCAGAGGCCAGAAACCTCATTTTATTGAGTAAAAAAGTCAAGCATGGTTTCTTCCAATATGAGGTTTCAGAGTCTGCTCGTGAATAAGGAGAACTTGGAATCAGGAACATTTGCAAACTGAAGACTTTAGAAATTAAGAATTTCCCATGTGTCTTTGGCTTTTGGAGCTGATAATTAATATCTGTAGATTAAAAGGCTGTCTTTGCATAGGCTACATCATTACATAATGTGGGCTGATTGAGAATTGTAATTTTTTCATTAACTTAGTACTCATTTTGCTTATTAGACCCCACTGATACCTTAGTTTATAACATGGACTGTCTGTAAAGGAATTAATAGTGCAAAGACCTCTAAACTTAGAGTCATGAGACTGCCTTGAACATTGACCAGGCATATATATGACTTCAGAACAGTAACTTGACTTCTTGGGTCTTCACTTCTTAATCTATAAAATGAGGTCAATAATATTTCTGCCAGCTGCTTCATAAGATTGTTCTAAAGAAGGTATTTTACACGGGGGCGGCTAGGTGGCACAGTGAATAGAGCATCAGCCCTGGAGTCAGAAGGACCTGAGTTCGGATCCGGCCTCAGACACTTAACGCACACAAACAAACAAACAAACAAACAAACAAACAAAAAACCTAGCCGTGTGACCTTGGGCAAGTTACTTAACCCCAACTGCCCTCCAAAAAGCAAAAGAAAAAAAAAAGGTATTTCACAAATTCAATTTGATTCAAAGAATGGAGAATCAGGGTGAAAAGACCACTGAACTTAAGCATATAACTTTTCTTCTGGGCCTCAGTTTTCTCATCTGTAAAATGATAGGGTTGGACTCAGTGGTCTAAAAGGTCCTTCCTAGCTCCAGATCTAGGAGTCTGTGAACATTTATTAAGCACATCCTTAATGTGCTGGGAGTTAGAGATGAAAAGACAAGCATGAAATAGCCTCTATACTCAAGACACCTACATGACCCAATGGATAAGGAACCAGACCTGAAGTCGGGATGACCTGAGTTCAAATTTGCCCTCAGACACTAACTGGCTGTGTGACCCTGCGCAAGTTATTTAATCTCTGTCTGATCTGGTTTCCTCACCTGTACCTCCCAAGGATGTTGTAAGGATCAATGAAGACAATAGATATGAGGCACTTTGCAAACCTTACATTGCCATATAAATGCTTTATTATCATAATTATTATTACTCTACTGGTGGCTCCAACATATATACATTTAAGTGCAAGGAGAATTGAGGGTGGAAAAGAGATCCTAACATTAGGAAGATCAAGTAAGACTTCCCAGAAGAGGTGGCACCATGGGAGGCTAGATGGCACAGTTGAGTAGAGCACCAGCCCTGGAGTCAGGAGGACCTGAGTTGTCAAATCCAGCCTCAGGCACTTAACTCAAAACTAGCCATATGACCTTGGGCAAGTCACAACCCAATTGCCCTCCAAAACAAAAAATCAAAAGAAAAAAAAAAGAGGTGGCACCAGTTAGGAAGACAAGGATGGGGAGAAGGGATTAGAAATAAGGAGGAAGGGGGCAGCTAGGTGGTGCAGTGAATAGAGGACCTGCCCTGGAGTCAGGAGGACCTGAATTCAAATCCAGCTTCAAACACTTAACGCTTACTAGGCATGTGACCTTGGGCAAGTCACTTAACCCCAATTGCCCTGCCTTCCCCCCTCCGAAAAAAAGAAAAAAATAAAATAAAGTGTTACATTAATAAAAAAAATAATAAGGAGGGAGTATATTCTAGGCATGAAAAAGGCTTGTGGGGATGCATAGAGACCAGAGATAAGGTATTATGTCTGCAAAACAAAACAACAAGTAGACTAGTTTTATTGGAGTGCCGAGTTCATGAAGAGAAATGGTATGAAATGAGACTGGAAAGGTAGGTGAGAGTTAGTTTTTAGCAGCCTTTAAATACCAGGCCAAAGAGTTTATATTTTATTCCATAGGTCATAAAAGGTTGCTCTGCAAGAGAGTAGATTCAGAAAGATCTTGGAAGGTTAAAACATTGAGCTGAATTCAAGAAGATGAAATTTAATAAAGATAAATATAAATTCTTAGCTTTAAGCTCAAAACATCAACTTCCTTGGCATAAGAAGGAAAAAGCTGGATAGCAGCTTTCAGAAAAAGAGCTAGGAGGTCTAATGGATGGCAAGCTACATGAGTCAGCTGTGTGATGTGGCAGCCAAGAAAGGAAATGTAGTCTTGGACTACAAGGTGAGGTGTGGTCCTTCGGTGCTCAGTCATAATCAGATTGTATCTGGATTACTGTGTTCAGTTCAGGGCACCATATTTTGGGAAAGACATTACTTAGTGCAAGATCGTCCAGGAAAGTGACAGATCTTAAGTTTATGCTACATGGAGACTGGTTATTTAGCCTGGAAAAGATATAATTTTAATGGGGAACATGATGGCTATACTCAAGTATATGAAGGACTGTCATAGGAAAGAGGCATTCAAGATCATAAAGGACCTTGGAGATCATTGAATCCAACCCCCTTCATTTAGCACATGAGGAAACTGAGGCTGAAAGTGCCCAGAATCACAGTTGCTAAGTGTCTGAGGCTGGATTTGAACTCTGGCCTTCCTGACTCCAGGCCCAACACTCTAGCTATTCTGCTTGGGCTCAGAGGGCAGAACCAGGAGCAATGAACGGAAGCTTCAAAGAGGCAGAATTTCATTTGATATCAGGAAAATCTTCCTAACTGAGAGTTATTGAAGAGCAGCATGGGTTGCCTTGCAAGCAGTTGGCTCCCCCTCACTATGGGTCTTCAAGAAAAACTTCCATAGAGGTGGCTAGGTGGTGCAGAGAATAGAGCACAGGCCCTGGAGTCAGGAGAATCTGAGTTCAAATCCAGCCTAAAACACTTAACACTTAATAGCTGTGTGACCTTGGGCAAGTCACTTAACCCCAATTGCCCTGCCTTCCCCCCTCCAAAAAAGAAAAAAGAAAGAAAGACTTGCATGGATGGCTCTTGTATAAGGGATTCATTTTCCCCTCAGGCAGCAAGGTGATTGAGGGCTGGACTTGGGGTCAAGAAGATCTGAGTTCGAATCCTGCCTCAGATATTCCCGAACTGTACAATCCTGTGCAAATCACTTAACTTTTCACGGCCTGTTTCTTTGTCTGTAAGAATGGAAATAGGAACAATACCTACCACACAGGGTTGTTATCAAGATCAAAAGACATAACCTACATAAAGTTCTTTGCAAACCTTTGAAACGTGTATAAATGCTAGTTGTTGCTGCTGTTGCTGTGTTCAGGTATGGGTTGGACTTGATGGCCCCTGAGGTGCCCTCTTGCTCCAAAAATCCCATGATTCTGTGCCTTAGGAAAATTATCTTGGCAGATGTATGAAGAATGGATTGAAGAGAGGAGAAACTAGAAAGTGGGAGACTAATTAGGAGACTAGTGTCTCAGTCCAGGTGAGAGCTGGTGAGGGCCTGAAGGCTGGGTAGCCAGGTAGGCAGAGTAAAGGGGACACATGGAACACTCAAAGCACTATCGAAATGGGAGTGAGGGTTAGCATTCCTGGAAAGTCTGAGAAAAGGGTTTGCTTCCTCTGCCACTTTGTAAACAAGCAGTCCCTTGGACCCAAATGAGTTAAAGGAATCTCCTCTTGAATGCTAAAAGGGGGCTTTTTGTGCAAGCAGAATGCCCCTTGACAAAGAGCCACAGGAAGATAAACATCCCCAGTGTCAACCACCAGCTGGGTCCAAAGCCTCCTGTTTATGCTATAGAGACCCGGGCTTTACAATCCTGCCCTTCAGCCCCATAGCCCAAGCATGAATATTTCAGCAAAAGGAATTTAGAAGCATTTTCTTGCCTTTCAGAAAGAAAATGTTGACGCTCAAGACAAAGGGAATATTTAAGCTTCATGCATTATTTCTAATTCGGAGAGTCCTTGACATGTTCAAAACTCCCAGGCTGCCATTCAGGAGGCCTGCCCCTGAGGGGCTGGGCAGCCAAATGGTAATACTTCTGGCATAACTGACATTTAAGCTAAACCCAGAAGAATGGGGGCCAGGGAGTTATTTGCAGGGAAAAGGGACTGGCAGCAACTTGGAACCTTTTCATAAAGTGACCCCATTGCTCTCACTCAGAGATGCTTCCTCAAAGCCAAGAGAAAAGGTTGCAAATGGGACCAATAGTGGAAACCAAGGGCTCTCTCCCTGAGGCTAATCTTCAGTCCTTGGGAGAAGGAAAGCAAGGTCAAAGAGATGGTTTCTGCCAGGGCTCTAAAACACAAATGGTGAAGGAAAACATGAGAGGCATTTTGGGAACCTTCTGAGAGGCACCAAAACCTTAGATTGGGAATCAGAAGACTAGGTTGGAGTCTTAGCTCTGCTATTTACCATCTGTATGACCCTGTGCAAATTACATCCCCTCTCAGATCTTAGGCTACCTCCTCTGGAAAACAGGGACATAATATGATCTGAACTGGGGGTTCTATTAACAAAGGGCTTTATTAACTGGGGGGCCCCTTAAAACTGTGTGTTCATAATAGGATCCCAGACTTCCCTGCATCCATAAAGATTTTTAGCTAGAGCTACACCAGGACAGTGTGTCTCTGCACTATCTCTGTTTACAGTTCAATGATAGTGACACCAGTATTAATGAGATTTTTCAGTAGTGGGGCATACTCAGATTTAGAAGTTGCCTTGTGAACTCATCCTCTTGGACATTTCAACAACAAGCCACCAAAATCCAAGGACACTAATATTCCTCCCTGGCAGGGACAGTGATCATCAATCATAAGGGCCTGGCACATAGTAGGCATTTAATCAATATAGGATGGTTGATTAATGAGAATAACATAAAAAGCTTTGAGGTTTACAAAGCACATTCTTCCCAACAATCCTTTTGGGTAGAGTACCAGTATTACTTTCCCCATTTTAGAGAAGAAACTGAAGGCTGAAGAATTCATAGTCATTCAGTTAGAAAATTTTAGAACCAGGATTAATATCCAAGTTTTCTTTATTTCAAGTCTATCATTGGAGATTCAGACTTTTGGAAGCATTGGAGTTTGGGGAGAGGGGAATCAGTGAGCAAGTGAAGTGAAAAACAAGATGGTCCAGACATCAGCTCTGGGAAAGCTGAACTGTTGTTCATGGCCATTGGGCTCTTTTAGGGCTAGAATTCTTAGAGGGAAAAGCATAGTTCTCAGATGAATCTCAGGACTTGGCAGTGACCTTCCCTTTTTTTATTCAGCTATCAAGACCCTTACTGCATGATAACTTTCTTCAAGTGTATGAAAAGTTGATGATTAGGGAAGGGATTAGATTCATTCTGGTAGGCCCCAGAGGGCAAAACTAGAAAAAATGGGTAGATATTTCAAAGAGGCAAAGGTAGATTTGATCTAAGGAAAAAATTCCTAGCAATTGTAGCTGTCCAAAAGTAGAAATAAATAGGTAACGGGTTGAAATTCAGTGGAAATCGAAACAGAAGTTGGATACACACTTATACCAGAGATGATGTAAAAGGAATTCCTTTTCAAGTATGAGTTAGAATCTATGGATTCCAAGGTCCCTTTCAACTCTGCAATTATGTGAATTTGAGTCTGGGTTTAACTGTGGTTGCTGGCCAAATTCAATTATTAAAGAGATGGTTTGTGAACATTTAGAAAAGGAAACAGTGATCACCAAGAGCCAAGATGATTTCAGCAAGAGGAGATCATTCCAGACTTACCTCATTCCCTTTTTTTGAAAGGATAATGCTGTTTATATATAGTGTAATTAGATGGTCTCACTGTATTCCACAAAGCATTTCATACTATTATTGTGGATAAGATGGAAAGATATAGACTAGATGAGAGTAAAATTGAGTGGGTTTGGAATTGGTCAAATGACTATCTGCAAAGATTAATCATTAATGTTTTACCTACAGCTTGGAAGGAATTCTCTAGTGTATTGGTAGCCCCAGGGATCTGTCTTTGGTCCTGTTCTATTAAACATTTTTCAGGACACCTAGGAGATGCAATAGATAGAAAGTTGAATCTGGATTTGGAAGACTTGAATTTAAATCTAGCTTTAGACATTTACTAGCTGTGTGGCCCTGGCAAGGCATTTAACCTCTGCCTCAGTTTTCTTATAAGCAAAAACATGAAGATTAATAATAACACCTAGCTGGTGGACTGGTTGTGAGGATAAATAAAATTATATTTCTAAAGCACTTTGCAACATTAAAGAACTATGCTAGTTACTGTTATTATTATCGTTGTATGCCTTAGATAAAGGCATAGTTGTAATGCTTATCAAATTTGTAGATCATACAAAAATCTGAGAGAATAACCTAGCTACCCTACCAAGAGACAAAGTCAGGGTTCAAAAAGATCTTGACAAGTTAGAATATAGGACTAAATCAAATAAGATGAAATCTAATAGGGATAAATAGACATTCATACCTGAGTGCAAAAAAAATCCACTTCACAAGCACAATATAGGGGAGGCATAGCTAGAAAGAAATTTCTCTGAAAAATATCTGGGAAACTCAATATGAGTCAATAGTGAAATATGGCAGCACAGAAAAAAAAACAAGGCAAATACTGCACTGAGACATAGGACATATAAGACTAGGGAGATAGTGGTCTCTCTGTATTCTACCCTGGACAGAACATATCTGTTGCACTGTATTCAATTCTGGGCACTGCAATTTTATAAAAGATACTGATGGGGCGGCTAGGTGAGTAAGAGTGCTGGCCCCAGAGTTGGGAGAACCCGGGATCGTTTCCAGCCTCAGAAAATTAGCACCCACACATAAAAAAATGACTGGCCATGTAACCTTGAGCAAGTTACTTAACCCCAATTGCTTAAAAAAATAAAAATAAAAAGATACTGATTGGGGCAGAGTCAAGATGGTGGAGTGATCAAAAAAAGCCTGGACTACTCAAATCAACTACAAGCAATCTAAGAAGGAAGATGCTATCCACATCCAGAGAAAGAAGTGATAAATAGAAGTGTGTATATCATGGTTTTATGTGTGTGTATGGATTTTTATATGTTTGTATGTATGTATATATAAACATACATATATTTGTGTCTAATGGTAGCTTTCTCTAGGGTGGGGTCAGGAGGGAAAGAGGGAGAAAAAAATAGAGTGCTCAGCAGAAAATGAAAAAACTTAGAAGGAATCACAGATAATCAGAGCAATTTTGAAAATGATATGCAGTATTTATTACATATTTTTTCAACAAAAAAAGGAAACTGTGAAACAGAAGTTATGTATTCATGGAAATGTTGTCTTTTTATATTTAAGTTCAAAATAATTTTTAAAAATTTAAGAACCCAGGCATTATATGTCAAGAAATAATCATGGAAAACTGCCCTGATATCCCAGAGCCAGAGGGTAAAATAGAAATTGAAAGAATCTACTAATCACTCCTGAAGAAAAGATCCCAAAATGAAAACTCCCAGAAATAGTATAGTCAAATTCCAGAAATCCCAGATCAAGGAGAAAATATTGCAAGCTGCCAGAAAGAAATAATTTGGATATTATGAAGCCACATATTACACAAAATTTACTAACTTCTACATTAAAGAACTGGAAGGCTTGGAATATAATATTCTGGAGGGCAAAGGAGCTAGGATTACAACCAAGAATTACCTACCCAGCAAAACTGAGTATAATCCTTGGGGGAGGGGGGAATGGATATTTAATAACATAATAGGACTTCCAAGCATTCTGATGAGAAGACCAGAGCCGAATAGAAAATGTGACTTTTAAATCCAAGAAAAAAAAAGAAGAAAAAATGGTAAACAGGAAAGAGAAATCATAAGGGATTCAATAAGGTTAAACAGTTTATATTCCTACATGTGAAGATGATACTGATAATTCTTAAGAATTTATCATTATTAGGACAGGCAGACAGAGGGCATGGGTATAAATTGATTATGATGGGATGACATCTTTTTAAAAAATTAAATTAAAGAGTAAGAAAGAGGAATGCACTGGGAGAAGGGGGAAGGAAGGGGTAGAATGGGGTAGATTATCTCACTGAAAAGAGGTCATGAAAGTTTTTACAGCAAAGGGCAAGATGGGGGGTGGGGGTTGACAGACAACATTTGAAGCTTACTCTTATAAGAACTGGCTCAAAGGGGGAACAACATACACACTCAGTTGGGTACAGAAATCTATCTTACTCTACAGGGAAATATGAGAGAAAGGAAGAGCAGATTTGGGGAGGCAACACTTTTGAGGAGGGACAGGGTGAAAGGGGAGAGAGAAGGATACATTGGGAAAAATAAGATGGAGAGATATAGACAGTTAGTAATCATAGCTGAAAAAAAGTTTACAGCAAGTTTCTTTGATAAGAGCTTCATTTCTCAAATATATTTTTAAAAAAACTGAGTCAAATTTATAAGAATACAAGTAATTCCTCAATTGGCAAATAATCAAAACCAGCAGTTTTCAGACAATGAAACCAAAGCTATCTATAGTCACGTGAAAAAAATGTTCTAATTAGGTTAGAGAAATGCAAATTAAAAAAACTGTGAGTTACCACCCTACACCTATCAGATTGGTTAATATGGTAGAAAAATGACAAATATTAGAGGGGATGCAGAAAAATTGGGACACTAAAGCAATGTTGGTGGAGTTGTGAAGTGATCCAATCATTCTGGAGAGCAATTTGGAACTATGCTTGCATACCTTTTGATGGATTTGGAACTAAGCGTGCACACCTTTTGATACAATAACACCACTACTAGGTCTATATCCCAAAAAATGTTTTTAATAGAAGAAAGACCTATATGTACAAAAAATATCTATAGCAGCTCTTTTTTGTAGTGGCAAAGAATTGGAAATTGAAGGGAATGTCCATCAACTGGGGAGTGACTGAACAAGATATGGTATATAATTGTGATGGAATACAATTGTTCTATAAGAAATTATAAGCAGGATGATTTCAGGAAAACCAGGAAACATTTACATAAACTGATGCAAAGTGAAGTGAGAACCAGAAGTAAAGTGCGCACAGTCACAGCAATATTGCATGATAATCAAATGTGAATGACTTAGCTATTCTCAGCAATACAATGATCCCAGATAATTCCAAAGGACTTATGATTAAAAAAAATGTTATCCACCTCCAGAGAAAGAACTGATGGAGTCTGAATGCAGATCAAAGCAAAAAAATTGGGATGGGGGGTTGTTTTCTTTCACAACATGACTAACATAGAAATTTGTTTTATATGACTTCACATATATAATCTATATCAAACGGCTTGCCTTTTTAATGAGTGGAGTGGAGGGAGGGAAGGAGAGAATTTAGAGCTCAAAAAAAATTTTAATGAATTTTTATAATAGTTTTCACATGTACTTGGAAAAAATAAAATATTACAAAAGAAAAATTGAGGCCAGCTAGGTGGCGCAGTAAATAGAGCACTGGCCCTGGAGTCAAGAGGACCTGAGTTCAAATTCGATCTCAGACACTTAACACCTACTATCTGTGTGACCTTAGGCAAGTCACTTAACCACAATTGCCCTGCCCTCCCCTCTCCAATAAACAAAAAAAAAATTAGAATTTGTCCACTGTAATAAAACAACTCCGTGAGACACCAAGAAACAATAAAATAAAGTCAGAATATTGAAAAATAGAACAAAATGTGAAATCTCATAGGAAAAACAACTGACCTAGAAAACAGATAATTTAAGAATTACTGGACTACTTGAAAGCCATGATTTTAAAAAACATCTCAGACATTATATGTCAAGAAACTGTAAAGCAAAACTTCCTTGATATCTTAAAACCAGAGGGCAAAGTAGAAATTGAAAGAATCCACCAGATACCACCTGAAATAAATCCCAAAAATGAAAACTTCCAGGAATATTATAGCCAAAAATCTAGTTCCTGGGTCAAGGAGCCAGAAAGAAAGAATTTAAATACCATGAAGCCACAGTCAGTATCGCATAAGATTTAGCTACTCCCACTATAAAGGCTTTAAATATGATATTCCAGAAGGCAAAGTAGCTAAGGCTACAACCAAGAATAATCTACCCAACAAAACTAAGTATAATCCTACAAGAGGAAAAAAATGCATATTTAATGAAATAGAGGACTTTCAAGCATTCCTGATGAAAAGACGAGAGCTGAACAGAAAACTGGACTTTCAAACATAAGACTCAAGAAAAGCATATAAAGGTAAACATAAGTGAGAAATCATAAGGGATTTAACACAGATTGAAATATATTTTTTCTTCTTTTTCTTGATTTTTTAAATTTTCTTTTGCAAGGTGGCTAAAATGGAAATACATTTTGTATGATTTTACATGTATAAATGATGTCATATTGCTTGCCTTCTCAACAAATAAAGGAAGAAAATTTGGAATAAAAAAACTGAAAAAAATTAAAAGAAAAAAAGTTTTAAGGTTAGTGATAAACTTGAGAATGTCCAGAGGGTGACTAGGATGGTGAAGAGCTTTACCTTCACACCAGATAAAGATCTTCTGAAGAAACTAGGCATCTTTAACAAAGAGAAGGCCTAGAGAAGAGGTTCTTAACCTAGCGTTTATGAACTTTGGAGTCTTTTATTTGTTTTCTTTTGTAACCCTATGTATTAAAAAAATTTTAAACATTCTCAGGCCACCTAGGTGGCACCGGCCCTGGAGTTAGGAGGACCTGAGTTCAAATCCAGCCTCAGACACTTGACACACTTACTAATTGTGTGACCTTGAGCAAGTCACTTAACCCCAGCTACCCTGCCTTCCCTCTCAAAGAAAAAAAATAATAATTAAATTAAAAATTTTATTCTGAGCAGGGTCCTTAGGTTTTACCAAATTGTCAAAAGTGTCCATGACACATGCTAAAAAAAAAAAAAGATTAAGAACCCCCAATTTAGAGGGAGGAAAAAACTGGCTTCATGTATTTAAATGACTCATTTAGAAAAGGGATTAGAGCTTGTTCCTAGAGATCAAGGAAGAACAAAGGGTGAACGTTGGGAAGGCGCACATGTAGGCCTGACTTTTGGAAATGGCCTAACTGATCAGTTAGACAAAAGTATACTGTGTTGCGTCCAGGAGGTGGGAGCTTCTTCTTTACTTGAAGTCATAAAACCAAGGCTGAGAGACCACCCACCATGTGTTTAACAGGGGGTGCTGATTCAGGCAGGGTTTGGATTAAATGGCCCCTGAGGTCCCTTACAAATTGGAGATCTGGTGACTCTCTGAACTGACAGTAGGCCCCAGTTCCCATTGGCCATGAATGGCAAGCATCAGAAAGATGGAGTTTGTGACTTTGGCACAATGGAGTTGGCTCTCCACAGAAAGAGATTCACCCACTTGAAATGCTGCATATGAGTGTTGATCTTTCACATAGAATCAACAAGCAAGTAAACAGTATTTAATAACAAGGAACCAATATGTAATAGTGTGGCAACTATTGATGTGGGCACCTCTGTGCCCACAACTCTCCTAAACTCTGAAACCCACCCTCCCCTCTCCTACCCTGCCAACATAGAATCAATCTGGACCTTGGAATTATAGAAAAGGCAAAGTTCAAGTCCTTCCTTGAGCAGGTAAAGGAACATAACAGCCTAATTCCCACAGGATGTTCAACTCAAACTTCCAATAGGACTAGTCACCTGATGCCAGTTCTGACATTCTAGTCAAGGGGTTCTAGATTCCATGAACTTTTTTCTTAATACTTCAACAATGGAATTCAAAAATAATAGGTTTCCTTTGTCATTCTCTGTATTTTATTTTATGCATTTAAAATATTCTGAGAGGGGGTGGCTGGGTGGCTCAGTGAATAGAGCACTGGCCCTGGAGTCAAGAGGACATGAGTTCAAATCCAGCCTCAGACACTTAACACTAGCCATGTGACCTTGGGCAAGTCACTTAACCCCAATTTCTCTGCCTTCCCCCCTCCAAAAAAATATTCTGAGAAGGACTTCATGGGCTTCACCAGATCGTCCAATGGGTACAAAAATGGTTAAATCCTATAGGAGATCTCTTGACCTAGGACACAGTATGAGAGTTAGATAGGATATCCGGCAAGTCTCCGGATTTCAGCTTCATCTGGTATATAGAACTCAGTCTTGCCCCTGGCAGGGAGCTCCTTCCTACCTTTTCTTACCATAGCTAGCCCATCACTGAGCCCAGTGAGTGAAGGGATTCAGCAAGTAGCTCCAGCAAGGGACCCTCTTTAACTTTGAATGCCAATGCATCTCTGTCTGTGCATGATATTCTCTGTGATTCTCTCTGTGTCTCTCTCTGCCTCTGTCTCCATCTCTGTCTCCATTTCTGTTTCAGTCTCTCTGTCTCTGTCTGTCTCTCTCTGTCTTTCTCTTTCCCTCTGTCTCTCTCTGTCTCTGTCTCTCTCTGCCTCCCTCTGTCTTTCTCTCTGTCTCTGTCTCTCTCTCTCTCTGTGTCCCTGTCTGTCTCGGTCTGTCTCTGCCCCCCCACTGTGTGTGTGTGTGTGTGTGTGTGTGTGTATCTCTGTCTCTCTGTCTCTCTCTGGTCATCTCTCTGTCTTTTTCTGTCTCTCTCTCTCTCTCAATGTCTCTCTGTCTCTGTCTGTCTATCTCTCTGTCTCTCTCTGTCTCTGTCTCTGTTTCTGTCTCTGCCTCTCTCTGTCTCTCTGTCTCTCTCTCTGTCTGTCTCTGTCTGTCTCTGTCTCTCTGTCCCTCTGTCTCTGTCTCTCTGTCTCTGTCTCTCTCTCTCTCTCTCTCTCTCTCTCTCTCTCTCTCTCTCTCCTACAGCTGCATCTCTCCCCACTTCCTGCCCCCGCAGATCAGCACCACTCTTCATAGCAGGGTGGGAAAGAAGCAGACAGGGAGATGGGTGCAATGCCAGTATGTATATGAAATGCTTTGCTATAGAAATGCCAAGGAGTACATCAGATACGGGAGCTTCAGAGAACACTGGGCTTCAAAGGGACTTCAGCAATCATCTAATCATATGAGGAAGCAATGCTTTGGGGAAGGACATGCTCAGGGCCATATATCTAGTAAGCAGCAACACCCCCAGGATGCTGGGAAGGAGGGAGTTTGTGAAATGGTTCCCACACAAATTATTCTGCCTGGTCTAGATCCCAGATCTAGGGTTAGAATGACCTCCAAGGTCATTGATTCTATGTCCCTTGTCTTACAAACAAGGAAACAGCCCCAGAGAGGGTAGGGGGCTTCCCTAGTCACAGAGCTAGCAAGCATCTAAAGCTGAGTTTTAAGCCAGTCTCTGTGACTCTGGGGCCGCTGCCCTAACCATTACACCACACTGCATCTCTAAACCTTAAACAGTGTTTGTTCTTCCAAAGAGGTTACAAAGCTACTCCCACGCTTCCCCCACCCCTGCAATCCCATCTGCACCACTCATTTTCTTAGCAAACCCTGTCTTCATAGTTAGTGCAAAGGGGAGCTTCAGCCCAGCCCTGGTTGAATCATCACAAATTCCAAATGAGTGGAGGCTGAATCTATGAGCTATTACTGTATTTGTACACGATGCAGGTTTGTTCAACAGATAAGGTGGCATCAATCTTCATTCTCCATTCAGCTTAGACTTGGAATTCTAAAAAAGCCTACAGGAATCAAAATGTACCTGCTCTAACTAAGGGCCTCTGTGCACAGCCCTGGTCAGTTGACACAATTGCCCAAGACCTCTTGGGGAATCTGTAGCAAAGATGGCCTTAAGAGCACAGGCACCAGGTGATAGGAGACCCCACGCAGAGCCCCTGGGTGGATATAAACTGTATGAAAACCGTGTGCTCAGGCCAGCACAGCCAACTAGGAGTTTCCTATTGCAGGGCAAGGAACAACAGAAAAATCTGGCGTTGCACAAAATACCTGTGTAACCTTGAACAAGTAATTGCAGTTTCCTATTCTAGAAAATCAGGGGGAAGAGTGGACTAGATACCCCCTGAGGTCTCACCCAGCTAGAAGCCAAGTCTAGTCTTGCTTCCAGATGACAGCCTTTCAGTACTTAAAGGGAAAATATCTTGTCTCCCCTAAATATTTGATTCTCCAAACAAAACCTGCCCGGTTTCTTTGCCAGTACTCCCCTGGCATGATCTTGAGGATTTTGATCACCCACATGACCTGCCTCTTTGTGTTCCACAGCTTGTCAATGTCTTTCCACACATGATCAGACCAGGGCACAGTCCACCAGGACTATCTTCTCCCTTGTTCTGGATACCATGCCCCTTCTTAATGTAGCTTAAGGTTGCACTAGCTCTGTGAACTGGCAAACTCCATTATGATTCACTGGCAGACCGATGAAACCCTCCAAGATCTTTTTCATATGAATGATTATGTAGCCATGCCTTTCCCTCATCATGTTTCCAAGAGTAATACTTCACATTTTATCTCTATTAGGATTGTTGGCTCATGGACCCATAGATACAGGACTGGAAGTAATCGTAGAGGTCATTTAATCCAATGTTTTTCAATTTTTTACTCATATGGAAGCTAAGGTCAAGAAATACTAAATGGCTTTACTACAGTCACACAGAGGAAGAGCTAAGATTTGAACAGCTTCTCTGACTCCTAGTCCAGCACCCTTTCAATTGTGTGGTTTCATTAAATTTGGGTCATTGTTCTAGCATGCCAAGATCTCGATTGTCATCTATTAACTGCTTCTCCTAGCTTTGTGGCATCTGCACATCTGTTCAGTAGGCCTTCTATGCCTTTCTCCAAATGATTGATTTTTAAAATGTTAAGTAGCACAGGACCAAGGACAGATCCCTGGGGCATCATCCTCCATACTGGCATTGAACCATTAATGACTCCTCTTTGGATCAAGGTACTGTCATCTACTCCTACATCTCGCCACAAGGATATTATGAGAGACTTGGCTAAAAGCTTTGCCGACATTTAGGTATGCTATGTGTATAGCATTACCGTTGATCTACCAGTCTAATAACTGTCAGAAAAGGAAATGAGGTTAATCTGGTGTGACCTGTTCTTGATAAAGGCACATTGACTCTTAACGATCACTGCTTCTCTTGCTAAATATTTACAAACCACCCCTTATGCTCTCAAATTTTAAATTGCATCAACATTTCATAATCATCATCCCTTGCACCCCAACCACAATCCTAGTTCTTTTTCAATGTTCCTTTTGTTCATAACATAGCTTTTAAAAAACCTGTGGAAAAGTGCATGGTGGCCAGGAGCAGGTTGCAACAAATTACAATTACTTGTGAAAAAGAACTTGGATGAGTGATGTCACCAAAGAAACATCTAAAGAAAAGGCAAGGTGGGATGGTCACGTGTTGTGAGCAAAGCAAAATGGATGGGTGGCTTGTATGCTCCGCTGGTATACTCCGAGTGTCAAAGGAAAGTAAGAAAAGTCCCTAAAAGTTTGAGCAGATCCCCTGCAAGGACCTTATGTGAGGACACTATAGAGAGTTGCACATGGATAGGCATGGATTAGTCATGCTTGAGATTAGTGCAAATAAAGATGCATTTTTTACCATCCAAATTCACAGACCTCCTGAAATCTATCCATGGTCTCCTTGGGGATCTCTGGACCTCAGGTTAAGAACACCTTATCTAAGAGCTGCCCCCTGGATTTCCTACCTACCATCCATGGAGCTTAAACAGAAAAGAGAAAATGTAGCCATCTGGGGGGCTCTTTTTTGTTTTTTGGGGTTTGGGGGGGGCTCTTTATAAAGTGGAACCCTTGTGACATTTGTTTAATTCTTGATCTTCATATCCAAGCACCAAGCACAGTGCTTGGCACACAGGGAGCACTCACCAAATGCTAGTTGATTGATCAATTGATTCTCCAATCAAATCTGAACTCTGCTCCCAGAAAGGAGAGTAACCTATCCACCAAACCAACCAAAAACCAGGCAACTAGCTGTCAGCTATTGTGCTTACCGGTAATTTGCACACAATGGTCTCCTTAGCAACCAGGAACTATATCACTTCTCTCTGCTGTGGAGCTGGGAGTTTTAAAAAAATGGGTGAGAGAAGGACCTGTTTTCTGAAAGGCCAGTATCTGCCTTTTTGAACGGATATTTAAACAGAAAACATAAGAGGTTTTAAAATAGTTACAGTGGTTTCATAATAACTGCCAACCCCTGACCCAGCTAAATATGGGACAAAAGACTATGAAGGAATTAATGAAAGGAGTTGGTCAAGAAAAACAATTTAGCAGCTGCGAATGAATGAGTGGATTATATATCTAGAACAGGCTTTCTTAACCTAGAGGAGCCCTAGGACATCCATGGATGAAAAAAAAATTTACCAACTTTATTTTCACTAAACTCTAATTGAAATTCAGCATTTCCTTCAAATATTTCAAAACATAATTTCAAAAAGGGATCTGGCCATAGGCTTCATCAGACTGCCAAAAGGGACACAAAAAAGGTCAAGAAACCTTGGACTAGACCTAGGAAACATCTTAGAAGTCATGTGCTTTCACTCTTTTATTATATAGCTGAGGAAACTGAGGCCCAGGAAAAAAAAGTGTCTAAGGTACCAGATTCAGTAAGTGATAGGCCATGGATTAAAACCCATTTACTGGGATTCCAAAATCCACACAGTTTCCTCTGCACCATGGTTGACTTCAGTCCTTAAAATAACTAGACATATCCATAAAGGGGGAAAGACGTAAATTTCTTTCTATGTCTTATTCATTCATTTGGCCTAAAGAACCATTTATTAAATGTGCTATCTATGTGCTAGAGGCAGCTAAGTGATGCTGCAGTGAACAGAGCAATAGGCCCTGGAGTCAAGAGGACCCAAGTTCAAATCTGGCCTCAGACACTTACTAGCTGTGTGACCCTGGGCAAGTCACTTAACCCTGTTTGCCTCAGTTCCTCATCTGTGAGATAAGCAAGAGAAGTAAATAGCAAACCACTCCAATATCTTGGCCAAGAAAAACCCAAATGCAGATTGGGGGAAGGGATATTCAATATGCTTGCCATCTTGGGATGGGGGGCAGGGGAGAGATGGGAAGAATATCTGTAATTCAAAATCTTGTAGAAATGGATGTTGAAAACTAAAAGTAAATTAGAGGAAGGGAAGGAAGGAAGGAAGGAAGGAAGGAAGGAAGGAAGGAAGGAAGGAAGGAAGGAAGGAAGGAAGGAGGGAGGGAGGAGGGGAGGAAAGAAAGAAAGTAAGAAAGAAAGAAAGAAAGAAAGAAAGAAAGAAAGAAAGAAAGAAGGAAAGAAAGAAAGAAAGACACAAATGGGGTCATAAAGAGTCGAACATGACTGAACAATAAGGAAAAATGTTCCAGAAGGTAGAAGTATGAAGACCTGGGCTCAAGTCAAGGCTCAGCTGTGTTACTTCCTAGATATACACCTTCCAACAAGTCATATCCCCTCTCTGAGTTTCCTCAGCTGAAAAATGGATTGGTTTGAGCTATATGATCTACAGATATATGATCTGAGGCTGAGATGCAACCTGTTCTCTGCTGCTTGTACTAATTTTGGCCTGACAATTAACACCAAGAAAACATAGGCTCTCCACTAGCCAGGGCCATACCAAATGTGGAACCGCCAATTATAACAAATAGAGTTCTGAATGCTATGGATAAGTTCCCTTCCCTTGGCAGTATGCTTTCTAGGGATATAGACATAGATGATGAGGTTGATATACTCACTGCCAGAGCCAGCTCAGTGTTTGGGGTACTCCAAAAGGTAAGTGTGGGAGGGAAGAAGTATTAGATTGTCTACCAAACTGCAGGTCTACAGAGCTGTGGTGCTGACCTCACTGCTGTATGCCTGTCAAACCTGGACAGTCTACCAGCGCCATGCCAGGAAACTGAATCACTTACTCTTGAATTATCTTAGGAAGATTCTGAAGATCACCTAGTAAGATCAGGTACTGGACACTAAGGTCCTTTCTTGAGTTGAACTGCCAAGCATTTGAACCCCACTGCAGAAAGCACAACTCCACTGGGCTGGTCACATTATTTGAATACCAAACATATGTTTGCCTAAAAGACTATTTTGTGGGGAACTCACATAAGACAAGCACTGACATGGAGGTCAGAAGAAATGATACAAGGACATTCTCGAGGTCTCTCTGAAGAATTTTGGAATCAGTTATGTGATAGGGGAGACAATGGCACAGGACCACCCAGCATGATGTGTCCACATCAAAAAAGATGCTGTGCTCTATGAGCAAAGCTGAATTACAATAGCTCAAAAGAAACATGAGATGTACAAATTGAGAGACATTTCCATTATAGAAGTTCATACAGATTATTTGGGGCCAACCTATGATAAAGCCTTCCCAGCTCATACTAATCTGATTAGTACACTGTACATTAACCCTGACATAGTGATGTCATTTTGGTCCTCTTCAAGTACCAAGGACAGCAACTACCATGGTCCCTTTTGGATCTGCCAACCTATGATTCTACAAAGTTAGATTTGTTCAACTAGCCTTCAGACTTCCTTCAAGAAAGAGGCTTTCTAATTAGCCCCTTCCTATGTTGTGGACTCAGTGATAAGACAGATAGATGGAGTCCTCCTGATGGATGCTGAACATTGACTTCCACAGGAGAGAAGACAGTGGCCCCAGGGCCCAGCTGATCAGTGGTGTATGGCTACAACACATTCACCTTCAGTTCAGACTGCAAGGCTACCAGTGTGATGTAGCAAGTCAAACAGCCTGGCCCCCACTGAGAAACAATGAAAAAATAAAGAGACAGAAGGCACTAAGAAGACATCAATTTTCCAATACCTTTATCCAGGCCTGGAGGTGCTGATTCAGAAATATGTTGACTGTAATCCATGGGACTTCATTTCAAGCAAACATCTTTTTCACCTGGAATATTTAATTATTCCATTTTAGATGAGTTTTCATATTATTAAGGATGGTAGCTCCAAAATGCTGGAAATCCATTCTCCTATGGATATTGGCAAAAACAAACCCCTTTATTTTCCTTATGGCTGCTAACATTGAAAAAAATAATTCTGAGCATAGTTTGTTTTCAAAAGAGAACTTTTTTCCCCTTTGCCAAGTAAATGTTATTAAGGATAATTCTCATTGTCTCTAATTATCCATGAGACCCTTCCAATAAGAAGCCAGGACCATCTAACTGAGAGGAAACCAGGAGGAAGTTCATGACCTAGGTAAAGGCCTGTAGTTGTTCGGTTGGTTTTAGTCATGTTCAACTCTCTGTGATCCCATTTGGGGTTTTCTTGGCAAAGGCACTACAGTGATTTGCCATTTCCTTCTCTGGCTCATTTTACAGATGAGGAAACTGAGGCAAACAAAAGTGACTTGTCCAGGGTCACCCAGCTAGTAAGTTTCTGGGGCCAGATTCTAACTTAGGAAAATGAGTTTTCAGCACTCTACTAGTACCATCTAGCTGCCGGGTGCAAAGGCCTAGAGGCAGGACATGGAATGCCAAGTTTGGAAAACAGGAAGGAGAGCTGTTTGGCTAGAATATGGAACGTGTGAAGGCAAGCAATTGGACAGAGGGCTAGAAAGGTAGGTTGGATCCAGGTTGTAAAGGGCTTAAAGTGTCAGACTAAGGAGTATGTACTTTATCCTAAGGAAATAGACATCTATTAAAGATTTTTGAGCAGGTGAATACTTGATCAGATCTATGCCTTTGAACTGTGTATCACAGACTATGTATACTATAGGAGAATTAAAAAAGGAAGAAATCACTTGGGTCAGATTTAGTGGGGGAGGTCTGATAGAGACAGAATTTAAACTGGGCTTTTAAGGAAAGAAATCTCAGCCTACAACAATGGCACAAGGTCAAGGGGGTCCAAGAGCAGGAAACATGTGCCAGTCCCCAGGACCAGTTGTCATTGTGTCTCATGGCAATTAAATTCTTATACGCTGGGCTCTCATGGAATATAGATCACCATCACCACCATCACCCATCTCCAAGACCCAAGCAAAGGGGGGATGTAGATCAATCATTCAACCATAATTTCTAATTCCCTCCAGGGAACAGGGTAGCTGTAGGCAGTTGGAAGTGGGAGTCTTCTAGAGACCAGGGTAAAAGGAAACAAATGTGGCATAGCAACTTGGACAGTAGAGAACCCTTCATGCTAATCACTTGCCATCCATCTTCATTTCTGCTGATCCATTGAAGGAGCTGGGTCACATGAATTACAATGAGATGCAGTTTATACAAATACTGGCCTACCCATGTGGTGAATTGCTCATTGTGATTTGTACCATCAATCTTATGGCTTTATCCACTTACTTATTTATTTGTGTATTCCAGGCAAGAGGCCTGGGTTGATAAGAAGACAAGTCACTGATTAGATTCCAAATACACAGAAGTTCCCCATTGAGGAGGCAGCTCTAATTACATGCTTAAGCAGAATAAGTCTAGGACTGGAAGTCAAGAGGCCTGGAAGAGTCCTTTCTCTGTTTCAGACTTCCTGCATGACCTTGAACAAGTCACTGCATTCTCTGGTCTTCTGTTTCCTCATACATGTCTCAAGTGGGCCCTCACTCCTGCAAGACAATCCTTTTACTCTTCCCTGATTCTTCATCACACACATCACAGCTATCCCAAAACGTTTCTTTTCTCCATAAACTGTCCTCTCAATTCTCACAACATATGATCTCACCTCATACTTTAATGAGAAAACAAAGGTACCAGGCTTCACAACATTAACATTATTCTCAATCCCCCACATCTGATCAGCTGCCAAACCATCTCAATCCTATTTCCACAATATTTCTCACATACATCTCTTTCTCCCCACTTACATGACCACCACTCTATATTTCAGACCTTTATCACCTCTCACTTGACTATTCAAATAGCCTCATAATTCCTCTCCCCTCTCCAATCTGTCCTCACACCTACCAAAGTGATCTTCCAAAAAGTATAAGTCTGACTATGTCACTCTTTTGCTCAATAAACTCCAGTGCTACTTATTACCTCCAGAATCAAACACAAAAGCCCCTCACAACCTAGTTCCAACTTCCCTTTGTAACCTTTTATTATGCCTTACTCCCTTTCACAGCCAAGATTCCCTGACCTATCTTGTTAGGACCCAACCTAGCTGACCAGTAGAGTGATTTATCCATCACCAATGCCATATCACACACTGAACTTCTTGAGGACCCTCTGGAGGAAGAAAGGACATCACAACAGGACATCTGTAGTTGCAGAGTTTTGAGTTACCTTGGCCGTGTTTTCTCTTCACATAGATCCCTCACTACGACCATACTATAAGCTTGTGCCCACTCTTCCCCCTCGAGATTCTGTGCATATTTGTAGGAAATTATACCTCAGTTTTGAAGGGAAAATTCTTTGTAATTGTTGTTCTTGCTATCCCATTTGAGTAAATACCTTTGCTAAAGAAGAAAATTATCCTACTGGCTGATTGTTAATACAAAGCACATTAGTGGGAGCTCATGTACTACAGCGTTAAGAGGATAGCCACCCATCAGGCTCCCCAAGAACCCTGAAAGCAGTAGTAGTTTCTCTTCTTGGGACTCCATATGCCAGTGCCAGGGAAGAAAACTAAAAGCAGGTATTACACATTTATTTTATATAAATTTTGTCCATATTTATATGTGTACATGTAGTCACCTCTTAAAAGAGAGTCCCTCCCCTTGAAATATCACTTCAGTCTGTATTCCAAGGGCCTAGCACAGTGCCTACAATTTAATAAGTACTCAGTAAATACTTTTTGATTGATTTATTAGTCAAGAACTAGAACAAAAGAGTACTCATTGATTGGGAAATGGAAGAACAAACTTTGGCATACGAAAGTAATGGAATGTCATTTTGCTGTAATAAAAGATAGCTATGAATAATCCGGAGACAATTGGAAAGATTTACCTGAGTGGATGCACAGTGAAGAAATCAGAACCAAGGGAACAACTTACACAATGACCACAATAATATAAAGGAAAACAAAATGTAAAGACCTTAGAACTCATACTCTTTCAGCTCTGGGCAATGCACTGATTTGTTAGGGGTTCAGGGTTAAATTTGGGGGGTAACTTGATTTTAAGAGGAAATGACAAGGTAGGGGAAGTTAATTTATTTTATTTTTGAAAGCAAAGGCCTGGAGGAGGCCTAGAATCAATAAAGATTTTGACCATATACTGCATCAGCGTAAGGTGGTGGGAAGAATAGCCATTGAAACCATAAGAACTGGTTTCAAATTAGAGATGTGCCACTTACTGCCCATGTGATCTTGGACTTATCACTTTCATTCTCTGGGCATCAGTTTCCTCCTCTGTAAAATGAGTGGGGCTGGGGAGGGTGGCTAGGTGGTACAGTGAATAGACCACCAGCCCTGGAGTCAGGAGGACCTGAGTTCAAATCCGGCCTCAGACACTTAACACTTACTAGCTGTGTGACCTTGGCCAAGTCACTTACCCCCAATTGCCCTCCAAAAAGCAAAAAAAAAAATGAGTGGGGTTGGACTAGATGACCTGTAAGTTTCCTTTCAACTCTAAATCCTGTGATCCTAAGATTCCATAACTACCACCAACCTTCACTTTGGAAATAATCACTTATACTTACAGTTAGTGACCCCACTGAGTCCCATGACAGCAAAGATTCAGTAATGATCACTAAATTCAAATTACTGAGGCACAGGAGTAGACTCAGGCATTATGGAAAGGCATTAATTTTGGTGGGGAAGAGGACAACTGTCAATTCATAAACTTCTAAATGCCAGGGACATTGCCTTATCTGTGGTTGTATCTTCCACCCTACATAGCAGAGGTCCTTATATGCAGTAGGCATGGCAGGTAGAACGCTGATTCTGTAATCAAAGAATCTGAGTTCAAATTCCACTCTGAAATGGGTCTAACCTTAAGCAAGTCACTTCCTTTCTGAAGTCCCCAGTTGCCTCATCCATCAAATGAAGGGGCTGTATGCAATGGCCTCTGAGGTCCCTTCTAGCTAGGATTGTATGATTCAGGGAATGTTTCTCACATTAACAAACTTACCAGAAATCTCACCTACCTTCCCCAAGAGTTCTGGTTAATCAAGGGTTAACTATATATTATTTGTACTTTTCTCAAAGCCAGAAAATGTATGGGGTGTGCCAACTTTGAGCAATTTCTACCAATGTCAAGGGTTAAGCAGAGACAGGCACAGAGGATGGCAGGATAAGTAGAGATGGAGACTATATTGTACCCCCTCCCGAGTACAGTATGGGCAAGCACTGGGGTCAGAGACCATCAAGGGCTGTGACTCAACAGATTCCATGGTATTGGTTGAAATAGTGCCCAGGTTGGTAAGGAGGGGGCAAGCCAAGTTCATTAAAAGCACTCTGAGATCCTTTATGAAGTCCAAGATGAGCCAGCAATCAGCAGGCCACTAAAAAGGTCAAAGCCCGAATTGAGAAGGTCCAGTTCCGTGCTTAGTACATAAGCAATGGCCCCATAGGGGTGAAAGAGCAGAACAATGCTGAGGGGAAGGGGCTTGGGAACTCATTTCTACAAAGGCAAATCTCTTCTTCTGCCTGTTAAAGCAATAGCCAGAACTCAAAGATTCCTTGGGAGCCCCTGGGGCACTGACATTTTGTGATGAATGTGTCAGATCCTAAAAACAAGGGCCTGCAAGGATGAAGTACTGTATTTATTTCGGAGTTAATCATGAGATATTAACTACAGTACAGGACTTGGGAGCCAGAAAGGGCTGGAAGACAGAAATCCCCAAAAAAATAGAATAAGCAACTTCAAGTACAAGAAAATGAAAAGATTGTGCTTCACTTAAGTTTCCTTCTTACCCTTTTGTGTAGCTGCCTCCCACTTGTCTGGTTTCCCTCCCTTTGCTTCCTCAAGAGACCTCTGGTCTATGGCTAACTCTCTATAACAATCCATTTGTCTTCCTGTTTTCAAATCAGCCACATGTCCCCGCTGAGCTCTGAGTCTCTGGTGTTGTTCCCAGCTTTAGGAGACTTCCTTCATGAAGGAGGATAGAAGCCTCACCTGAAGGGCCCCAGCTCTCTTTAGAGCCAAATACTTCTAAGCTACTGTGGATCTGTTGGAAAATTGTCAAATATATCTGCATAGAGTCTAGGCCTAGCCTCAAACTTCTCCATTGCCAAGAGCCCCCCACAGCTGGGATTTCATAAGAATCCGTTTTCCTGACAGCAAAGGGATGCTGGAAGTCAGGGAAACAATGGAGAACTCTTGGTCTGCCTTAATGGGCTCCTAGGCCAGCATTGTACAATGGAAAAAGTATTGGCTCTGGCTTCCAACCCCAAATGTCACATTTATTACCCATGCATCCCCTGTGGACCTCAGTTTCCTATAATCCTCTCAGTGACTGGATCAAGTAATTTCACTTTCCTGTGCCTGATTCTGCATCTGTAAATAGGAATGGGGAATGGAGAATTAAATGGCCTCAGAGGTCCTTTACAGCTCTAAATCTGAGGTCTTGGGAGTGCCTTTCAGCATATCATTTTATCTCCCTGGCCCTCAGTTTCCTTATCAGGAAATGGAGGAGAGAATTGGAACTGATGTCCTAAAAGATACCTTTCAGTTCTAGAGCTATGAGTCTATGATACTCTAGGTCACCCTGGGCATTTCCTTAGACCAGACTTCAGTTTCCTCATCTGTCCAATGAGAAGAGTCGATTAAAAGGTTGAGATCCTTTCAAACTCTGTGTCTACAATCCTTTACTAATGTCCCATGGTGGATGAACTGGAATTGATGAAAATATCTGACACTGTATATGGCTCTTTAATTATAAGCACTTTGTATTTGAAACTCACAACAACCTATAAGGGAGGCACTGTCATTATCTATCATTATTCCCATTTTATAGCTAGAAAAACAAAGACTCAGAGAGATAAAAATTACTTTCTCAGGACCATTTTACTAGTAAGTATTTGAGGCAGAATTTAAATATAGTTCTTGACTCCAAGTTCAATACTCTACATACTATGCAATTATTAAACCCCAAATAATTACAGTACATTGAACTAATGATAAAACCCAGGCCCAGTTAGGCTTGTGCAGGTGACACTTTTCCTGTTTCTTGACTTTATTTTCCATAGGAATCCCAGAAGATTAAGGTGAAATCCACTATAGGATCCAGATTTGTAAGCCATTTTCCTATAGTGATCAGTTGTGTGGTACAGTGGAAAGACAGCTGGATTTGAAGCCAAAAGATCTAGGTTCCCAGCCCTTTCACTCATTACTTGTGTGACCCTGGAAAAATTATTTATTTAAATTCTTTAGCTTTCCTGGGTCTCAGTTTCCTCCTCCATAAAATGAAGAGTGTGAACTAGACCAGGGCTTCTTAAACTTTTTCCAATAATGACCTCTGATCAGTGCTAGACTAGACAATTTCTAACATACTGCCCAATGCTAAATCTATGATCCTATGACCTCTCTGGCCTCAGTTTTCTTACTGACAAAATAAAGGTGTTGAACTATTTTACCTTGAAGGGCTTTCCAGATTTAAACCTATAATCCAATGAACTAGGGATGTTTATATTGGAGAAGTTACCTGGAGGACATGAACTCTATCTCCAAATGTTTGTAGGCTTATCTCATGATAGATCAATTAGACATTCTACTTGGGGCCAGATGACAGAACTAGGAGCAGCAGGTGGAGGTTACAGAGAGGCAGATTTGACTCAATGGAAAAAACAGTTCCCTATCATTTGGGATTATCTGAGCATTAATATCTAAACTATTTGGTAACCAGCTCCTGACTACTGGAGGCCTTCATGCAGAAGATGGATCATTACTTGGAAGGGATATTATAAAAAGGATTCTCTTAAGCAGGAGATTGAATGAGATGATCTCTACAGTCCCTTCCAACTTGAGAATTATATGATTCACATGATATCCTAAAAAGACACATGACCTAAAGACCCAATAAAAGAAATAGAAATTTCCTAACATCCTCATGATTTTCAGGAATTTAGCTTGCCCCCTACTGCCTTTCTAGATCCATTTTATGTTTGTCAATGACCTGATCTTCAGCCATCACTAACCATTCCAGAAAAAAGCATTCTCCCAGTGAAGCAAAAGCAATTACTGAGTGTGGTGCCATTTGTTTCACTATTTCCAGGGAGGGGGCTGCATGATCTCTCTAAAGTCTGTTGGACCATCCTTGCTCTCAAGGAGACTGGGAAGTTAGTGTTTAACAATCTCTTCCAGCACCTGTAATGCTTTTGTTCTTACTGTAACAAACTGTCATAGTAAACATTAATTCCAACCTCTCATCTCCAATTATTTATTCATTCATTCATACTAGATATGTAGTGATCCCTCACATGGCCAGTATGATCAAAGTCGTTCCACCAAAGTGAATTTGCAAGAACCAAATGGGTATCAACTTAAGATAAAAAGTCACATTATTAGAAAATTGGAGGAAAATAGATGTGGAGGTATCTTTCATAACTCAACAAAAAAAGGAATAGAAGAGATTACAAAAGACAAAATAAATAAGTTCTATTGTATGAAATGCCTTTAAATAAACAAAATCAATGCGACTGGGATAAGGAGAAAAACTGTAGAACAGAAAAATGTATAAAATATCCTGATAAGGGTATACACAAGAAATTAATATAAATATAAAAACAAGAGCCATTCTTTCAATAGACGGGTAGTCAAAGGATATGAACAAACAATTCTCAAAAGAATAACTGAAGATTTTTGATAACCATAAGGATTGCTCCAAATCACTAAAATAAGAAAAATGCCAGTCAAAATATTTATGAGGTTTCACTTCACATAAAGAAATTGACAAAGATGGAAATATTTAATGTTTAAATAGATGCAAGATGACAAGCACACTAAGACACTGTCCGTGGAGCTTTGAATTGGTCCAACTATTTTAGGAGTCAATTTGGAATTATGTTAAAATTAAGACTAAGATATCCATGCCCTTTAATCTGGAAGTCTCCTTGATAGGGACAAAGCTAAATACAGGAAAGAAAAATGTTCTATACATGCCAAAATATTCATTATGGTGCTTTTTTATAGTATAAAGGCACTGGAAATGAAATAGATGCCCCTTACTTGGGGAATGATTAGATAAATTATGATACAGGGATGTAATGGAATATTGCTGTGCCATAAGAAATTATTTATGTGAAAAATTCAGAGAAGCATGAGAAAATTTCCGTGAATAGATGCAGAGTGATGTAAGGAGAAGGAAAAGAACATATAATATGACTACAATAATTTAAGTGGAAAGAATAACAAAAAAACTGAATATGCATATGTAACTATAATGACTAAATCTTGGCCTCAGATAAAAATTTAGACAATGCATCTCTCTCCCTTATTGCAAAGGTTGGGGACTATATGTATGACAAATTGAATATACTATCAGACACAATTGATATGTTGGTTTTTCTGAATTTTTTTTCTTTTTAAAAAATTTTCTAATCTTTGTTATAAGAGAAGGCTCAATGAAAGGAGCATGAGGGAGTTATATAGTTCTGTTTAATTTTGGATCCAATTCATCCATTTGAAGTTTGCCCAGACATATATACTAATGAACAAGCTTTATGGTTTGACCATCTAAATGCATGCCACAAATTGGACAATAGACATTTTTCATCCACTTGTTCTTTCCTATATAAATGGTCAAATCATACTCATACAACCACTTTAAGTGGTTAGGGATCTCTTTCAGGAGTCTCTGATGAGTTCTGGGGCTTGCTACAACCAGCACAATGTCATTATAAACAAGAACATCTGTAGGTCCTCACCACCAACAGAGAATCCCTCTTCAACTTGGATTTAGCACTGTATCTCCTCTATCAGAGTGGAAAGCAGCTTTGGTAAGCATATGGATCAAAGAATCACCTAAAATTGATAATCAAAAGGTCATTGAAAAGCAATCTTGAATGGTTTTGATGTGTGAATGTTATACCTTGGACGAGCATCCTTAAGGAACATTTCACTCTATTGAATCAAAAAAACTTGCACAGACCTTTTTTTTACCAAACTGTCTACATTAAGGACAATGCAGCCACCACACTTAGATGATAACATCACAGTCTGAATGTGCTCAGAGGGGTGGTAGAAATAACACTAGAGAGAACAAAGATAGGAGAAGCAGACAGATTGGACCAAGTCTCTATAAAAGAAATCCGTGCTGAAGGAGACACAATTGTGAGGGCATCGAGGGATTGATTCACAAGGTATATGAAGGAAGAGGAGATGTCAAAGGCTTAGGAAAAATCCTAAAATTTAATACAGAAAAAGGCAACTGAGAGAGCATCAGTAACTACTGACCCATATGCCTCATTTCCCATCTATACTCAATCTTTATGAGACTTATCTTTACACAAATTGCATGTGCAATGAGGGCATTGGTAGAGAACAGACAGATTTTTACAAGGAATGTTCTCCAATGATCCAGATCTCCACTGTCCTACAATGAACAGAGATACAGAGAATACAAGATCCTACTGCAATTATTGTTGATTGATTATGAAAGAAATGTTCAACTAAGATACAATAAATATATAATAATTGCAATGCAGAACAGAACATACAGCATGAGACAAGCACAAAAGTGCTATGCTAGGTCAGAGAAAGTAAAGATCATTTTTAATTGGGAGACATGAGTAAACTGAGGCCAAAAGTGGGGGAGTGGCTTGCCCTAGGTCACCCAGGACTTCTTCCCGAAGAAGGTACAGATTTTAAATACTGCCCCCACACTGGCCCCACCAAAAGGATCTTTTCAGGCAGAATTTAAAGTTTTCTTTATTGTTACATTTCCTGTTCTTCTTGGCACAAAATACCATTGATGAAGAGGGTTTGTGACTCAAAACATTTCCTCATGCCAAAGCTGTTATCACTTTGACTAAAGAAAGACAACCGGCTTCTTTGGGCCGTGATTACAATGATGTTGCTTTTGTCTTTGCTGATCCTGAGAGATTAAGGCCCAAATTTCCCAGACTGACAGCCTCATTTCTATGAATGATGCCACCTGGTTACTGGGGCCAAGGACAAGGGCATACAGATAAGGTGCTTACAGCCTGGCTCCAGCAGAGAGCCCAGGTCAGTCAGCAAACCTTAGGGCACAAGTCCCAGGGCAACCCTTTGAATCTGTGCACCAACTCACCACTTCCTAGTCCACTCATCTGATTTTTCTATTCCATTTCCTCCCTCACTTTAGGCTGGCCACAAGTTCCATCGTCCCTATAGATCAAACAGCCCAAGAAAGGCTTATGCGCCTACAAAAGGAACCCCCATTTCCTCTGTGCCTCGTGGAAATTCTGGCATCATGTGGAGGAGAGAGCTAACAGAAGCCCCCTGAAAGGATGAACCCTTCTACAGCCCAAAGGAACTAACAGAGTAGAACTCATGGATAGCAGATACTCACTAAACATTCTGTTGATTGATATTATCTCAAAAAAAAACTCTCTAAGATTATAACGTAGAGAGGAATTCCCCATCTGCATTGATGGAGTTTCCACATCTGAAAGTCCCTACATTGATGTGAGATCACAAGTCTAGACCCCCCCCCAACAAAAAAAAGACCAAACCAGATGGGGACAGTGAGGACAAAAAATGTTGAGCAAGTCAGCTACAGAGCAGCGTCCAGACCCCTGCCTTGTAGTCTTTTACTTTTTAATATACCACATTGGAGGAAGGAGGAATTCCATGAAACTTATAGGGACGAACTTGTGCTCTGGCCCTTTCTAGTGGGGTACACCTCCCTACAAGGAGCAGGGAAAGATTGGCAGAGCCTCAAAGTCATTTGCTCAGAAGATAGAAGAAAGAGGGATGGGAGGGCCCACACTTTGTCCTCTCCATTTAAAGCCCACTGTTCATGCATGTCCTTTAGCAAAGGGACTGAGTGAGACTCCTACTAGAAGCAGCCAGTGCCTAGGCCTACCTCCATGTGGGCTCACTGATACATACATAGATATATATAGATATAGATATGTACACAAAAAACAATACATACACACACATGTACACACACACACACACACACACACACACCAATTTTATTTTCCCAAATATATTTGGTGGAAATAGGAAGCTTGTATTCAAAGCTCTGCTTTGACAGGACATGGCCCTCATGTCTATCACTGCCATCATGATCTAAGTTCAGGGATGCAGACATTGTACTTTGGATATTCTCTCATTGGTCCCTGGGGTCTGGAAAGCTGTAGGAGAGAAAGAATCAGCATAATTGTAATTCCCACTTCTGGAAGATTTTTTTAAGGTTTACAAAGCCCGTTTTCCCAAAAGTTAGATGGCATTAGGGGGTGCGGGGAAGACATTATTGTCCTAATTTTTGTAGATATAAAAACTAGAGCTTAGGGAGATGAATTGCCACATATATATGGCCACAGATTTGCCCAGTGCTGGTAAGGAGCAGAACAGAGACCCCTGACCCCTTGCCTAGTGCTCTCTCTGCTAACCCCATGCTGCTACCTGTCAGATCATTGACCGGTGACCAGCCACATAAGTTGATGTAAAAACAATTTGACCTCTCAGTTGACAGTTGAAGTGGTTGGTAAGGGACAAGGAGCAGTTCTATAGCTACTTCCAGATGAAAAATTAGCAAGAGAGCTCAGGCCCTCAGAGCAGGAGCCTCCCCAAACATGAGAAAGAGTAGCCCAATACTTTGGTGCTCTGGTCAAGGATTTGCTAGGTGCAAATCTAGCATGCTCCATGCAGGCCCTAATGTGAACAAAAGCCATTGTTCAGGGATTTTCCAAGGATTACTGGAACTGTTTGTGAGCTAGTCTCGCCACCTAGATAGCTATGTTGCTAAGGTAACATTGCCATTAGAAAATTTGACTTCATAAACTTGGGTTACACCCTGTTATTGTGCGGGGATGGGGTAGAAATGGGGCTGAGAATTATCAGTAAAAAATTCATTCTGAAGATGAATAGAGAAGTCCTTCTTTTTTTCCTTTTCTTCAGTGCCTCCTCGTAATTCAGTTAGGAACTGAGGAGTAGGGCCTGAGAGCAGGACCATAGATTTAGAGTTGGAAGGGACCTCAGAGGCCGTGTCAGCAGAGAAGGAAACTGAGGCCCAGGGAGGCTAAGTGTCTTATCCAACATCACACACAGGATCATAGATTGAGAACTGTAAGGAATTCAGAAGTCATTTAGCTCAACTCCCTAATTTATAAGCAGTTCATTTCTTGTTCTGTCTGAGCCCACTCCAACATATTTATTAAAAACCACAAACAAGCATTATATGCACTGGGAATACAGTGGTACCTTTTCCAATAAATATGGGAGTGAAGAATGGATGCCCACTCTCCCCACTATTATTTGATAGAGTTCTGGAAATTCCAGCAACGGCAATGAGACAAGAGTTAGAAATAAATAGCATAAAGATACATAAAGATAAGATAAAACAGGGGTGGCTAGGTGGTGCAGAAAATAGAGCACCGGCCCTGGAGTCAGGAGGACCTGAGTTCAAATCTGGCCTCAGACACTTAACACAAAAACTAGCCGTGTGACCTTGGGCTAGTCACTTAACCCCAATTGCCTTCCAAAAAGCAAAAAAAATTTTTTTTCAATAAAATAAAATAAAGAAATAAAGAATTTATATAACTGGAAGAATATTCCATGCACATGGAAAGGTCAGACAAATATAATAAAAATGACAATACTACAAAAAATAACTCATACTTTTAATACGACACCAATCAAATCCCCAATAGGTGATTTATATACTTTATAGAACTCAATAAAATAACAAAATTCTCTTGGAACAACAAAAGATCTAGAATATCAAGAGAAATGATGAAAAGAAGCAGAGATGAAAGAGGAATAGTACTTTCAGACCTCAAACTATATTATGAAGCAACAGTCATCAAAAACATTTGGTGTTGTATAAAAAAAATAGGGATCAATGTAACAGACTAGACAAGAGAGAACTGGAAACAATAGAGCTCTATAATCTAGCGTTTGGTAAAATGGAAAACATAAATTACCTAGGGAAAAAAGTTCCTTAGTTGACAAACTCTGCTAGAAAAACTGTAAAGTAGTCTGGCAGAAATTAGGCTTAGACAACACCTTACAACACACTCCACAATACATTCTAAATGAATGCGTGAACCTCATAAAAAAATTAAAAAAAAAAAACAGAAGAGAAGCAGATCACAAACTTCTCACAGTTACAGGAGGGAGGTGTATTCTTAACCAAAGAAGAGATAGAATTGATTACAAAAGACAAAATAGGTCATTTTGATCACATGAAACTGAAAAACTGCTGCATAGATAACATTAGTCCACCTAGGATAAGAATGGAAATTTGATATCTAACATACAAACAATTAATAAATATGTATAAGACTAAAAGCCATTTCCCAATAAGTAAGTGGTCAAAGGATATGAATAAACATTTCTCAAGTAAAGAATTGCAAATTATTCACAACCAAATGAAAGAATTCATTCTCCACATCACTAATGATAAGAGAAATGCACACCAAAAACAATCCTAAAGTTTCTCAAATTAGCAAAAATTACCAAAAAATGGTAATAGTCAATTTGGAAGAGAAGATAGGCAAATGACTACATTGTTGGTGGAGCTATGAAACAGTACAACCATTTTGGAAAGCAATTTGGAGTTATACAAATAAGCTGATGAAAATGCTTGTACCTTTTGAACCAGAGACTCCATTACTAGGCTTCTACTCCAAGGAAGCCACCAATAAGAAGAAAATATCCTTATACTCTAAAATATTTGTAGCTACATTTTTTGTGATAGCTAAAAATTGGAAGCAAAGTAGATGGCCATCAATTGAGGAATTGCCAAACAAATTATGATACATTAATAAAATGGAATGTTATTGTATTGTCGGAAATGATGCATGTGATAAATACAGAGAAACATAAAAAGATCTACATGAAATCATGCAAAGTGAAGTAAGCATAACCAAGAAAACAGTGCATACAGTGACTACAACAATGTGAATGGAAAGAACAATAACATGCCAAAAAATATAAAGATCAAGCATGACATGAATGAAGAAACATGAGAGGACACCCACCCACCCACTCCTTCATGGAGGTGGGAGGGCCACAGGTGTTACACACTGCACAAATTCTCAAACATTTTCAATGTATTGTGCTGACTTTTTTTTCCTCTTCTTTTCCTTTCTTTTTTTTCACCTTTAAAAAATGCTATTTGTGGGGCAGCTAGGTGGTGCAGTGAGTAAGAGCACCAGCCCCGGAGGCGGGAGAACCCAGGATTGGTTCCAGCCTCAGAAAATGAGCACCCACACAAAAATAATGACTGGCCCTGTAACCTTGAGCAAGTTAACCCCAATTGCTTAAAAATATGCTATTTGTTATATGGGACGGCTCTCTAGGAAGAGTAAGGAGAGGGATACTGTGAATAACTATGATGATGTAAAAATCAAAAAACATTCAAATTTATAAGAATACACATCATTTCCCAATTGATAAATGGTCAAAATAAGGGAATAGACAATTTTCAGAGGAAAAAACTAAAGATATCTATAGTCACATGAAAAATGCTCTAAATCACTATTGATTAGAGAAATTCGAATCAAAACAACTCTGAGGTACTTTATCACACCTGCCAGATTGGCTACCATGACAAAACAGGAAAATTATTAACACTGGAGAAGATGTGGGAAAATTGGAACACTAATACATTGTTGGTGAAGTTGTGAACTGATCCAACCATTTTGGTGAGCAATTTGGAACTATGCCTAAAGGGCTATAAAAATGTTCTTCCCCTTGAACCTTGGGGTTCTAGAAAGAGCATCCCCTTGTTTTCTCATTGCAAAGCCCCTCTCCATTGTAGATGAGTGCATGGAGGGAAGGCACAGAGACATCATCTCTCCTTGTCTGGCCACAAAGCTGCCCTTTCATTTGCATATTCAGCCAGCCAATGCCAAAATCCCTTTGAAAACTTTTGGCTAATACTCATAAGTTATACCTGTCCTTTGACAATCCCTTGTCCCTTCCTCAATCCCAACAGGTGGAGGTTTCAAAGTTGCAGGAGGAAACCCCAAAAGATCAGAAAATTAGATCTGAGGGCTGGTAATTGCTCCTTCCTCAAGAGCTTCTCCTGTCCATCTTCCAGGTAAGATTGTTCAACAGTCCCAGACAAACGAAAGCCAGTTCCCTTCATTCTCCTCTAAAAGACAAAGAGAACCCCCTATATCTCCCCATTCTAAGATGAGTTCATATTATGCTGGAGAGACTCAGGCACTGAGAAAGAGGCCGTCTTTTTGCCCTTTCATCCAATTTGCCTACTCTATAAGTCTTATTAGATGATGTTTCATGAATTCAAGAATTCCCCATTGTAAAAGGATGGCATAATTTTATCTAGTGAAACACCCAGACTGGAAACAGGGCCCTGGCTTATCCAGCTGGAAGTTAGAGTGGGAAGGGAGTGGAAAAGCAGCCCCTCCTGCCCCCAGGTATCTGTAGGAATGCTGGGAATAGGGATCATTATCCCCATTCCTTTGGGGGAAGAATAGCATCTTCAGAGCCCTGTGGCATCAATGCAAATGTGTTAGAGAAACACAACTCTTTGACTCTACCAACAAGATTCCCTTTTGAGCAAAGAGGGAGCCCTGAAAGAAGGGAACACAGAAGAGGTAATGATGGCCTCTACTCTCTTCCCCATTCAATCAGTGCTTCATACCACTGCCTAAATCCTCTTTATTGAATCTTGTCATGGCACTCCTCAGCTCAGAAACCTTCAGTGGCTCCCTATTGTTTACCAAGGGAAAGTCCAACTCATTAGTATGATAGTCAAGGCCCTGCACAGTCTGACCCCACTCTGCCTTTCTGCCTTATCTTATATCTCCCACTTTCATACTCTACACTGCAGTCAAACTGGTCTGTTCTCTATCTAAACATGCCCCTGTGTCTTTGCTTGTACTATTCTATGGCTTTTCAATATCTTTCTCCTCCTCCTCCCCCTCCCACCCCTTTACCTGTTGGCTTTGGAGGGATTCTTTTTTTGTTTGTTTTTGGAGAGGGTTGCTTTTTTGGAGGGGGGAAGGCAGAGCAATTGGGATTAAGTGACTTGCCCAAGGTCACATGGCTAGTTTTTGTGTTAAGTGTCTGAGGCCAGATTTGAACTCAGGTCCTCCTGATTCCAGAGCCAGTGCTCTATTCACTGTGCCACCTAGCCGACCCCTAGGCATTCTCTAAGTCCTATCTTGAAGGCCACCTCCCCTGGAAATCCTCCCTTGATCCCACTAAAAGGTAATAACTTTTGCCCTCAATCATCACATAGTACTTTGTTTTCTATATCTCACATATTACTATTGTAGAATACCGAACAGTTTCATTCTCTATGCTGGTGTTTCTTCCCCCTACTAAAATATCAGCTCCTGGAAGGCAAAAATAGTATCATAGCTAAACTGTGGTTTATCTCCCCTAATGGAAAGTGAGGAATTCAGAACAGTGTCTAAAACAGAATCGGAGATTTAGGAGATAATTTATAAATCATCTAATCCAACCCCATCATTTTTCAGAGAAAGAAACTGAGGCCAATGGAGGGGAAGCAACATGCCCAAGGTCACAAAGGTAATGACAGAGGCAGGATTTGAAGCCAGATCCAAATCCATCACACTTCTTACTGCATGTTATGGGAATGAGAATCTAAAGATCTTCCCGGCCCCTAGGCCCTTTAATAGGCTTAAGTGACTCTGAGAACCTTCCCTGATTTGAGAATATGCTCTGCCCCCTAATGGGCTGAATGTGGTCACATGGAGGAGGAGGCTTGTTCTTCAGGAACACCCACACCTTGTTACTTTGTGATTGGGCAATGGGTCACTAGGGTTGTGATGATATCTGACCCAGAAGAAGGCTATATATACCCTGATGTGAGGTTTTGCTGGGGGAAGAGTTGTGTGATATGGCCAGATGAGACTCTGGGCAGTCATTGATTCCCCCAGCTTTGAAAACCCAGTTGTTGGTGTGGGCAAATTGGAACACTAATGCATTGCTGGTGGAGTTGTGAACTTATCCAACCATTCTGGAGAGCAATCTGGAATTATGCCCAAAGGGCTATAAATAATTTCATACCCTTTGACCCAGCAATACCACTTCTAGGGTTATATCCCAAAGAGATCATAGAAGAGGGTGGAAGACCCATATGTACAAAAATATTTATAGCAGCTCTTTTCGTGGTTGCAAAGAACTGGAAATTAAAGGGGTGCCCATCAATTGGGGAATGGCTAAACAAGTTGTGGTATATGCATGTAATGGAATATTATTGTGCTATAAGAAACGAGGAGGAGACGGTTTTCATATTTACCTGGAGAGGCTTATACAAACTGATGCTGAGTGAGAAGAATAGAATCAGGAGAAATTTGTATACAATCACAGACACAACATATGTGTGATGACCAACTATGACAGACTGGACTCTTCTCAGCAATGCAGTGATATAAGTCAATCTCGAAAGACTCATGAAGGAGAGAGATGCCTACATCCAGAGAAATAACTAGAAAGAACTGAGCTTGAATCCTGATGGAAGAAAACTAATTGATCTTTTTCTTTTCATTGTTTGGTTTTATTTCTTCTTTACCATTTTTCATCCCACCTAGTACAATACGCCTTTGTAATTGGACTAATGTCTAATATGAAAGTATTTGCAGATCCTATACTGGACTATATGCTGTCATGGGGGGTGGGGGGAGGGAGGGAAAGGAAATTTGAAAATCAAGGAACTATGGAATTGAATCTTGCTAACTAAAAATAAACAAATAACTTTTAAAAAAATAAGAAAACCCAGTTGTTGGTGCTTCCCTCTCTGGTAACTAACTAGGTATGAATGTAACGGTCAGACAGTGGGAAGCCTGTCTGCTGGTATGTTTTTCTGTCTGCTTGTAACTTCTGTTTGTATTCTCTGAAGTTCAGGGTGTTGACTTTTTCCCCTGAACTAGGTAAATATTTGATTGATTAAAGTAAGATTGTTAACCCATTTTGAGTTGCTTTCCTTTGGAGAAGCAGATCTAAGAACCTGTGTTGGCAGCCACCCTAGGTATGTTAGGGTGCTTGCTGCTAAACTGCACCACACACACACACACACACACACACACACACACACACACACACACACACATATATATATATATATATAGGAAGGAATCCATGAGAGGAGGGAAGAAGGGGAGAAAGGTCTAGAGCAGGCCTGCACAACACATAACCCACAGGCCACAAAGGATTTCAAGTGGCCTGCCACTGCACACTCTTGCCTGTTTGTCACATGATCTGCAGCAATCAGCCATGGTCAGGATGTCTCTAGTTACCTTTGCTTGGAAAGTGAGCTGCTAAAAACTTACCTGTGGCCATAAATTTAGCCTATTTTGATTGTGGCCCCTACCTACTGCCAAGTTGTGCAGTTCTGGTCTAGAGTATGGAGAGGGGAAGATTCCCTAGTGGAAAAGGGACCTGACAGAGGCTCTGAGTTCCCAAAGGAAGAGAGGACAGTGAAAGCTTAAGAAGGGAGGGGGAGAAGAGGGGAAAAGGGAAGGCAGGTGGCAAAGACAGGCTTCACAGTGTTGCCTCAAACCTGCTTCTAGCCTTGCTCATCATCTCTTGACTGCTTACTTGGACCAGATCCTGGAAAACAAATCACTTAGCCTCTTTATCTGTGTCTTCATCTAGGAAATGGGGTGACTGTGAAGGCCAGGTGCCAGAGTGAATAGCATTGTATAAATACACAAATGCAAACAAAAAAGGGCCAGTGGAGCAAATAGGCACACCTTGCACCAAGTATCCATTTGCAACTCCTCATCTCCAAGCTCAGATTTGGAGTTTCCCTCCTATGAACTCCCCACAGGCATCAAGGGAACTTGTAGCCACAGAGTCATCCCCTAAAAGGTACACCTATGGGGTAACACTGGAAAGCATCAGCTAGCAATGTAATGAAAGCATTTTCCCCCTTGTACTTGCCTACTGATTCATCTCAGAAACCTCAACAGTAGGAGTACTGAACAAAATCCCTGAGTGAATGCGAAACTGTTTACTACTATATAACATGCCTTATAGTTTAGAGACTGGCTCAAGAGACTTCATGGTGGCCCCTTGGGGGGAGACTTTTTTTATCTATTTCCTACCTTTGCCTTCATAAGCCATGAAGTCACTTGTCTAGACTCTCAGACAGTTATAGCTATAGGGGTAGATAAAGGGGTGTTCCCTTTATCTCTGGGGATGTCACATGAAGTCACTTGTCTAGACTCTCAGACAGTTATAGCTATAGGGGTAGATAAAGGGGTGTTCCCTTTATCTCTGGGGATGTACAGACAAGCAGGTCTCAAGACCATAGCCCAAAGTCAAGAGAATGGGCTTCTATTTCTATGCAATCTATGATAAATTTGTGCGTATAGCTATGGGATGACCCAGACATACTTTCCTTTTATTTTTGGTTTTCTCCTTCCCCACCCCACTACCAATTGTAATGCTCAAAGACACCAATGAATGAATTTGAGAAGAAGCAAGTGATACTACCTCATTAACCCACCAATTAAAAAACTGTAAAGTCCAAAACCAGACTGAGAAGAAGGGAAAACTGTTAGGAATACTGTGACCTATGTTGGAAGCTGAGGTTTTTCCTATATGCAAGGAAGTGGCAAAAGGCCCCATCTCAGTTACTGCTTTCTTCCTGGACCTACATCCCAACTATTGTCACTTATACAACTATGATTAGCAGGGGGCCCAAAGAAAGGGACCTCACAGTTGGTTCCCCAACTGGAAGTACCCAGAAACCTACCAGTATTCATGTTCCTGGACCTTATCATGAAACCAAGAGTCATACAGTTATATCCCCAGACTCCACCCCAATGAATTTAACTTCAGATACGTAAGTTTTGTATATGGGCTGTCTACCATTTTATTGGTGCAGTTGATAACTTATCAGAAAATCTTCTATTTGGAAATCATTCACTAATAAATGGTGGGGATGGGGTGGCTAGGTGGCACAGTGAATAGAGCACCAGCCCCAGAGTCAGGAGGACCTGAGTTCAAATCCAGCCTCAGACACCTGACACACTTACTAGCCATGTGACTTTGGGCAAGTCACTTAACCCCAATTTCCTCCAAAAAATAAAATAAAATAAAAAATAAATGATGGGGGAAATGGACAGAAGAGACCACCCACCTCTCTTGTCTCCAATAAGCTCCCATATTCAAAAATATAGCATAAGTAAGGCAGATGTTGATAGCTCCCAGACACTAGTCCATCATTACAATATGAAAGCAGTAGGATACAGTGGGAAGAACAATGAACTAGAAGTCATAGGACCTGCATTCAAATCCTGGCTCTGCCATTTACTAGCTGTATGACTATAAGCAAATGCCTTAACTTCTCTGGGTCCAAGCTTCTTCATCTATCAATTGAAAGGGTGGGGCTAGATGGCCTCAAAGGTCACTTCCAGCCCTACATCTATGAACCTATGAAAAAACGTAGAATGTAAAGCATAGCATTAGCCTATACTAGTACAAAGAGGTGAATGAAACCATCAGCTATGCCATGAAAGGTTACCCAAGATGGACAAGTCATAGTAGATAGTTCTGACAAAAGGTGGTCCACAGGGGAAAGAAATGGCAAACCACTCCGGGATCATTGCCAAGAAAACTGCATGGTGAGTATTGCTTGGACAGAATTCAAGGGATACTGGAGGAAAGAAGGGCCTGGCATGCTATGGTCCACAGGGCCATGAAGAATCAGACATGACTAAATGACTGAACAACAAAAACAAATAAAAGATTGGGTTTAGAGGTACAGGACAAGGTTTGAGATCTGGCCCTACCATGTAACACCTGTGTGACCTTGGGCAAGTCTCATCCCTGCTCCACATTAAAGTTTCTTAATCTGCAAAATGAAGGATTGAGCTAAATGATCTCCAAGGTCTCTTCTAGCTTTAATTTTCTATGTCTCACTTTAGTTCAATATACAATTATTATGTGTGTACAACATGGAAAGCATTATGCTAGGTTTTAAGGACACCAGGACAATAATGAAAAAAATCTCTAACTTTAAAGAACTTACATTCTACTGAAAGTGTATAACACGTACACAAGCAAGTAAATGCAAGAGAGTTTGAGGAAGCAGAGGGCACTGCCAACTGTTGAGATCAAGACAGACTTCCTTGAAGAAGTGGCACCTGAGCAGATCCTTGAAGTAAGCTATAACTGAGGGGGAGACTAGGAGAACAGCCTGTGCAAAGTCATGGAGGTGGGAGATGATGGTATGTGAATGTAATGTAATACTATTGTTCTATAAGAAATAATGACTTGCAAAACCACAAACTACCATCATCTATGTTGTATTATATTTTTATTTTGCTATACATTTCCCAATTACATTGTAATCTGGTTTGGTTGAGCTGCAGCTAGTTTCATATCTCTGGGCTAGAACAGAATATTTGAAACTCAGAGATCATTTGAATTTATAACCTAAGCCCAGGTTCTTTGGCATCTAATGAAATAAATGTGGCTAAGTTCCTCTATGTATTCTCTTCCAAAACTGTTATGAAATCTGCATAGATTTCTGCTCAGTTCAAAAAGAAGCAATTATTAGGCCTACTCTAAGTTCTTCATACAGGGTAGGCCCATGGGAGTCACAAGGATGAATAAGACCTAGTCCATGCCCTCTGGGAACTCACAGTAAGGAAGAAAGGCCAGGAATCCAAATAACTAAAACAAAATAGAATATACTAAATGACTAAGAGAAAGCTGGGCATGGTGGTACTCACCTAGCATCCCTGTTACTTGAGAGGCTGAGACTGATGGATCTCATGAGCTATGGAGCTCTGAGCTGCAGTAGAGCTAAAGTTGATCAGGTACCCACACTAAGCTCATGAGCTATGGAGCTCTGAGCTGCAGTAGAGCTAAAGTTGATCAGGTACCCACACTAAGCTCAGCAGCAATATGGTAAATCCATGGGAGCGGGGGCCACCATGCTAACTGAGGGTCTAACTCAGGGGTGGGCAACCTGCAGCCTCAAAATCACATGTGGCCCTCTAGGTCCTCAAGTGTGGATTCAAAGGACTGAATCCAAACTTCACAGAACAAATCCCCTCAATAAAAGGATTTGTTCTATAAAACTTGGACTCAGTCAAGAGGCCATACCCAAGGACCTTGAAGGCTACATGTGGCCTTGAGGCTTCAGGTTCCCCAACCCTGATCTAACTGATCCTAGTAAGAAATGGAACAGATTGGCTGTCTGATTTGGGTGACCATGTACCCCGACAATCCCGCAGTGTTCCGCGGTAATAAAATCCACTTTTTAAATTAATCTTGGGGATCTTCTGTCTCGCTTTTATTAAGGTACAACATTTGGAGGCCCCAGTGAGATTTGGGGTGTTCCATGTCACCCCAAAGATCCCCAAATAAGAAGAGCTCTCAGCCTCCGGAGGTAGGCATCTGCTCGCCCTGAGCCCTAGGGGGGCTAGCCCCTGATGATATTCCAGGGCCCCAGGTCTCGAGGAGGGAAGATTGCTCTTGCCTCTTGACTCCGACTTGCTCCTCATTCAGCTTTTCATGGATCCAGGACCTCCAGTTTGCGGGATCATCCTGATGTCATTGCCAAATTGTCATGTCTAAAACAGATCTACATACTCAGCCTAAGAAGAAAAAAAAATCAATGGCTCCTTATCTTTTTTTTAGGGCAAAATACAAAATCTTCAAGCTGGCCTTTAAGGCCTTCCACAATGTGGCTTCAAGTGGCTTTTTTCTCTTATTTTGTATTATTTAGTTTTGTGCACTCACTGTATTGGACAAACTGACCTGCTGGCCTTTCTCCAAATGTGATGCTGCGTTACCTTCTACCTCTACATCACTGCAGAGATTGTTGACCGTGTCTGGAATGGTACTCTCATTCTGGGCACTACTTTTTATGTGAAGTATTTTCTGATACCATCCCCCCAAGTTCTCTACCTCTTGAAATTATTTTTATTATTATTATTTTGTTCCCCTTCCATGGTGCCAGTGCCTTCCCCTCTGAGATTACCTTCCATCTACTCTATATATACTGTAGTGGTTTACATCCTGTTTCCCTCATTAGAATGTGAGCTCCTTGAGGGCAGAAACTATTTTTGCCTTTATGTGTATCCCCAGAACTTAGCACAGTGCCTAGCATATGATAAATGCTTTATAAATTTATATGGACTTTTTATGGCATAGAAGGTATGATCATCCCCAATATTCACTTATCATATTGGATCCTCCCAGAATTTGCTTAATGTTTTTTAATTTGAGTTGAATTTGTGTATATACCTTATCTTCCCCCTATATTGTTAGCTCCCTGAGGACAGGTCCTAGTTTTTTTTTTTTTTTTGGAGGGTAGTTGGGGTTAAGTGACTTGCCCAAGGTCACACAGCTAGTTTTTGTGTTAAGTGTCTGAGGCTGGATTTGAACTCAGGTCCTCCTGACTCCAGGGCTGGTGCTCTATTCACTGTGCCACCTAGCTGTCCCCAGGTCCTAGTTTTTAACATTTTGTTATCTTCACCCTCCCTTCCCCAGAATTATGGCATAATATAATACTCTTTCTATTAGTTACCTAATGAAGATATGTTAAAATTGGTTATTGCCTCCTGACTCTTCCTCCACCACAAACCCTACAGTGATGGAGGAAAAGCAGCTTAGGACCCATTCCTACCTCCACCCCACCCCTACACTCTATATAAAATGGTCTTCATCTTCATCCTTCAGAGGAACTGAGAGGTGAATAGTCTTTCACCATCTATCCTGCTTAGGTCCTTCAGATGTTAAACACAGGCACAACAACACACTTGATGCCCAACCAGATTAAAATGTAATCAGGAAATGTTTAACAAAATAAGTAACAATACGACAAAATAATGTTCATATACGGCTTTCTAAGTCAATAAATGTGGCAGGGATTCTTAGGTACAGTTTAGTGGCCCCCTCTTTATTTGAGTCTAGGGTTTTCTCTAAAAGGCTTTTTTTTTTTAATTTTCTCTAATTACGTGTAAAGATAGTTTTCAGCTTTCATTTTTATAAGATTTTGAGTTCCAAATTTTTCTCCCTCCTGCTTTCCTTGCTCTCCTTCTATAAGAGTTATGGGATTTAAAGATCTTCCATGCCCCATGGGACTTGCTGACATAGTAGGAAGGGGTGGGGCAAGAGGAAGCTGAAGCCAAGCTACAGTTCCTTCGGTGATTGGCAGCATCGGTGGCAGCAGCAGCAGCCAGCAGTGGTATCAGTATCGGTAGCAGCCGAGGTGGAGGCAAAGGAGTGAACCCCCTTTTTTGGAGCCAGCCAGAATTTCTGCTAAGGACTCTTGCTGGGGACCACCAGGGACCAGAACTGTGGGGGGCCAGAGCTGCTGGGAGCATGCTTCCTGGATGCTGTGAGTGGGGAGAGGAAGACCTTTGCCTGAGGTAGCCTGTTCTGTTTTGAAGGCTTGAGAATGTGGGTGTTTACTACATTAACTACATGTGCCAATTTCATAACTACTGTGATGGCTTTGACTTTCTGGTTTTGGGACTCACTTTTCTGGTATTCTATTAAATGTTCTAGCTTTGTCCCCCCCCCCAAAAAAAAAAAAAAGAAATGGAACAGATTGAAATGATCATGATGATCAGAGTGAGATGAGGGCTTTGAGTGGGCCCTGACCTCCCAGCCTGGGTGAGAAGGGAAGACCTATAAAAAATGAAATGAAAGACGGAAGGAAGGAGGGAAAGAAGGAAGGAAGGAAGGAAGGAAGGAAGGAAGGAAGGAAGGAAGGAAGGAAGGAAGGAAGGAAGGAAGGAAGGAAGGAAGGAACAAATGCATGAATGAACAAATAAGTAAACAAATAAATAGCAAGGAGAGGTACAAAGTGCTATGAAAGATCTTCCCGGTCTAAAAATCAGAAAACCTTGATTCTAGTCCTGTCTCTTTTACTCAGCAGCTCAGCGATCTATGATCCTATCCTCTATATACAGCCATGTGAAACATGGAGGCAGCCCAATCTAGTAGGAGCAGCAAGTGGATTTGGAGGCAGAGGATTTAGGTTCAAAACTACCCCTTACTACTCATCTGATCTTGGCCAAGTACCTTCCTTTGTCTTCTCTAAGCCTTCATTTCCTCTTCTATAAAATGAGAGAATTTTATTAGATGGTCTCTAAGTTCCTTTCAGCTCTTATGTGTGAAAAGATTTCATGAGAGAGGGGGCATGTGGGACAGGGGGTGGGGGGGAAAGGAGAAATAGGAAAGGCTTCATAAAAAAGATAGGATGAGTAGGAGTTCAATATTTAAAGATGCAGGAAGGGGAGAGAACATTTCTGACAGAGAGAACAAGAGACAAATATAAACCAAAGCATGGAGGCATGAAAATACGGGTCATACAAGAACTGCTGGGAAAACTCAAAAATAAGTTGGCAGAAAGTAAGTTTAGACCAGCATCTGATATCATATATAACAAAGGAGCTCAAAATGGATACGCAAACCTAGATATTATATGATCGTACCATAAACAAAATTGGAAGAGAACCAGGCACCTTTCACAGCTATCCCTAGTGGGAGAGTTCTTAACTGAACAAAGGATAGAAAAGATCATGGAAGACAAAACACAACTTTGATTATATGCAATTAAAAACATTTGTACATGCCAAATCAATGTAGCTAAGACATGAAGAAAAACTATGGCTTGAGGAAAAGCTTTTGAATCAAGTCTCTCTGATAAGGATCTGATATCCAAGCTATACAGGAAAATAACCCAAATGTATAAAACCAAAAGCCATTCCTCAATGGATAAATGGCCAAAGGATATGATTAAACAGTTCTCAGTACAATACGCCTTTGTGACTTGACTAATGTCTATTGTGAAAGTATTTGCAGATCCTATACCAGACTATATACCGTTGTGGGGTGGGGGAGGGGGGAGGGAAGGGAAATTTGAAACTTAAGGAACTATGGAATTGAATCTTGTAAGCTAAAAATAAACAAATAAATTTTTAAAATTTTTTTAAAAAACAGTTCTGAGAAGAATTGCAAACTATTAACAACCACATGAAAGATTATTCCAAACCACTAATAAGAGAAATGCAAAATAAAATAATTCTGATGTTTCACTTAACACCTTGCAAATTAACAAAGACAACAAAAAATAGGAATGGTAAATGTTGGAAGGCTTGTGGAAAGACAAGCATACCAGTATACTGTTGGTAGAATTGTGAATTGTTCCAACCATTCTGAAAAGTAATTTTAAATTATGCCTCAAAAGTGATAGAAAGGTCTGTACTTTTTAATCCAGATATCACACTGCAAGGCATATATACCAAAGAGGTTAAAAAAAAAAAGTAAAGGTACCATATACACCAAAATAGAAGCACTTTATGTAGTAGCAAAAAATTGGAGATGAAGTAGATGCCCATCAATAGGGAAATGGCTAACCAATTATGGTTGCAATGAATATAATGGAATATTACTGTGTCATGACTATGAAGGATTCAGAGGAGCATGGTAAAACTTAAATGAACTAATGAGTGGAATTTTGAAAACCATGAAAACAATATACACAATGATCGCAACAATGTCAAGTGGAAAGAACAAAAAAAAAAAAACCTGAAACCTTTGTCTATGCCATGATCCAAGACTACTTTGATCAGTTCATGTGGGGTAAATTGTTAACAACTTAAGGTGGTATCCCTGCCTTTTAATAAGGGCCTTTGATGCTTTCACCTTTGGGAGAAGGTAATATGGAATTTCAGACACTGTGGCAAGATTGATGGTGAACACATTTTGGGATAGGAGCCTTTGGGAACTGTTCACATAATAAATATAGGCATCCAATCTTCTGCCTACACATAAAGCCAGCCAGGCCTATTCTTTGTATCCACCTCTGTGACCAACAGCAAGGGAGGAAAAGTCTTGTCAGGCATAGCCAAGCTCAGACAGCCCTAGACTTAACTCTTCTCTGGATTGCACTGTCCATTAAAATATATGCAGCTTGTCAGAAGCCAACCAAGTTTCACACACTGTAATCATAAGACCTAAGGATGTAGAAATGGCCATTAGAGTTCATTTCATACAACCCTTCATTTTACAGAGGAGGAAATTGAGGCCCAGAAAGGAAGAGGAAGAGGAGGGACTTGCCCAAATCCACACAAGTAGTAACAGAGTTGAGGTACTTTGATTCCAGCCTGGAATAGCCATGGAAGTAATGTCATATGCAACAATGCACAGAGAAAACACCCCATGAAGCTATCTACAGCATTGAAAAAATAAGCATCATCTGATTATAAACACTGGATTTCAATTGCCATCATCTAGCACCAAAGAGGAAATTGTTCCAAAATTGATAACTTGTGTTTTTCTCTCTCCAACTTCATGTTCTTCCACAAATTGCAGTAAATCTTTAGAGACACTGCCTTCTGAGCCTAAAACCTATTTCCCCACCTCATTCTCATATTCCCCGTAAATACACGTAATGCATCTTAGAAATCAAAGTCATCATTTCTTTTTCAATAAACACCAAGACACTTGTCTCCCATGGTGGAGGGGCTTTCGTGTCATTACCACCACAACAGAGAAATCAGAGGGGAGTGGGAATGGGACTTGGGCACAGTCCCTGCCCAGTCCCCCCTCCCCAGTCCCCAAAGCCTCAAAAGTACCTAATGGGGGTGGGATTCTGAGCAAATACATGCATCCACTGTGGCATGTGGTGGGGGAAAGGAAGTGGGGCCAGGAGAAGAGGAGGCAGAGGCTGAGGAGCAAGAACAGAATCCTAAAGAAAAGTCTAAACCCAGATCCCAAGGCTCTGCTCAGCTCTCTTCAGCCCAGGGAGCAGCTAATAAGGAGAGTGAATAAGAAATGAATTCTAGACTGCAGAGTGGTGGGGAAAGGGACTGCAGCTTCTGCAGTGTGTCCAGCAAGTGGTTTCTGGACCAGTGAGAGGAGGATAAAACCTGAGGCCAGGCTCTTGGCCAGAGATCCTCCCCTTGGCCACGCCACATCTAACCTCTATGTTCAGAAAAGGGCATTCTCATTCCCATCTCTAATATACCTCTAGCTAAATCACCAAATAGTGCTGGGCAAAAACTCTTTCAGAGAGATGATTTCAAGCTGGAAGGACCCTTGGAGCTTATCCAGCACAAGCCCCTCACTTTACAGAAGAGGAAACTGAGCTCAAGTGACTCAGCCAAGGTCACACAAGCAGCAAAGAGCCAAGACAGAATCTGAGCGTGGGCCCTCTGATACTAGCTGCCACACAGCATCTGCTATCTTGCACTGCCTCAGTGACATCTGGGGTTTCATCTTTCTTCCAAGACATTTTTGGTTTTTAAAATAAGCCTGTAAAGGATTTTCTCCACCAACAACAAGAAGAAAAGCCATTTCTAGTCAGGACTAGGCAGACACACACTGAAGGTGCTCCAGCACTACCTGTCTCCTCGGACACAAGCAAGCAAGCAAAGAAGCAATTGACATGTGCCTACTACATGCCAGGCTCTGGCTCAGACCACCCTGCCTGCCTCCACAAAGCCCAAAATGACACTGGCCCTGGCCCCAGGCCCCAGAGGCAAACGTGCTGCCTAAAGGAGCATCGACCCTGGAGTCAGAGGACCTGGATCCAAATACCGCCTGTGACTAGCCCCATGACCTCAGCCAAGTTGGAGCACCTCCATGGGCCTCAGTTTCCTCCTCTGTCAAATGACAGAATTGAACTAGATGGAGATCTATGACAGTGTCTTCATGTCACCTTGGACATGTCCTTTTCCCTTCCCTCAGTGTCCTCGCCTGTAAAGTGAGGGGATTGGGCTCAATGAGTTCAAAGATCTCTTCCAACCCTAGACCTATGTGTGAAGTCAAGCAAGCCCCTTTCCCTCCCTGGGCCTCAGTGTCCTCATCTGTAAAATGAAGGGGGTGGACTAGATCTAGGCCCCTGGGATCTCTTCCAGCTCCAGATCTAGGTTCCTATGATCCTAAGTGTGATATGAGTTAATGATAATTCCATACCAGAACTGTGTGATGAATGGTTGTGCTGTACCATCTTCCAAAAAGATACTCTCTGGGTATTAAAAAAAGTCACCACTTGTCCCAGAACCCACAAATTATGAGGGAGATAGATATTACTGTCCTTGATTGTCCTAAGACCACACTACCCCCCCAAAGAAACAGAACCTTACCAAGCTCAATGAACCAAAGGCAGTAACCCCCTGGAGTTCCCTGGGCAAAGTAACATGACTGTGCATGCAGAGAGAGAGAGAGAGAGAGAGAGAGAGAGAGAGAGAGAGAGAGAGAGAGATCAGAATATGAGAGGGCAAGAGATAGGTGGCCCTTCATTTACCAGAAGAGGACAGCCATTCTGGAAGGGAAGTGAGCTGTCCAAGGTCCCACATGGAACTAGGGCCAGAACCACAACTTTCTACTCTCCCAAGCTGATTATTCCTTTTAGATGAATGTGCTTACATGGATGTTTTAGTTCAGGAATGGGGGGTGAGGAGATATATTTTCATTACCAGAGAGAATCTTCTTGGAAGATGGTACAACACAGTCATTCATACCTGTATATATCTGCCATGAACATACACTCACACCATGTACCCACTAGGGAGAGAAGGATGTCTTAGTTCAGAAAGCAATTGGGTTAGGGTCAAGAAGAAATGGAGGACCCATTTAGAGAAGGAGATTCCAATGAGCAATTGGATGAAGGCTAGGGAGACTGACTCAAACTCCCCCAAACACTCTGATGGTTCCTCTCCCCCTAGTTCCTCCTGTTTCCTGAACTCTTGAAAAGGAGCAATGTATCCTAACCCAAGGAGGTTTGATTTGCAGTTGATCACAAGGGCTTGTTGAAGGGAGAAAGCCTCATGGTCCTGTTTGGTGGGATGGCATATAAGCATCTATCAATTTGGATTCCTGTCACTTTCTTGCCTAGTAATGTTAGTGTTTAAGTGACTTTGACTTTCATTTGCTTGTCAAGGAAAAAGAAGATATTCGTCTAAATAGAAAAGGAATGCCTATGGTCTAGACTAGGAAATTTTGTTGAATGGACAGCCCCTAAAGCTGGTCCATCAGAGCAACCCTCATGGGCAGACTCTGCAGACAGACAATAAACTGGGCCCATGATTGAATAAGAAGGAAAGAGCAGGCTAGACAACAGGTGGGAATTTGTGCAGGACTTTTAATGGCCCTAAGGCTTCTCCCTGAAACAAAAGGCCACCTTTAAAACCAATATAATTCCCATGAATCAAAGAATAATTCAGTATCCAAAGAATCGGAATTGTGGTTGATCTAAACAGCAAAGGGGAGAAACATGGAAAGCATAAGCGGGCCATAGCTAGTCGCCAATGATGACCTCAGCTCTACTACTCTGTTACTCTGCTACTTACTATCTGTGTGTCCTTGGGCTAGGTACTTCACTTCTCTGGGACTCAGTTTTCTCCTTTGTAAAATAAGAGGGTTAAACCATCTCTCTCTCTCTCTCTCTCTCTCTCCCTCCCTCTTTTTTTCTTCTCTCTTCTCTCTCTTCTCTTTCTCTTTCTTCTCTATTTCTTCTCTCTCTTCCCTCTTCTCTTCTCTCTCTCCATATATATATATGATCCTATGGAGGTGGCTAGTAGTACAGTGAATAGAGCACTGGACCTGGAACCAGAAACACCTAAATTCAAATCCATTCTCAAGACACTAGCTGTATGACTCTGGGCAAGTCACTTAACCTCTACTTGCCTCAATTTCCTCAACTGTAAAATGGGGATAAAAGTAGCACTACAATAATATCTCAGCAGGCATCTAGGTGGTGCTACAGTGGATAGAGTGCCCAGCCTGAAGTAAGGAAGATTCATCTCCCTGAGTCCAAATCTGGCCTCAGAAACTTACTAGCTATATGACCCTGGGCAAGTCACTTAATCCTGTTTGCCTCAGTTTTCTCATCTATAAAATGAGCTGGAGAAGGAAATGGCAAACCACTCCAGGATCTTTGCCAAGAAAACCCCAAATGGGCTCATGGAGAGTTGGATATGACTGAAAATGACTGAACAACAACAAAAACAATATCTCAGCAATAACACCTGATGGTGTGGTTGTGAGGATCAAATGACATAAGATTTGTAAAAAGCACTTGGCAGAGTGGCCTGCACATAGTAGGTGCTAAATGTTTATTCTCTTCCCTTCATTTATTCTCCTATGGGTGACCTGGCGTAAACCACTTCACATCTCTGAGCCTCAGTTTCCTCTTCTGTAAAATAAGAGAATTAGATTAGAAGACCTTTCAGCTTCCTTACCACTTTAGACCTAGGATCCTATGAGTGACCTTAGGTAAATTGCTTCACTTCTCAGAGGCTGTTTCCTTCTCTGTAAAATGAGGGGGTTGGCCAAGATATAGATCCTTCTGCTCTAAATCTATGGTCCTTTAACCAAGGCAGACCATTCAGTGACTTGAAGATAATACCTGTGATGTAGAAGGCAGAGCACTTGCTGCTACACCACCACATGGCCGCCAGGGTCCTTGGAGTAACAACCTCCCTTAGGTCTTTAAAGATAAATTTCAAATGGTGGGAAATATGGTTCCAGATTGAAGCCAAGGACTTTTTAAAAAGCCCTATGCTCTATGTCATAAATATTTTCTTCAAGAAGAATCCAAAGGCTCTGGTCATAGGGAGAATTCGATTTTTAAAAATGATTTGGAAAGGGAAAGAGGACTGGACCTTTTGTTGGTGTAGGGAACTCCCTCTACCCATGCAGATTGGACCCTCCTCTGCAATATACGGCCTCAGAAAATTACCAACGCAGCACTCTGATAGGTTAGGCGACATGCCTAGGCTCCCTAAGCCAATATAAGTGTCAAAGGCAGGACAAGAACCTTCCAGGTCTTCCAGATTCCAAGGCTAGATTGCTCTCTATTATACAAGCTTCCTGTGAACAGACAGGACATGACTGCTTAGAAAGGTGGGAGTCATTTCCTATTCAGCTGTCTTTGTATATTCGGATCATTGACTGTTTAGAGCAAAAGGCAAAATTCACATCTAATTAGAAGAAAGGATAAAGAGGAGAACCCGCCACATGCTGCTGTTACAACAGGGCTGGCCCAACTTGTAGAAAGAAATAAGCAGCAGACCCTGAAAAATGGGAAATGTAGCAATGCAGACATTTAACTTTGATGATTGCCTTTGGGCCCAGAATTTACAAGGAGAACAAGACTGAGTGGGTCCCACTTAGTAAATTGCACAGGGTTTCTAACAATGCCAAGCTGTTTCCTCACCATGAAAGCCCATCTTTTTTAATGCTGGCATTACCGTATGTGATTCTGTACAGCTGCAAATCACAAAACAACCCAATCAAAGCAATGAAGGAAGAAAGATAATGGGTTCTGGAGTCAGAGGAACTGGATTCTAGTTTTGCCTCTGATTCTTATTACCTGTGTAGCCTTGAGCAAGTCACTTCCCCTCCTTGGGCCTCAGTTTCCTCCTGAGTAAAATGAGGGAATTGGAGTAGATGGCCTCTGAGATCTCTCCTAGCAGACCTAGGACCTCAGGGCCTCTGAAGAATTACCATCATAGGCGACTGGGAGAGAGGTAGAAAGACACCAAAGGGGCTCAGGAAGGCTACAATGTACTATCCATGTTGATCTGTGCATGAGCCAGACTGGTCATGTAATAGGCTCAAGGGAGAACAACAGATGGACAGACTGAGCTTTGCCCTCTACCCCCAAAGAACTAGAGAGAGGTGATGGGGTCCTCCATGGAGGAGTTATCGAAAGACATGGACAAAAAAACGCACAGAGAAGATGTAGATGAGTTTGGATCTGCACTGATGGTGAGAGGGCCCACACCAATGAGATCATGGATCCATCAAAGGAGGAACTCTGTGATCCTAACTGACACATTACCAGGGATTTGGTTCACTGATGAGCCCAACAGGATAACTAACTATTATAAGCTAGCCTAGAGCAAAGCCCTGAGAAGATGGGGCAAAGGCCAGAAGAATTGTTCTGGGTGGGAAGGGGAAAATTAGGAGCACAGTACTCACAGGGTTGGGGGAGGGAAGAGACCAGGAGGCCACAATGCCAGGTACCAGAGAGCTAGCATGAGGACACTGGAGTAGAGGGTACCAAAAGCAGCCCCAAAGCAAGGAACAACCCTGGGAAGCAATGAGTTCCCCTCCTTCTTCAAGCGAAGACCGAATGTCCACTTCTCTAGTATGTTATAGCTAGGGTTCCTTTCATGTATGGATTAGACTAGATGGCCACTGAAGCCTCCCACAATATTCAGATTTTGCAATTCTGTTTCTGTGTATAGTGAGGACTATGGTGGGTCAAAGGCAAGTTTTCAGCCAACTCCCCTTTGCCTTGGGCCATCCCTAAGTCTATTTCACTCCTCTATTCAACCATCTTCCTCAGTATCTTGCAACTACCAGATTAGTATGAAGTTGGCACTGGTTGGCACCAACCCATTGGCTGACACTTAATGAATACTTGTTGATTGATGGTTGAGTACAGGCACCATTGTCTAAAAATAATTACTTTTGCTCCAGAGTTCTCTGAGTATGTGGTATATCCCCCACTACACTATAAGAAGGAGTGGGTGGGGACCACTGTAGTATAGGAGTCCTAGACTTGGTATTGGTAGACATGGTTCCAGTGTGAACTAGAATCCTTATTGGCTTTGAAATCATAGGAAAATCATTGGCCCAAGAATGGTTCAATGGAAAGACTAGCAGTTCTATGGTCAGAAGACCAGAATTCTAATTCCACATCTCATGCTTATAACCTTGTGACCCTGGGCAAATAAGTCAGCCTCAATGAACCTGTGTAACCTAAAGGACCTGGACTAGATTGACCCTCAGATCCCTTCTAGTTCTAAATCTGCAATCCAGTCTCAGCCTCATCACTAATCACAGGACTCTGGGTAAGCCAGTTCCTCTCTCTGAGCCTCAGTTTCCTCACCTCATCAGGAGATAACACTACTGTACTACTAACTACTGTACTTGTATGGTTGCTGTACCATCAGATCATTGACTGCTTAGAGCAAAAGGCAAATTTCACATCTAATTAGAAGAAAGGATAAAGAGAAGCCACAGCATGCCATTACAACAGGACTGACCCAACTTGCAGAAAGAAACAAGCAGCAGACCCTAAAATTGGGAAATGTAGCAATACAAAGACATTTAACTTCATAAACTGGAGTTAATGCTCCCCCACTAAACATAAGGCTCCACATAGAGTAGGCAGTTCATAAATTGAAGTTAATGCTGCATCATATCCTCCCCCACCACAAACAAGGCTCTGTATACAGTAGGCAGTTCATAAATGTTTGAAGTGAATTACATAGTGATAGAACCTTGCTGCCTTGAAGTTCGCCAAGCAACCTGTCTTGTGTCTGGTTACCCACAGAGTTGGATATGTGAGCCTTCATTTAGGCTATTGGCTTTACCAGCACCACCAGCCCCCAACTTGGTGGGCCTGATTCCTAGCACTCTTTATAGTCTAGCACCAAGGATAGGCATCCCCTCTTCCTCCCATTCTCAATTGATCATTTCTCTGAATTCCTGGACTGCGTTGGGTCTCTCCTGTGCATGGCCACAATGTCAGAATTAATTATAGTTTTCTTTGTGTGCCTTCTCTCCCTCCTCCCTTCCCCCTCCCACCAGCATGGACACTCCATGAGGGTAGGAATCATGTTTGGTCTTAGTTGCATTCCTTCTCATGCCTGACATGGTAGCCCTCTCCAAACATAATAGGTACTCAGTAAATATTTGGTGAATGAACAAAAGAAAGTGTAATCTATCTCCCTTCTATCGCTCTTCACCATAACCCATAATGGGAAATGGGACATCTTCACCAGTGCCTACTTAGGGCTAGTACCAAAGAAACTGATCATCTCCAGGTTTGCCCTAGTCAGGAGAACTGTGACATTACAGCAGTCGTTATACAGGCATAGGAGGGCAAGTTTGACAATCCTGAGATCATGGGCAAATTCTTCCTCTCTCTGGTGCTCAGTTTCCTCATAAGTGAAATGAGGAGGTGGTGGACTGAATATTCCCTAAAATAGCTTTAAGTTCTAAATCCTATGAATTTATGAAGTGGTTAATTTCATCTTGGCTACTTTGCCTGAAATTAGGGTAAACTGCCACCAGGTGTCAGTAGTAGCCTGGCGAGTAAGAGGATCAGGCCGTGGGCATAAGACAGAGATAGCGGATGTATTTCCTTTATTGCAAGATTACCATATGACTTTGAAAACACAGAAGCCAAGCTTTTCAGAGGTATTCCCCTATTTGGCATGTCTGGTTAGAGAACTCTCTTCCCTGGGGAGCTGAGGTTGTGTCCAGACAGCAGGGCGGTGAAGATCTGGAAAGCCTTTCTCCAACTGGTCTCCTGCCAAGACTGAGCAAACTTAAGGGCTCCCAGAGGGCTACGCCAAACCAAAAGGGATGGGCTTTCCCTCCCTTTCTGACCGAGAGCTTTGATGAGGGGTGGATCTGTCCACTACGGAGCTAGAAGGAGCCATAAAAGCCACCTCCAGGACTCACTCTCAGGAAAGGTAGTATCTCTTAGGGGCCTTAAGGACCTGGGGCCTCTGAGGAGCCGATATCTCCACCATATCTCTCTTCCCAGACGGAGGAGGGAGGTCTCTAATAGGGTGTCTCAGGGATCTGGCCTTAAACCTTTGCTGTTCCACATTTTTAGCAATAATGTGACTTGGGGCATAAATGGGATGCTTGCCAGTTTCCAGATAGCTAGAAGTATGTGGCGGGAGCAGCAGCTATTTCACATAGCCTAGTCTATTTCTCCATATCTACCAAGGAACTTTCCAGCTAGACTAAACTAGCTGGTTTTTTCCCTAAAAAGGCAACAAAATTGTCCCTGAGACAACTGGTTCAGAGGACAAAGGCTTGAACCATTGACATAGCTTTCTGGTGTGCCTTAGCCCATGAGAAATTGGAGTTTTTCAGGCTTGACAGACTCTCCAATGCCTTGTGAGTCAACACACTTTCCTAGCTGGGCATGTGTCTATGCGGAGATAAAGAGAGCTGTAACCAACCATCTGAATCAATGTCACGTCTTTGCTAAATATCTTTTCACTGCTAATGCTAGGTAAATTCCTTTTCTGAAATATGAAGAAATGCAAAAATGTCTCATTTTATCCCAATCTCAAGCCTGAACCACCAGGCCAGTCTGAGAAAGGCCTGACTCAAAACAGAGAAATAACGAATATGTTGTATTGATGAAGCATTTATTAAGGGATTACTTTGCACCTTGTACTATGCTGTAGATACGAATATAAGCAAGACAGTCCCTGCCCTCAAGGAGGTTACATTCTAATGGGAAAAGACAACACATCAAGGGGAACTAGAAGGAGGGAGGAGATGCCTGGCTCTTGGTTAGATGACATGAATGCTTCTCTATCAGAGCTAGGGATAGAGTTCAAAGTTGCAATGGGATGGGGCTGAAGAATATAATTGGAGTGTAGGAGAAAAGACCTGAAAATGCTGAATAATACAGACAGGACCCAAAAACATATCAACAGGGTAAAATGACAGACCAAGTCAAGTGAGAGAAAGTATAATAGGGATAAAGGTAGAGTTTTATACTTTACTTGAGAAGTAAAGGATGAGAGAGGCATGGCTAGGCAACAATTTGAGCCCCCCAAAAAGATCTGAGAAGTTAGTGAACCTCAGTTAGTGCTCACAGAGTCAATGATGTGATGTGGCCTCCAAAGAATCTAATGGGACATTAAGATTTTCATAAAAAGAAAGGCACCCAGGACTAGGGAGGCCATGGTTCATTGTGCTTGGCCTTAGGCTGGAATCACCTCTGAGTGATACATTTTTGGGGAGAACTTTGATGAGCTTGAGAGTATCTAGAGAAAGGTCAGTGGGATGGTGAAGGGTCTCAAGGTCTTGCCATATGAGGAGACATTGAAGGAACTGTGGTTGTTTAACCTAGCAAAGAGAATACTTAAAGGAAAAATGTCATTTGAAAGGCTGTTCCAAGAAAGAGGGACTAGCCTCACTCTGCTTGGCCCCAGAGGGCAGAACTGGGCACAGTGGGTGGAAGTGGCAGACTTAGGAGGCTTCCTAACTACCCCAAGGGGAAATAGGTGACTTTGGAAGGGAGCCCTCGCTGCAGGTGAAGGCCAGGTACCAACTTGTCAAGGTTACTATAGGGGGAATTCTTGTTCAAGTATGGGTTGGACCAAATGGCCTTCGAAGTCCCTTCCAAGATTAAGAGTCTGGTTCTGAACAACAATGGGTAATGCCTTCCTCATTAGAGGGAGGGTGGTATAGTAGAAGGAGTACAAGACTGAGAGTTAGGGAGTCTTGGTCCTGAATTCTGCCTCTGCTGCTTCTTGACCCTATGACTTTGGGTGAGTCACTTCATCTTTTTAAGCCTCGATTTCCTCATCTGTAAAATGGGCTAATAATATGTCTACTACCTACTTCGTGGAGTTTCATAGGGAACTTGGAGGCATGATTCTTGTCCTCTTTCCTTCCTGTTGCCATTAATCCCATAGTCCCCAGAGATGAGAGAGGTCAGGCCCTCCCTTCCACAAAACTCCACCCCCCCGCCACCAGTGCTCCTTCGTTGTTTTTGTATCCAGGCACCTGAGCACTACAGTGCTGCTTATGGCACTTATCTATGAAAGCAAACTAAAAGAAACTGAGGCAGAAAGACGATGTTCTTGTGTCTCAGTTCCTCACCTGTGAGATAACAAAGAACAGAGCTACCGCTATAAGATACAAGTTTAGAACTCAGAAAGTAATATGGCATTTTCTCACTTCTGGGTAGGTTATATTATATTTAGCAGGAGGATATAACATAGGTGAATGTAACAAAGGATGTGGAAAGTCATTTCAAGAAAAAGAAAGCATTGGTATCTGTGGGGGGAGCAGATCAGAAGAGGTCTCTTGCAGGATATGGAACTTGGGCTATTCTTTGAAAGAAGCCCGGAATTCTATAAGTAAATGGTAAGGAAGGAAGGCATTCTAGAAATGCGTGTGAAAAGATACAGAGGTGGGAGATGCCATGCCTAGTAGTAAAATAGCTAATGGACCAATTTTATTGGCACAGGTAGCATGTGAAAAGATTCACAGTAATGTGGAATGTCTGGAAGAACAGTAGGGAGCTAGATTGTATACAGGTCCAGGTGCCAGACTGAGGATTTTGTATTTTTTATGCTAGAGGAAATAGGGAGCCACTGAAGATTTTTGAGTAGAGGAGTGATATAGTCAGATATTTGTTTCAAGAATATCAATTTTGCAACTGTGGAGAGACTGAGAGGGTAGAGACTGATGAATCTTTTGTTAAAATGAAGAATACCTTCCTAATTTATCTTTTTTGGAAAAAACTATTTTTCATATATAAGATTTGCTTAAAAGTAGGGCATACCTGTATTGAAATTGTGGTTTAGAAGATGGAAAGGGGATGGAATGTATTTATATAGAATGATCTAGTAAAATTAGAAAGTGCTAGGGGCGGCTAGGTGGCGCAGTGTGTAGAGCTGGCCCTGGAGTCACAAGGACCTGAATTCGGATCCGGCCTCAGACACTTATCACACACAAACAAAAACTTAGCCGTGTGACCTTGGGCAAGTTACTTAACCCCAATTGCCCTCCAAAAAAAAAATTAGAAAGTGCTAAAACACGTCCCTTCCAAATATAAACATATGTACACACACACACACACACACACACACACACACACATGTGATAGATGATAGATAGATAGATAGATAGATAGATAGACAGAGAGATAGATAGATAGATAGATAGATAGATAGATAGATAGATAGATAGATAGATATGAAGGAGACAGGCTGGACAACAGCTGAGGCTCACAGATTAAGGCAGATTAGAATTTAGGAAAGCCAATTATTCCTCTATGAGAATTAGCCACAGGCAAACTTCTTCCAGTGGGGCTGCTTTCAGTTATCTCTGCCTTCCCCCAATCCTTTGAACACTATTTTAAAGCCCAGAAAGCGAACCCTCAACCAAAGAAGAGGCTCACATGCTCAGGATTCAAGATGGTCCAAAGAAAATTTCTCTTCCTCTATGCCACTAGTGAAATCTGTCTCTGCCTTCAAAGGCCAACTCAAGAAACAACTCCTCTGTAAAGTTGTCCCTGAAACTTCCCCTCCAAATGATCTCTTTCTCTCCTCAAACTGCCCTAGGGCACATCAGGATGATGAGAGACAACTTGGTGCCTTGAAAAGACCATCATTGGAGTCAGAAGATGCAGCTTTGAATCCTGCACCTTGCATTATTTGTGTGACCTTGGAAAGATCTCTTAACTTCCCCAGACTTCTGTAACTTCATCTGTAAAATGAGGAGGCTGCATTAGTTGGCCTCTGAACTCTTTTTCAGCTTTGGATCTAAGAGCCTAGGTGTGACCTTGGACAAGTCCCTTCCCCTCCCTGGGCCTCAGTTTCCTCCCCTGTAAAATGAGGTAGTTGTACTAGAGGGCCTCCAAGGTACCTTCCAGCTCTGGATCTAGGGTCCTAGGTAGAATCAGAGGAAGGTAGGTTCTATTGCTGGTTCTGCCTCTCTGCTGTTCTGTGTGACCTTTAGCAAGTCCTTTTTCCTCTCTGTTCAATGAGGATGGGGAAGAGGGAAGAGCATGACTTTGGATTCACCAGCACCAAGGGCTTAGGCTCAAACACTAGCTCTTACACTCTAGCTATAAGAACTTAGGCAAAGTCACTTAAGCTTTTGGGGCCTCAGTTTCCTTATCTGTAAAATGCTGGGGGTGGAGGGGTGGATCTCCAGGTGACCTCCAGGGCCCTTCCAGCTCTACATCTATGAATGAATGATCCTCTGAGTTCTGATAACACTAGGTCCCTATAAAGTTCCATGATGCCCTGATCTTTTGTGCTAACAATTTCCTTTGCACACTCTATCTGTGATCCTGTAAGTTCCCTTAGGAATCGGATGATTCCTAAGCACCCTCCCAGCTCTACACTCTAAACTGCAGCACATTCTCCCTTGGATACCGCCTTATTTGTGCACAAAGAACCTAACCCACATGAGGTTCCAAGCTCCTTAAGAGCTATTTTTCATCTCTTGAGTCTCTAGTGTTTGGCACATAGTAGGCATTTAATAAGCATCTGCAGACATGACCCGCCAGCTAAGAAAACTGAAGGGCTAAGACTGGGATGCCAAGCAGACACTAAGTCAGCCAAGTCCCAGCACCTCAGAGCATATCAATGAGCCAGATGCTGCCTCGGCCTACTGGGGCCCTCTACTGTTTCCCACTGGCCTGCCTGTCATCCCTCCTGCCCGCCAGTCCCAGGTGGGGGGAAAGAAGACAGCCAAACAGAGACTGCCAGCGGATGTGGAGGCAGAGGAGGGTGGCTTGAATCCCAGCCCTGCTAAGGTCTCTCTGTGACCTTGGACCAGTCCCTTCTTCTCCCTGGCCTCAGTACCCTCTCGTGTAAAGTGAGAGGGCTAGACTTGGTAAGTTCTCAGGTCCCTGCTAACTCAAAATCCTCCAGTCCTGAGGGCAATAGAAACTTGATGATGGCACCATGGAAATAACAAAATGGAAATACTGATCCCCCCCACACACCTTCCCGTTTTGAAGAAAGGCAAAGAAAAGAAATCGGGGGAAAAGCATTCGTTTGTCTCCATTTTATGTTATCTGATAGATGAATGACTCAGCCCCTGACATCTAGTCAGAGAACTCCATGTGTGTTCCAAATTTCAGAGCTATTTCCTAATTCATTATATACGGGCTTAAAAATGGAAATGCTTCCAGCTAATTATAACTGGCTGTCACCTCCTTGGCCAATGGGCACCCCGAATTCCCCCCCACTCGGCCTCCCAGGACCCCGTTCCAGGTTAGGGGGTGTTTCCCTCCTCTCACTTCCCCTCCCCCTCGCCCAGCTTGCCCAGGCTGCTTCACAATGACAGATTCTAACCTCCTGAGAGGGGTGGGGGGAGGCATACATTAATAAAAATGTCAGTGATGTCAACCCTGGGAAGTAACCTGGCATAATTCACAATAAATTACCGCTCGCCATCAGAGAGACACTGCAGCTTATAAGAATGTCACTTTGGGAGCTGAGAAGTCCCCTGCTCATGTGATTTCCACCTGCAGTTTCTAAGCCCATTCGGAGCCCACCAGGGGATAATTAACTGCCTAAGATGTACCCATCCCAATGGAATCGATCTGTTCAGACTCAATTCCCTTACATACCCAGCCTTCTAGCATGATGGAGACTATCTAGTAGGGGACCAGATTACCAGGTGTCATTCCCAGCATCACCAAGTCTTAACTGTGTGACCTTGAACCTGTCACTTCCCTTTGAGTCTTCAGAGTGCCATCAACAACCTCAGTCTACCTAGAAGGACTGTGGGGAGGAGTCACTGGGCTCAATCCACAAACACAGCACCTACAATGCGCCTGGCATCGAAAATACAAAGATAAAAGCTAAACAATCTCTACCCTCTAGGACCTCACAATCTATTGGCAGAGAACCTACCTCCGAGGTTCCAGAGACCTCCCCAAACTCTGAAAAAGGGGACAATCATAAAATCATCACATTCTCAAATTGGAAGGGACCTCAAAAACTGTCCAATTCAACCCCCAGCTGCCATTAGCTTCTCTACAGTGTTCATCCTACCTTCACCAGAGTACTTCATTGACAGGAAACTCACTACCATACAAAGCAGTGTGCCCACTCATTGTTAGAAAGTTCTTTCTTATAGAGTGCTGTATGTTTCATCTCTCAGTAACATTCCTCAAACTCTATGCCATTGGCCACTCGCTATCACACAGATTTGGCAGAAAGCAGGAATTCAGGGGAACTGGAGGTAAAGTCCCAAAAGAACCTTTTTTATAAGATTGTCTCGCCTGTACAGCGGGCCCAAAGCATGAATGAGAATAGTTGATATTTATTTATAAAGGACTTCAAGCTTTGGGAAGCACTTTACATATGTGACCTGGGAAAAGCCCAAGAAGATTCAGGAGGAGCAAGTGAGATTTGGTGAGATACAATGTATGAAAGCATGCATTTCCCAGGTTTGTTAGGTTTCCAGTTTTTTGGCTTTGAAAGGACTTCCTGGGTCTTAGCCAGATGGTATAAACAGGATCACATCTGATCCTTGCAGTATCTCTGTGAAGTAGGCAATACTAGAATTCCTCCCTCCCATCCTACAGATGAGGAAACTTTGACTTCAAGAGGTTAAGTGACTTGCTCAGTTACATAGCTAAGGAAATACCCAAGCTAGGACTTTGAAGAGAATTCTCTTGACTCCCAAAGTCGTCGTCGTCTTCGTCTTCTTCTTCTTCTTCTTCTTCTCCTTCTCCTCCTCCTCCTCCTCCTCCTCCTCCTTCTCCTTCTTCTCCTTCTCCTTCTCCTCCTTCTCCTCCTTCTCCTCCTTCTCCTTATTCTCCTCCTCCTCCTCCTCCTCCTCCTCCTTCTTCTTCTTCTTCTTCTTCTTTTCATTCTTGTTTTTCAGTCATGTCCACTTCTTTGTGACCCCATTTGGGGTTTTCTTGGCAAAGATACTGGAATGGCCTGCCATTTCCTTCTGTAGCTCATTTTACAGAAGAGGAAACTGAGGAAAACAGGGTGAAGTGACTTGCTCAGGGTCATACAGCTGGGAAGTGTCTGAGGCCAGATTTGAACTCAGGAAGAGGAGTCTTCCTCACTCCAGACCCAGCATTCTACCCACCAGAGATGCCCATAGTAGGAGCTTAATAAATGTTTCTTGCACCAGTACTCACACCATTATACCATGCCACCTCAACAAAAGTAGTGAGTTATAACAAGATTCCAAGGTATGAGTCAGTTCTTGTAGCCTATTACAATGCACCCATCATCCCCAGGAAAAAGGACCTTAAGAACATGGGATACTTGGGGAGGGTACATAAGGGGATAAAGAAAAGCCATGTAGCAAGAATTAGGATCCAATTGCCATAATCCATACCAATCTTCCAAGGAGGGAGAGAGAATCACCCCAAAATATGAAGTCAATGGGGCAGTTAGGTGATGCAGTGAGTAGAGCACAAGCCCTCAGACACTTAACACTTACTCTGTGACCTTGGGCAAGTCATTTAACCCTAATTGTCCTGCCTTCCCCCCTCCAAAAAAAAATAAAAACAACATGTGAAGTCAATAGACCATATGCCACTTGTCATAGTACTCCCATAGTCCCATCTTAATTTGGGCCCTGGGGCCAGGAATCTCTGCTCATCTATGCCTAACTTGTTCAACCAGCAATACAGAGGCCCTCACAGCAAGAGAGATCAAGGAAATCTGGAAGACTAGGGTAGGGTGGTCAAAGAGAATGGTTGGGGAGGGAAAAGCCACAATTAGTTGGAAGTGGGAGGAGGTAAGAGTAGTAAGGATAGCAGCATAAAGGACTTGGACCACTGGCCAAATGACAAGAAGAAATCTTACATTATCAAGTCAAGAATACAAATATCTTGGTTGCCTCTTAGAAGGGAGTCTATTTAGCTGCTCTCATTGCTTCCCTAACTCCAGCTGTGACTTGCCTCCACATCATGCCCTGGATTAGGGGATAAAATGAACCTTCTAAGTCTCTGGCTCCATCATTTTCATTGATGTAGGAAGAAAGCCCAATGGAGGAGTGAATGGACTGAAGGGACTTGAACTGTAATCACTAGATGATGGGGAGAGATGCGTGGGAGTGTGGGTCAGAGGACCACGGAATTCCAGACTTAGAAGGGACCTCAGAGACCATCCAGTCAAACATTCTCATTTTATAGATAGGAAACTGAGGCCCAGGGATAGGAAGTGATTTGCCCAAGGCTACAAAAGGAGTGACAGGGGAAGGGTTTGAACACAGGTCCTCGGACCCCGAAAGCCATGCAATTTCCGGCAAACTACATCGTCTCAATCTTTCTCAATCTTTTCTATTATTCTTGACAGCGACTACAGCTAATGCAGATGAGGGAAGGCCTTATCTGGAATGGCAAAAAAGAGTGAATGTTCCATAGAAACAGAACTCAAAGCCACCTTGAAATTCTAGAGGTAGCAGTAGTTGAGACTTCACAAAAAGCTGTCTAGTCTCTGCTTCCAAGGAGCTAGGACCATCACTTTCTTGGCAACAGCCTAGGATGGGAATACCCTAGATGAACCCCATGCCATAGATTCAAGGAACAGTAAAACTGGGAGGGCCCTTAGAAAATAAAGTTCCACAGCTAGAAAGGGGTCATAAAGATTGCACAGTGCAACCCTGTCATTTGACAGAAGAAGAAACTGAGGCTCCGACTTATTTGAGGTTACCCAGTGAGAGAAAAGGACATCATTTCTTGGCTTGGGACCCTCTAAAGTTAGTTTCCTTTCCCATAAATCAGAGCTGTAGCGATGGCTGTGCTCCTCCTCTACAGGGGCTGGAGAAATCGAGAGGGTTCCCGACAGGTACATGGGGCAGCTATCCATCAAGCGTGGCTCCTGCTGTGGCCACCCAAGCCCTCACTGCTCAGCCCAGGTGCACCTGCCAAGCCAGGGACAAAGGCAAAGCTGCAAGATTTGAAGCATGCTTCTCACTTTGAACCACGCTACCTGAGAGACCATCCATCAAGAAGAACTGCATTGAAGCGGCGGGTTACAAGCTGCTGGTGAACGCACACACATGCAGAGAGAAAACGCAAATAAAATAATAAGTGGTAACAACTGCTAATATCAGTGATGGCAGTTTGTAGCTGTCAGACCTGTTCATTTCTCCTCTCATTAACGGATGCTCTTTCATGTGGCTAGTTTAGAAGGGAAAATAACGTTGCTAGTTATCACTTGGCAGAGACTGAGAGCTGGGAGGAAAAGGCCTTTGAGATCAAACAGCAGGTCCAATCAGAGGGGAAGTGGCTTGCCACAAAGGTTCCACAAAGCCAGGACTGGAATCCAGAGCTCCTGGATGGATCCAGAATGGCTCCCAGGCCATTCTGAGGGTCTGCTGTACCACAAGGTGGGAAGGTGCTGTCTGTTCTGGGCTCCTCTCCTGGCTGGTCTTCCAAAGAGGCAAAGTAGTCACTCGTGCCATGTGACCAAGGGACCCAGTTCAGCACTTTGGCCCAAATATATCTCCCCCACCTGCCTGCCATGCCGCCTGGAAATTCCCATCATTAGCCACTCCTTTGTGGGGAAAGCACTGAATGGTCTTGTTCAGGCACAAGTGTTACCCCCCAAAGGGTGACGATCAGATCAGCCATGGGCATCAAAGTGGGAGGGGGAAGAAGACAGAAAGATTCCAAAGAGGTTTGCTTAGAGATCACAAATCTAGAGGCAGAAGGGATTTCAGAGGCAACCCTCTCATTTTACAGACCAGAAAACTGAGAGAGGCCCAACGAAATGCCCAAGGTCATAGAGATAGGAAGTATCAGAGGAAGGATATGGAACCAGGTCTCCTAACTCCAGGGCTAATGCCTCCCTGTTAAACAATCTTGCTGAGGACCAGTCCAATTTCTGCTGTCTCCTCCTCCAGCCTATTTCTACCTCCTGTCAATTCTCAGAGCCTCCCAGATACACTCCTCAGAGCCCCCAGGCAGTGCTCAACCTACCTAGCCCCTCCTATCAGCACAATGAGTGGAGCTTTGGGAGGAAGCCCAGAACTATTTGTCCAGGGACCCGAAGTTTGAGGATAAACATCTCTACCTACCTCAGACTATCCTTTGCAGGTTCTTGAAGATTTACAGCAGTCATGCCCCACCCCCCACCCACCAGAACCTTAACAGCCTGCCCTGTCAAAACCAATCTGTTTGCCAGCAAAGGGTCCCCAGCTCAGGCAGGAAGGGTCTTTCACTGCCCTGGCTGAAAGCAAAGAACTGAAAAGAAGTAGTTGGGGGGAGGGAGGGAGTAAAGTGGAAGGAAATGACTATGAAGGTAGAAGTGGAGAGTGGGGGGGCGGAATAGGTGGAAAAGAAGAGCTAAGTCTGGAGGACAACCATGTCAGGGAGGCTGGAGAAGGGCATCCCTCTAGGAATGGGGGGTCAGACTAGATCAGCTCTGAATCTATGATCATTAGGAGGATATGACTGCCACCTTCTTTCATCCAAGCTGGAATCCTTGAGAAGGGAATGGAAGAAAAGGGGGAGATTGGAGAATGGACTTTAGAAATTAAAGTTAAACATGGAGAGCAGATTGCCATTGGGGGTGTCATTAGTTGGGGAGCTGCTGTGCCTTCCTAAATGACAGAGGTACTGGCAGCCAGCAGCTCTCCCACCTTTCCTCCTTTCCTTCCCCCAAATTAATTCCCTTATCTTTTCCATCCTCAACCCTCATCCCAATACCTGGCTATTTCCCACCAAACTGACACCTCCACCCCTACTTCGTCCATCACCACTATACTCCCCCCCACACACACACATCTTCACTTGGGAGAAGGGGATAGGTTTCTCAGCGACTCCCTACACACACACACACACACACACACACACACACACACACACATCCTGCTTTGCTGGGGGAGGAGGCGGGAGGGGGGAGGGGGGGCACTCGCCTCGGATTCCTGCTGTAAAAACTGAGCGTCCAAGACCAGGCATGCGCAGCCTCCTCGGGCGCATTGTGCTGGGGACTGACTGCTTCTCAGAGTGTCTCCACCGACTCGGGAGCAGCCTGCACTCGCACCCCCCCCCCCCGCCTCCTAGCCCAGCACCTCTCTTGGTCCCCCGCCCCCAGCCAGACACACACACACACACACACACACACACACACACACACACACACACACACAGACACGCGCGCACACGGGCGCGCGCAAACACAGAGGCAATGCAGCTTTTAAAAAGGGCCAGTTGCAGACTGAAAGGCTAGTCCACGTGAAAGCTGGTTTGTTGCTATTGATTGCACCTCTCGTGTTGACAAACGGCCGGGGCCGCCGCCGCCGCCGCCGCCGTCGCCGCCGCCGGGGCTTTGCAGTCCGGGGCTGCAGTTTGCAGGGAAGGAGCGGAGGGAGCGGAGCGGGGCGCGTGCTGCTTTAATTCCACGTCAGCTCAACTTTGATCAATATCCCCCTGCCGGCAGCGGCCCAATCGGAGGCGCCTGCCCAGCCAGCAGCCAGCCAGCCCGCAGCCAGCCAGCCAGCAGCGAGCCAGCAGAGAGCCAGCCGGCTAGCGAGCGAACCCGCAAGCCCGCAGCCTTGGCTTGATCTGCTGCTTTTCCCCCTAGCTGTACTGTACCCATCATCTTTTGGAGAAAGTCTTGGGGATTAAAAAAAAACATTCTTATTATTCTTTTGGGGGACAGGGAGAGAAATTGCTCTAGCCATTCGCGCTTCTAGATTGGTGTGAAGACAGAAGGGGGAGTGATTGGTAGAGAGGGGGAAGAGAGAGGAAGAGAAAGAGGAAGAGAAAGAGAGAGAGAGAGAGAGAGAGAGAGAGAGAGAGAGAGAGAGAGAGAGGCAGTGAAAGAGGAGAGAGGGAGAAAGAGTAGAGAGAAAAGTGAGAGGAAGAAAGCAAAGAGAGAAAAGAGGAAAAACAGGAGAGACAGAAAGAAACAGGAGAAAAAGGAGAGTGAAGAGACAGAGAGACAGCGGAGACAGAGGAAAGGGAGGGGGAGGGAGAGGAGAGGGGAGGGAGGAAGAGAAGAGGGGAGGGAGGGAGAGGAGGGAGGAGGGAGAGAGAGCGGGTAGAGGAGAGAGAGAGAGAGAGAGAGAGAGAGAGAGAGAGAGAGAGAGAGAGAGAGAAGGCAGTGAGAGCGAGGGAGAGCGAGGGAGAGCAAGAGAGGGAAGGAGAGAATAAGAAGAGGAGGAGGAGAAAGAGGAAGACTAGTGTGTGGAGCAGTGAGGAAAAGCAAGTTGGGGAGCGGGTGGAGAAGAGCCTGAGAATTCTTTTTTATTATTCTTTTCTTCCAATTAGAATTTTTTTTTTTATTTTTCTTTCATTTCATTTCCTTTTTTTTCTTTTTTGATTAGTCCGAGTTGCGCCCATGCATTTTTCAGTTTCCTTTTAGGAAAGGAAGCAGGGCAAGGCTGAAGAAAATGAGGCAAGGCGCGCTCCAGACCAGCTGCCTCCTGGTCCTGGGGTTCTTGGCTCATTCTTTCGGAGGATTCCCCAACACCATCAGTATAGGTAAGAACGATCCGGAGCCCAAGCCCGAGTCAGAATCCGAGCCCAAGCCCAAGCCCTAGCCCGAGCCGGAGTCGGGACCAGGAGGGGTAGCCAGGCCGACGGCACCCCCCGAGTCCTGGAGCTACTGGCCCTGGGGAGTTGGACTGCGGCTGCGGCGGGTCCTTCTAGCCCGGCACGCCTAGAGCTCCTGGCACCTGCAGGAGAAACTCTTGGCTCTGGGCAGGAGAGGGGGGTACAAAGCTGAGGAGGGCTCAGGGCCGTCGGGGCTGGGGGAGCCCGGGAGGAGACTGGCAGAAGCAGAAGCAGAAGCAGAGACAGGGGCCAGCCCGCATTGCTCCTGTGGGGCCCGGACTGCCGGCTGCTCGGCTCTCTCTGCCCGACTTTGCTCTGGCATCCTGCTCCTGGCACTTATCCCAGGGTGATGCCCGGCTGCAGGCAGTGCCAGGGCGCGGGAGCAGCGGGGCTGGGATGGGTTAGGGGGGAAAAGAGAAAAAGAAAAAAGGGAAGAGAAAAAGGAAGGTAGTCCTGTTTCTCCCACAGGAGAGAAGGAAGAGTACAATTCGGCCCCATCTTTAAGGAGGTTGGGGGCGGGGGGGAGGCTGTTGGGGGTGGAAAAGAAATTTTACCTCCGCCTTCTAAAGGGAAGAGAACAGCGGGCTGTAGTGACTGGGGGAGAGGGGACCGGGGCCGTTTTGAGGAGGCAGACAGTGACTATGGGAAAGGGGAACGGGAGAGCTCAGGAAGAAAAGCTGGAGCTGTTTGGGGTAGGCAAACGGGCTATTGACAGGATGCTATTGCGGTGAGGGAGAGAGAGACCAGAGGATGTTGGGGTGCGGAGACTGGAAAGAGGGGGGCGCTGCTGGTGTAGACAAGGCGGATTGTTGGAAGGGGACAGGAGCCCTTGGGGGAAATACAGAGACTGGGGGCAAGGGCAATAAATAGGAGAGTAAGCAGCAGGTAGAGACCAAGCTGATCGGGAAGTGCCCCTTGTTCCTGGCTGGCTGGCATTGGGCACCAGCTGAACAGGGAGTTAGTTCCCTCGGCTTAGGCTTCCATATGTGTGGATAAGTGCTGAAGTTGCCACCATTGCCCTCTACACATTGCCTGGCATCCAGGACTGAGGCTAGAAATGGAGCCCAAGAAGATGGGTCCCTCCCTGAGAAGGAGCGGAGTGCAAAGAGACTCCCAACGCCCAAAGTGGAAAGGCGCGATGGTGGCTGCGGCTGTGGCTGCGGCGGTGTAGACTGCCTGAGAAAGCGACTACCCGCTGGGCTAAGGGGGGAGGGGGGCACGAAAGAAAACAAATCTTCCATCGCCCCCCTCTGCGGGGCTCAGCTTTGCTTTCTTCCCCTCCGCCATGGGAGGAAAGACACATTCCCAACTAAGAGTCCACAGGGGGAAAAATCAATAAACCTTGGCGCATCCCCTCCCCATCCCAGTCCCAACCCGATGAGTCCTTGACCCGTGCCGCCCCCCCCCCATCCCGCAAAGGGAGGCCACCCCCAATCTCTGATCCCTTTGCTCCTAGGTGGACTCTTCATGAGAAACACCGTCCAGGAGCACAGCGCTTTCCGCTTTGCCGTCCAGTTATACAACACCAACCAGAACACTACGGAGAAGCCCTTCCATTTGAATTACCACGTTGATCACTTGGACTCTTCCAATAGTTTCTCTGTGACTAACGCTTGTAAGTAGCGCTGCCTAGCCTCCCTTGGGACACCTGCCATTTGCACTGGGCTTACTGACTTGCTTGGTTTGGTGGGTCCCTCTCTGAGGATGGCGGGAGGATGTGGGAGAGAGAGGTCATTTCTTCCCTCTAAATCAAGGGGGTTGGAAGCAGTGCTAACCCCTCGGGTATTCACAATCTGGTTAAGGCTATGAGGAAAACTGCCTTGGATAAGGTCTAATACAAAAGCGTCAATTCTCCTCCCCCTCCCTGCTCCCAGATCCCCTCCTTGGGGCGGGGGGGGGGGGGGGGGGACAGATGGCACAGTTGTTGGGAGAAAATCGCCTAAGACTTAGAAAGAAACAAGACAACCTCTTGACTGAGGAAATTGGAGATGCACATTACTTAGCCGCTTAGGTTAGTCCCTGCCTGGCCATGGGAAACAGCTGAATTTGACAACTCTTAATTCAGAGGAACCAAACGTGAGGAATTCTGTTAACAAGTGACCTTGAGGGGACAGATCCGGGGCGGGTTTCCTGGCCTCCTTCTGTCCTAGAAGATCACCTTTCTTTCCAGAGACAGCCCTGATAGAAATTGTTAAGGCTACAAAGTGATTGCAAGTGATGAATACCAAGACAGCTGAGAGGAAAGGGAAAAGCCAGTGTTAGATCTTAATATTCTGAAAGCTAGTTGACCCGAGGAGCATTTTTTCATTCCTTCCTCCCCTCTTCTGCCCCCCCCCCCATTGTTAATGATAACATTATGCCTTAATTCCGAGAAAGAAAGAAAAAAGAATAACCCAAAGCCCAGAAAACTTGTGTAGGCACAGCATCTACCCCAAGTACCACCTGAAACCCAGATTTTTTCTGTTGAATTGGAATTGTTTCTTTCTAAATGGGAAGATTTTAAGACCTGAGAGCATGGGGATCGGGGTTTCTATCGCCCTGTTGGGGAATGGTTTTCCATGAATGCAACAGTCTGTATGAATGAATAGGGCTTTTCAGTCCAGGCTTACTTCACTAAAAGTTTGGGGAAGATCGAAGAGGTGGTCGATGGCGTTTCGGTTTTAAGGATGGTTTGGTGGGGGTGGGAATTGTTTTTGCAATTCGGGTTCTGAGAGAGAGGAGAGAGAGCTATGTATGCAGTTGAATAAACCTTTTCCCAAATCTGACTGCCTCTAGGGCTGCTTCCAAAGTGGAAGGGCCAAAAGGAATGGTACAAAGCACCCGAACTACTTTTCCTTAGGCTAGAGGATTTGGGGAGGGGGCAGGGAAGACGGGGGAGAGTACCATGGTGGGAAATGTTACCAAAAAAAAATCAGAGGGTCATCAACTTGACATGTCTTGAAGATATTTTAGCAGAGGCTACAAGCCTCATTTTAACATTCTGCTCTATTAAGGATTTGACATCTTTGGGATTGCCGACAGGGATAAAAATAGGAACTGATTAATTTTGGCTAAGTGTGAAAGTTATAAAATGCCTGTCTATACTTTGCATCTTATTCCACTAATCTCATCCTGTCTCAACAGCACTTACAACACACACCTGACTCTTAATCCTTCCTCTCTGTAATCCCTTCAAGAGGCTGTATCTCAAACATAGCTTCCTAAATATCAATTATTCCGCTATCCAACCAGGCCAGAGAATGTTCATTTACCCAGAATACTTGTTTCTTTATTGATGTGGACTAAGATAAGGGTGCCAATTGTTAAATGAAACAATTTGTTAAATGTAAAGTTTGGGGCAACTCTCTTAGTCAATAATGAAAGAGGCTAATACCTGGGAGATCGTGGTTGGATGGCTATTAGGAAATTATCCTTACGGTAGGGAAACCGAATTGATAAAGCAGTTCCCCTATTGGAATCAGGGTTTTGAAGAGAAAAGAAGTCGTCCATATTGACTCTACATCACCTTTTCCTATTATGAAAAGCTAGCAAGATCTCTCAAACCAAATCCACACTTTGGCTACCAAGCTCCTACGTGGGCAAAGTTGTCAAAGAAAGGAAACAAAGAGGTGACCTGGTCCATGTAGCTATGCCAATGCAGGGCTTTAGAAAGCAGTCCTTGTGATAAATATATCCAGCTGTCCTTTGCCCACTCAGAGATGGTGCAGTGACAGACAGCGGACTCAGAAAGCTGTCATTCTCCCAGTCAGTCCCCCAAGCACACATCGCTGAATGTCACAGTCTGGGAATACAGGCCACCTCTTCAAGATGGCTTAGGATAGCTGCTGAGTGGGCTTGCCCATGGAAGCTTGGCTAGCCAAAGCACAGCTCAGATTGGAGGGAGCACGGTGCAGTAGAAAGGGGGTTGGGATTTGAAGTAGGAAGACCTGCATTCATCTTACCCCTACCACTTAGGAGCTATGTGACCTTGGACAAGTCATCTCACCTCTCTCAAACTCAGTTTCTTCATCTGTAATATGAGGGGGTTGGACTAGATGATCTCCAAAATCCCTTCCAGCTCAAAATCTACATTTCTAAAACCACATGAGCATAGAACAGTCAATAATTTTAGGGTGCTACGGGAGCTACTCTGTTCTCTGACACCCCTCCATAAGAATTTGTACTGCTCCTGCAAGCAGAAATCATCAAAAATGTTGACACAGGACCCCTCTTCAGTGCTTGAATATTCCTGGAGTACCAGGAATAACCAGCACCTTCAGTGACTTCCCGAGTGGCTGTCATTCCCATTAAAGAGAGAGCTCTGAAGCCTTCCATTCAACCCTACCTAATACAGGAGCCTGGGGACCAGGTATCAGAGAGCACCAGATGGGGCCAAAAGTCACAGCCTCATAGGATCAGGATCTGATAGGGAAAGAAAAGATCATATAATCTAACTTCCTCATAGTATAAATGAGGATGAGAGGACCCATTGCCTTCTCCATTCCTCCCCACCGGTTTAGCCTAGGCTAGCCCAAGAGACACTTTACCTAATTGGCTTCTCTGGAATTCCAGGCTCTGATTCCTCCAATGTTTGATTTCATTTCCCAGGGTGATACAATGGAAAATCTGACCTGTTTGGTGTCAGAAGTCCTGGAATCAAATCCTATATCTGCCACTTACTAAGCTGAGTGACCTTGAGCCAGCCCCTTCCCTCTCTGGACCTCAGTTTCCTCCCCTGTAAAATGAAGGGGGTGGACTAAGTAACCTCTGAGGTCCCTTCCAATTCTAGACATGTGATCCCATGTGTGACTTTGAGCAAGTCCCTTCCTCTCCCTGGGCCTCAGTTTTCTTCATCTGTAAATTGAGAAGACTGGATTAGACAGCCTCAAAGGTCTCTTTCTAGCTCTACGATCTATGACCCTTCTAGGCCTCCCCTACCCTCTGGGTCCTGAGACAAATACACATTAGGTAAAATCTACCTAAAGAAAGGACCCTTTCTTCCCTCTTCACCCCTCCCCTTGAAAATTTCCCTGAGATTATCAGTTGTTTCTAGATAACTCTCTTTTTTTGTACGAGGCCAGAAAAAAGACTTAATTGGCTTTATAAACGGGCCCATCTGAGGCTTCTGAATGGAGGCAAATGCAAGTTGAGCCTGTAGAATCTTGACCATCACCTTCCCGGTTTCACAGACAGTAACTGGATTTGTTCATTTGGTTTTTTGGTCTCTAGCCCCCATCAGGGAGATTATCTGTGCCTAGTTTCTAGGCGCTGACACTTGGGCACAGACGGGCGCCCGCACAGGCACACACACGCCCACTCACACACACACGCGCGCGCGCGCACACACACAGACACAGACACGCGCGCGCGCATGCACACACACACACACACACACACACACACACACAGCATCTAAAGAGCTCCACCGACACGCACGCATGTCGCCGGACCTCTGGGTTCCTGCCTCCTTAAAGCCGTGCCCGGCCAGGCCCTCCGCCGCTTCAGCCTGGCTCCCCCTCCTCCGGCTGGCTGCTCCGTTCCAGAGCTGTCGCCTGCTCCCTCCAAGGCCCCCTCCCGCCTCTCTCGCCGCTGTGCCTTGTGCTCTCCTAGCGCACTCCCGCTGCCGGCTTCAGCCTCTGCAGTGTCAGCTCATTAGCACACAGATCTCATATCCCCTCTCCGCACTGTCATTGCAAAAATTGCTGTTGCACACCTTTCCAGCCAACAAATGTGCTCGGGACGACGCACTGTTTGCAAGAGGCAGGGAAAGGGGCAGATGGAACCTTAAAGGTTCTTCGGCCCGGAATTGTGCTCACAAAGCAGGGGTTTGAATAAAAAGCCGCTGATCAGCCCGCGCTGGGGGAGGACGGGCGGGGGGGGGGGGGCGGGGGGGGCGGCCCCTAAAGGCAGGACTTTGATTCGGGATGTAATTTATCGACAGGCAGAATTCCTTTGGCTTGCTAACTCCAACCTATTCACTGAACATTTTTATCTGATGCATTTTCTGAATCGCTTCAAATACGCCTTGCTAACCAGCTGCACACTCCTCTGATAAACTGGCGTGTCTTCCCTACCGAGTGTACTTAGCCGAGACAGGTTTCCTTCTCTTCCTCCCCAAGTCACAATCTAATTATCTAATTCTTCTAATTGCCAGGATCCAATTAACTATTTCAGTCCATTCCGAGAAGATGTTTTCCCAAATCCATTCTCTCTCCACCCCTACCCCCATTTCTTTCCTTTCCTTTCCTTTCCTTTCCTTTCCTTTCCTTTCCTTTCCTTTCCTTTCCTTTCCTTTCCTTTTTTTTTCTTTTTTTCCCCTTTAAAGTTTTCCGCTGAAGCTTTGGAAACTAGGTGGGGACCTTCCCCAAGAATGCCTGCCGACCTAGCCACCCAGCCCACCCCATCTTCAGACATCGTTTAAAAGGGCTCTTGTCCCCGACCTGATCGGTCCTTAACGGCTGGCATGACTATGTTTTGTTTCGTCTCTGTAGCATCACACACACACACACACACACACACACACACACACACACACACACACTCCTTTGTTGCCATAGGGCATTTTTTTCTGGCTACTTCTAAGACAGTTGGCCCATCTAGAATGTGAGTTCTCTTTGTCCAACGGCTTAGGCTATTAATGCCCATAGTAGGGCCAAGCAAAGATTGAAACTATGTCCTCACAAAATCTTTTATTGCTGTTATTTTGGGATATATTGGGATATATTTGGGATATATTATATTTGGGTTATTTTGGTAGGTAGATAGATAGATAGATTGATTGATTGATTGATAGATAGATAGATAGATAGATGATAGACACACATACGTATATATTTGCTGCACATACTGGGAATCAGAAGATCTCAGTTCCAGTCCTGTTTCTGCCACTGACTAGCAGTGTGACCTTGGACAAGTCCTATCCAATTCAAGGCCTCAGTTTCCTCTCCATTAATGAAAGGATGGGGCAGCCCCTATCACATTCTGCCTATGATCCAGCTCTATCCTCCTTATACACTCCCTAGCTGGGGGACCCTGAACAAGGCCAGTCACCTTCCTGTGTTTCAATTTCTTCCTCTGTGAAATAAGAGGATTGGACTAGATGACCTCAAAGTATCCTTCGAGTTCCAGATTTATGATCCTACATGTGACTTTGGGTAAGTCACTTACCATCTGTAAGCCTCAGTTGCTTTCCCTGTAAAATGAGAGAGGGTTGAACTAGGGCTTCCTAAACTTTTTCCACCCGACTCCTTCAGCAATTCTTCAACTGTGGGTTTACGTATTTCAGTCCCTGTCATTACAGGGTCGAGACTCACAGTTTAAGAAGAGCTGGACCAGAGGGCCTCTGCAGTCCCTGCCACCTGGGAGTCTATGACTCTGTTTGGTCAACACTCTCTGCCTGTCTACAAAGAAAGCAGGGACCGATTGTGTAAAGTGAGACTTCCCACAAATTGCATTCCCACCACCCCCATTGACTCTGACATAACTATTCCAAAGCAAGAGGTCGGTCTCCTATTGCTGTCAGAAACATGGAAAGGAAAAGTGGAGAGATTCTTGGGAAATGTAGCCTTTTATTAGCCCCTGTGTAAAAAGTGCCAGGTTTGATGGCATGAGTGTGGGTGTGGGTATGTACGTGGATATGGGCTTGGATGTGTGATTTCCTGGTGGATTTTACTTTTTTGTTCAAATGAGAAGATCTGCCTTGCCTTCTGCTACTCCTTCCCCACCCCAAAGAGAGCTGTCCTTTTCATCCGGCTGTTTTCTTTTGAAGGAGATTGAGTGGGAAAGGTGGGGGCTGTCCCTGGTTTTTTATTAGATTTTTTAAATTTTTTGATCATTTTTAATCCCATTGTTATGGGTAGGCAGAGATTGTTGGCTGGTTTCATTTTAACAAATTGAAAAATAAATGAATCTGCAGAGGTTTCCTTATTAGTCTTCCCTTATGGAGAAGAAATTTGTCATTTTTATGTAGTTGTTTGAAGGATTAAAAGACAGCCTGGATTTCCTAAGAGTGGGAGAGCAGGATTTTAGCTGGCAGATTTGATTAACCCCACCAAACTTCCCCAAATGGTTCTTGCTTCCAACTCCCTAGTCTAGGACTGCAGATGGACCCAATTTATTCTGAAGGGCCTTACAGTGAAGCACCCTCCACCTTGTCTGAAGGTCAGAAAGAGCATCCATGAGCTTGGCCAGGGCTCTGCTAGAAATGGAACAAAGCCATTTTTGTGGCTTGGCTCTCACCCTGTGGGCTTTTAGCCTTTGCTGCCTCAAGGACCCATGATTACACTGGTGTGCGTGCTGGCTACCATGAAAGCTATGGGCCCTCTGTGCTCTAAGACGCCAGCTGCCACAGCTGGGGGAAAAAAACCATATCAAAAGCATCACCTAGTGGTCAATGCTCTGAGGCATCAGACTGGGCCTGGTTCTCCCTCCAAGCCTTTATACCTTGGCAAGACCTGCCAAGATTTGTGTTCCATTGATGCTGGCTTCCTGAATACAAGGTCTCATGCATGCCACAATGAGTTATCGGAGAAGGAAAGACTGGAGTGATGGGTGGGTTCTTAGACCAAAATCAATAGATGTTTTTTGATTCAACTGGTTCCAGGTGTGGAGAACCTACAAACTCAAGGCCACATGTGGCCTTCTAGGTCCTTGGCTGCAACTTTTTGACTAAGTCCAAGGTTTACAGAACAAATCTTTTCACTAAGGTGATTTGTTCTGTGAAGTTTGGATTCAGTCAAAGGGTGCACTTAAGGACCTAGAGGGCCATATGTTCCCTACCCCCTGAAGACCCTGGATCTAAAAAAGAAAAGATTCTTAAGAGAAATGCTGTCCATACCTTGGGTTCTAGCATGGCCCTCCCCAGATATGTACTGTCAGGGCTTGACTCTATGAATTAGAAGCACCCTTCCTAATGAATAAAGCAAAGTGCCAATTAAACAATCAGTAAGCCTACTATGTTCCAGCATTGTTCTGGAGCCCTGGGGATACACAGGCAAAGAATGAAATAATCCCTTCTTACAAGGAATTTACATTCTAAGACTGTATATGAGAAATTCTAAGACATATATGAGAAATGCATATTACATATATAAGGCAGTATGGACACAGAATAAATTAAAAATAGACTAAAGTGGGGGGGGGGTGGCTAGGTGGCGCAGTGAATAGAGCACTGGCCCTGGAGTCAGGAGGACCTAAGTTCAAATCCGGCCTCAGACAATTAACACAAAAACTAGCTGTGTGACCTTGGGCAAGTCACTTAACACCTAATTGCCCTCCAAAAAGCAAAAAAAAAATAGACTAAATGTAAAGGGAGGACAGAGCAGTTGGACGGATAAGAAAAGGTTTCTTCCAGAAGGTGGTACATGAGCTGCAATCCTGAAGGAAGAGAAGGATTTGAAGAGACTGAGGTGAGGAAAGTACATTCCAGGCATGAGGAACAGTCGATGCAAAGGCCCAGAGATGGAAGATGGAGGGCCCCGTGTGAAAAACACGGAGAAGGCCAGCTTGGCTGGAGGGAAGAGTTCAGGAGAAGGAGGAATATACAATGAAGCTAAAAAGGTAGGTTGGGGCATAGTTGTGAGGGGCTTTAAAGGCCAAACAGATGAGTTTACAGTTGATTCTAGGAGAATAGGGGGCCAGTGGGATTTACTGACTAGGGGAGTGACATGGTCAGATACAAGATACATACTTAAGGAATATCACTCTGTCAGCAGTGTGGAGGAGAGACTAAAGTGTGGAGAGACTTGAGGCAAAGGACAATTAGGAGATTGTCATAAGAATCTATGGGAGAGGTGATGAGGGTCTAAACTAAGGTTGTAGCTGTGGAGAAAGGAGAAGGGTTATGTTTGTGAGTGCAGAGATGACAAAATTTGTCAACTGACTGAATAGGTGAGGTGAGACTGAATGAAAACTAAGGCATCTCTTTGCATAGCAACACTGAGCCTTGGCAAACAGGAGCCAGTGATAAAGGCTACTTTGTTCCCAGCTCCCCTCACCTCCCCTCCTGCCTCATGATGCTTCCAGCTGGTCAGAGCTCCCAAGGTCACGCCCAGTGGAGACCTGTCTTTTCTCACCAACTCTCCATTTTCCAGATCTTTCCCACCTGCCCTTACAACACCCCCCTCCAAATCCTCTCAAGGCCCTGTTTCTTCTAACAGAAGAGCAAGCTCTTACCCACCTAAGTTGGTCTTTTTTTTCAAAGCTCCAGTTTCTTGAGGAATATATCATTCAGAAAATACTTTCCCTAAACACGTTTCATCCAATTCTTAGACAATGAGAGGGCTGGATGAGATGACCCCCTTCCAACTCTACATCTAGTCCATTGACCCTGGGAGATAGCTAGGACAACTCTTCCCATTGGACATCTACGGAAGCTGAAAGTCTGAGGAACTAAAGAATCTGTCTAAGGTCACAGAGCTTAGAGCCAAGCCTGGGGTTCAGGTATTTTGCCTTCCAGTCTATCTTCTTCCTCTTGGTTGCCATGTGGCTGGCCTCCATACCCTTTGCCTCCTATACCCTCTACCTTGCTAGCTTCCCAATAATAATCACTGACTCACATTTCTATACTACTTCTAAGGTTTACAAAGCAATTTTCTGATAGTGATATGATGAGGCAGGTAGACATATCATTATCCCCATTTTACAGATGAGAAAATGAAGTTACTTGTCCAGGGGTAGGGAATGTGTGGCTTCAATGCCACATGTGGCCTTCTAGGTCCTCAAGTGTGCCCCTTTCTCTGAATCCAAATTTCACAGAACAAATCCCCTGAATAAAATGATTCATTCTGTAAAACTTGAACTCGGTCCAAAGGCTGCACTGAAAACCCAGAAGCCACATGTGACCTCAAGGCTGAAGGTTCCCTACCCCTGTAAGTTGCCTAAGGTAGAACAGTTAATAAGTGACTGAGCCAGGACTCAAACCCAGGGATTTCTGCTTCCATATCTAGTGTTCTTTCTATCACACAGTATTAATGGCTGATAAAGAGTTCATGGACACCCCTCTCCCACAAGAACATACCCCCAAGAGCATTTGTATTCTATTTTTAATTTTAGGGCCAGATCTATGATTTCATTGATATAAGGAACTCTCAGAGGGGAAAATCTCTTTCCCCCTACAGATAAGTAGATTCTCTACAACTATCTAGGCTTCCAAAGGTGCCTGAGTCACTGAAAAGTGAAGAGACTTGCCCAGGATCTTTCTTAGAGGTTTGGCAAGTGACTTGCTCAGGGTGATGCTATCAGTGCATGTCAAAGGTGAGACTTGAGGCTCCCCCACTCCCAGATCTGGCTCTCAAACCACTTACAACACTTGGTCTCTCTGAATTTTATTTTACCAAGAGACTCTTAAAGTTACCATTCCTTAATCAATCAACAAACTAGTGGAACACCCACTAGGAGCAGATTCCTGTGCCAATGTTGAGGGAGAAACAAAGTTGAGATAAGAAATGGTCCTTGCTCTCCAAGGGCACAGTTGCCCCTCCAGCTCTGGAGCTATCTATCTGACCCTAGGAGGTTGATAGCATAAGGTATGAACCTCTAATAGTTGAATTTGAAGTTCCATTGCTGGTGACTCAAGTCTTCCTACTCTGACTAAGCACAAGGCCAACCCTAAACACAGATATCTGTCCACCCGAACACAGGCCAAATATTTGCATGGAAAGTGTCTTGTAAAACATAAAGCACTATATAAATGCACCATCATTAATAATGGTAATATTATTATCATACCACAATGCAGAGGGCAGTTGACTCTTCACCCCGGATATGGAACTTCATGGATAGTTTGGGACATTTATCAGAACTGGGCAACAGTTCGAGTCCCTGGAGCTCCGCAGGCACAGCTTCAAATTCAAGCTGGGAAGCCAGAAGAGAAGTGGCCATAGGATGAATATAGAGGCCTGCCCCCACTGGAGTTGTCCTGGAGTCAAACAATACCAACAGGGCAGGTCACATGAGGTTAGGAGGTGGGAGGGGTAGGGAGGGAGAGACAACAGACAAGAAGCTTCTGACTGATAGTATGTCAGGGCCTCTTCAATGGGAATGGCTGTGAGAATAGAGAAACACTCAGAAGGAGCCATCCAGGATGTGACTGGAGGCTGATTTTGTGCAATGGACTCACCATGGGCCAGGCCTTTGGTTTACTCTGAGAACTCAGGCAGCTCACAGCACAGTCCATTGCACCAGATTTTCCCAGGGACAGATCTGCCATTGGGGAATGCAAATAGCAACCACAGGGAAAGACAAACAGGTAATCAGACTCCCCCATTTGCAATGCTTTGGCATAGAGACTTCACATGCCTCTCTAGCTCTCCCTGCTGTTAGATATTGCAGAGGAGTCAGTTTAGGAATTCCAGCTTCGACACTGTAGCTCCTCCTGCTTCTCTCTTCTGTCTTCAAGCAGCGTCAGTGCCTGGTGCCCTCCTTAGCACTCTTAGTGGAATCTGCTGCCTTCCTGCACCCGTAGTTCAGCTGCCTTGCCTCTGTCTACAACAATGTTAAAAGAAGGGAGTTGTTTGTTGTCTGGTGGCAGCAAGTGAAGGGTGGGCATGGTTTAATTAATCTTCATATGATATTAAGTCTAGAGCCAGAAGGGACATCAGAGGCTATCTAATCCTGTCCCTTCCCTATTTTGCAGATGAGGAAATCGGCCCAGAGAGGTTAAATGCCTTTTCCAAGGGTACATAGATAGCAAACTGGGAGAGACCTCAGAGGCCTTCTGTTCCAAACTCCTCATTAAAATTTTACATATAGGAAAAGTGAGACCCAGACAAGGGAAGAGATTTACCAAAGGGTGCAAAGGCCCTGGGTAACAGATCCCAAGGAACTCTGCCATTTGTTTTACAACATCCTACCCCAACTGTTTTATCCTCAGTTATCAAAGACACAGATAAGAATGATCTTTCTACTGAGGGGAGGTCAAGACAATGACCTCAGTCCAGGCAGGCACGCTCCTAAGTCAAGCCACACTCTTTGCAGCCTCTGGGTACTCCTGGCTTTTTTAGTATCTCCCTGTTTTATTCTTCACTGGCCATGGCCTTTTAGAAATGTTTACTTCTTTTGGAGGCAGGGCAGTAAGGGAAGCAGCCAGGATCCTTCAATTCTACTCAGCATTGTTCAGTCTAGAGTTGGGGGAATTTTGATAGCGAAGGATAAAAATTCTCCCAGACCAATTCTTACCAAGCTCGACACCCCCTGCCAGCCTACCCAGCTGCCTTCAGAGGGAGGTGCCCACAGCATACAGCGGGAGGAGAATCTGGCCCATTCTGGCCCCAGGAGTTCACTCTCAAATTCCCAACAAATGCTGTAATAAGGAACGCGTCTCTCAGCAGGACTCCCTACCTACCATTTCTGCTGTGTCTGCAGGAGGCTCGCTTAGCAAAGACGAGAAGGGAACATATGTTTCCCCCCCCCACCCCCTCTTAAATTACAAGCCTGGTGAGAGAGCTGGCGATTTAGTGTTGTGCATTCAGGAGTTAAGCAGATAAAGAAGGGAGGTAGTTCACTCTGGACAGCTCCTTCTCTTCCTTGGACTCTGGTCACTCATAGGGATCTACCTGCTCTGACCTCCCCAACTCCTCAAGCTACCAACTGGTCCATCTCTGCTCCACATCTCTAGACCAAGGGACCCTGAAATGTGACATCTGCATGTAAACTGCTTGACCCCCTTCCCAGAAGAGCTGAAAGTGAGAATGATAGATAATTCAATACACAAGCTCAGAGAAGTCTAGAGATCACCAAGAAGTAACGGCAAGGATTCTAAACTGGTAGTCAAAGGATTATGGTACCCATCCTTTGGAAGGTAGTGTGGCAAAGTGAAAGTAGTGCTAGATTCTGAGTCACAGGACCTGGGATCAAATCCCTGATCTTCTACTCACTCCCTGCGTGACCTTAAGCAAGACACTTCAATGCTCTGAGCCTCAGTTTCCCGATCTGTAAAATGAAGGTGCTAGACTAGACTTCTGAGGTCCCTTCAAGATCTAATACTAGGAATCTCTGTGTGACCTTGGCCAAGTCCTTCACTTTCCCAGACCTCAATGCCCTAATCACTAGGATGAGGGGACTGAATGCTTAGGTCTCCTTGTGACCTCAAAGGAATTGGATGGCTCCTGAGAATTCACTTACTCTCTATGGGCCTCACTTTTCCTATTCGTAAGAGCAGGAGGCTGGGGGTGCCTAGGTGGCTCAGTGAATAGAGCAGTGGCCCTGGAGTCAGGAGGACCTGAGTTCAAATCCGACCTCAGACATTTAATACTAAAAGCTAGCTGTGTGACCTTGGGCAAGTCACTTAACCCCAACTGCCTTGCCTTCCATCCTCCAAAAAAAAGAGCAGGAGGCTAAAAGAGATGATTTCTAAAGGCTACTCCTCCTGACATTCTGTGATCCTGTAACCTCTGAACTTGAGCTTTATACACCTAGACCCTGGTCCTGCAGCAGGACCAAGCAGCTGTTTATATGATACAAATTAGGGGCTGCCAAGGAGTACCCCTTAACCCACCCCAGCCCCAATTTCTTCTTTACCATAGGCTGAATTTTCTTTTTTGAGGTAAAGTCATTGTTAAACTACACAAATGTAATCTAGAAGAAGGGGACCAATATCTGCCATGAGCACTTCAGCATGAATTAGTTTTCTAGATGAACTTCCAGCAGGAGCCCAAGGGAACAGGAAGTGGGACAGGTAAGTTTTGTGACAGGGGCAGGCCAGGAAAGGCTGAGATCATGAGGTGATGTTGAAGGAAGAAACATCAGGGTAGGATGTAGTAAGGTCCTGGGGCAATTAGTGATCAGAGTGAGGCTCAAACAAGTAGAGGGAGGGAATGTGAATCTGGACTTTGCCTGCCTCCCACAATTACGAGATGTGTACTGAGGTGCCCTCTGTGAACGTGGGTCTGTGATGGTTTAGTGTCTGACTGTATCTGCTTTACACTGTTGACCCTCTCCATGAAACCAAGCCCTCTTGGAAGTGGGAGACGTTTGGTTCTTTTGAGACAGTAATAGATTATCCTCCCCATCAGGTGGACCTTCCACTGTCCATTGGTGGAAGTTTCTCATTCACCATCTCCTCTCAGTTATTCTCTCTTACTGAATTATCCACTTTGTGGAGGGAAACTCAGGCCCTGCTCCTTGCAGCTCTCCTGTCAGTTACCATCGGTAGGCCTGATACAGAAAGGGATCAGAGTGGGGTAAGTGTGGAAATGTCTATGCCGGTAAGTCTATCTGATATGGTCAAAGATGAAAAGTTGACTGGCATCTGCAGCAGGCCAAAATAGGTCAGCTGATCACAGCACTTGGAGCTAGAAGGGGTTTCAGAGGCCATGGAGTCCAACACCCTAATTTTACACAAGAGGAAACTGAGGCCCAGAGAGGTTGTACCCAAAGGGCCCATATAGGATCTTAGATCTAGAGCTGGGTTGAACCTTTGAGGTCATCTAGCCTAGCGCCCTAATTTTACAAAAAGAAACTAAGGCCCAGAGAATCTAAGTGATTTGTCTAAGTTCCCAAAGGCAGTAAGCTTCAGAGACAGGACTTAGGTCTTCTGATTCCAGATTCAACACTCTTTTCACTGTGACACACTGCTTTGTGTTTAGCTTGTATTCAATGCTAATTGTTAGCTCACTAAAGTAAAACAATGTTTTACTTAGATATTAGCCTATATAAGTGTTTCCTAAGTTTGGCTGCCTCTATTATGTAAAATGAAAAATATACAGGATACACATTTTTAAAACCAGTGGCCTCTAATGGAATAGATACAGGGGTGGGGAAGCTTCAACCTCAAGGCCACGGGCTCACTTTCCCTGACACTAGAATCAAGGATCAGGCCCTTAGCTAAAAAAACATAACAATTAGCTTTGGAAAGTGAAGCGTAGACAGAAGAAGAATAATGCACAAAGATGCATTTGTCCTTCCCTCCTTTGGACATTAGCCAATGTTTGATCTTAAACCATAAGATAGATGATATATCCAAGCATCCTTTAAACATTAAAAATTACAGTTTTGGAGTGGCTAGGTGGCACAGTCAATAGAGCACCAGCCCTGGAGTCAGGAGGACCTAAGTTCAAATCCAGCCTGAGACACTTAACAAATACACACACACACACACACACACACACACACACACACACACATACAAACTAGCCTTGTGACCTTGGGCAAGTCACTTAACCCCAATTGCCCTACCTTCCCCCCTCTGAAAAGCAAAAAAAAAAGAACCTTCTTAAAAAATACAATTTTTTTCTCTAGCTGGGGTTCTTCTCTATGCTCGCTATGCCATCAGTTAGATGCCTCGCCCCTATCCTGGTTCATCACTGGGGCTGAAGCTTTTTGGCTGAAGTTTCTTAGAATAGACAAAGGATTAGGGATCAAATTATACAGCCAATAGGCTGAAAAACCTGAAATTTATATAGAAAATCTTAGTGTATATCACAGGTGGATGAAATTCTCTCCATCTAAGCTTACAATAATAATTTTTAAAACAATAATAATAAGGATATGACAGGATGTTGATGCAATCTTCATAATTTACCTTCATTCACACATCTGACACTTACTTATTAGGGGTGTATCCTTGGGCAAGTCACTTTCCTTTACTGGGCCTCAGTTTCCTCAACTGTAAAATGAGGGAGATTGGACTAATGGACCCCTAAAGTCCTTCTAGCTCTATATCTGTAATCCCATCTCTTTCTCTGGTAGGCAGCCTGCCTTTTAGAATTCAATTCCAAGGGGCGGCTAGGTGGCAAAGTGAGTAGACACTGGCCCTGGAGTCAAGAGGACCTGAGTTCAAATCTGGCCTCAGACACTTAATATAAAAACTAGCCGTATGATCTTGGGCAAGTCACTTAACCCCAATTGTCCTCCAAAAAGCAAAAATAAATATAAAATAAAATAAAATAAGAATTCAATTCCAACCTAAACATACTATAGTTCTTATCAAGAGATAATGGTTTTTGTGGGCCAGATACACCCTCTGTCAGTGACTACATTGGACAAGGGAAAGCCCACCATCCTGACTCAAAGCCATAAACAAATCATCATGGGGCGGCTAGGTGGCGCAGTGAGTAAGAGCGTCGGCTTCGGAGTTGGGATGACCCGAGATCGAAACCGGCCTCAGAAAATGAGCACCCACGCATAAATAATGACTAGCCATGTAACCTTGAGCAAGTTACTTAACCCCAATTGCTTTAAAAAAAAAAAACAAATCATCAGCTGAATCACCTAGCCATGGTCTGTAAGGACACTAACAGATGCTAAAGGCCTACAGGAACCTTAAAGAAAAAAGGAAAGGAAAGGGACAATGAGGGGGAGAAGGCAAAGCAAATTAGACCCACTGCTTGTGAATAATTGGATGGGCACCTTAACCCAGGCCCTGGTTGGTCCTCCCTTAACTACCTTTCAGTGTCTCCATACCCTCCCTAGTATATTCTGTAACCCTCTGTCAAAACTTGCCCTAAGGGGAAAAATTCTGCTATTAGTCATTTAAACATGAGTGTGAATTTAAGCCCACATGTCCTCTCTCCTAGGGCATATTTATTCTTAAGCTTCTTTCTCAGACTTTATCCTCTGTGAAAAAAAAAATATATTAGGCATGGGCAAGCAGGCAAATGAGGCCTTCTGGAGACAGTAGCCCTTCTTAATATGACTAAAAGAATCCCACCATGAATTTCATCCATACCGCGTAGGGCTTCTGCCAACCTGGTTCATAACATTTCATATCTACTTTAATATCATGGATCTTTAGGGCCCTCAGAGATCAGCTAGTCTAATTTCCTCCACTTTACAGATGGAAAAACTGAGGCCCAGGGAGGTAAAGTGACTTACCCAAAGATCACAAATATAGAACTGAAAAGGACTTCAGTGTTCAGCTAGTCCAATTCCCTCCATTTTACAGATAGGGAAACTGAGGCCCGGAGAATTGAATGATAGTATTGGGGATCTAGAAATGTTCGGGAACTCAGAGGCCACCTAATATGATATTCTCACTTTACAAATGAGGGAACCAAGGCTCAGTGAGGGGAGTGGCTTGCCTAAGGTTACACAGTCACAGGTGAGATCTGAAGCCAGACCTTCCTAACTCCAAGTCTGGCCATTTGTTGAATACACCATACTGAGATTAGGGAACCACAGGGTTTTACCCAAGAAAGATATCAGAGTCCGGGTATTTGAGAGCTGTGAAAGAGCTGATGTTTATTTAGTCCATTCCCTGCTTGTGGGTAAGTGAATATCTGAGAGATGCCTTATCTTCTTTAAGTTCTCCAGGAAGGAAGGCTCCTTACCATCCTTCCATTTCCCTTCATATATTTTAGCATCCTTCAAATGCAACAGGTATTTATTAGGCGCCTACTGGATGTAGAACTCCCTGCTTGGCCCTGAGGGAGACTGTTTGGAGAAGCCCCTGCCCTCTGATCATGGGGGGTATGTGGCATGTATACAGATAACTAGAAAGAACAAGAATGATCACTAAGTACATTGGAGAAAGGCAGGCCAAGTGCTCCCTGAAGTCCCCTGGGTCTGGGTCTGGAGCTCCATCCATTTGAGGGGGATTGTACTTTACATTTGCAGCTCCTGCAATGCCAGCCAGTGTCTAAGGAGACTCTGTTGTCACTTAAACCAAAATCAGCTGCTTATTAATAAGGCAACAGGATCATTTTTGCCAACAGAAACACAGCACGTTTTCTGTGCGCATGTGTGCATGTGCGTATGCGTGTGTGTTGTCCACTTCTCTGAGCCTAGTCTCCAGATCAGAATGTCAGCAATGATAAAAGGCTGTGGTTAGACTAGGCCTAGCCCAGGCTAAGCATCTTGGATCCTTCTAGAAGTGCTCTACAGGTCTACAACTGAACCCAAAAGGTTCTTTTTTCATAGTCAGGCTGTGAATTCATAAAACTGAGGTTAGAACTAGGCAGAGCCTTAGAATATGAAAGGACAGAGATGCCCTTTAGAACACAGAATGTCAAGTCTGAGAGGAACCTTAGAATAGAGAATATCAGAGCTAGGAGGGACCATAGAATAGAGAATATCAGGACTGGCAGAGAGAGGAGAACGCAGAAGCTCAGAGCTGGGAGGGGCTTTAGGACATGGAAGATCAGGTCTGGGGCTAGGAAGGGGGTACATCAGAATGCAAAAATTGCAGAGCAGAAAGATAACATAGAAGAGAGAGGGTCAGACTGGGGAGAGCCCTTAGGACATCAAAGGTCTAAGCTGGGAAGGATCATAGGCAGAGCTAGAAGGGCACTTAGAACTTAATTTCAGTGGGAGGGACCTTAGAACACAGAATCCCAGAGCTAAGAGGCACTTGACAGTAGGGAATGTCAGCTGGAAGGGAACATGTAACACAGAATGTCAGAGCTGGGAGGGGCTTTATAGCATAGAACATAATGACTGGGGCTAGGAAGAAGGGTGCCTTCGAATACAGAAATATCAGGGCAGGAAGATACCTTAGAACAAAGGTCAGACTGGTAGGGTCCTTAGAACACTAATGGTCTAAGCTGGGAAGAACAATAGAAAAGAGAAAGTCAGAACTGGAAGGGAACTTAGAAACCAGAATGTCAGAGCTGGGAGGGCTCTTAGAACACAGAATGTCAGAGCTGGGAGGGATCTTAGAACACAGAATGTCAGAGCTGGGAGGGATCTTAGAACACAGAATGTCAGAGCTGGGTGGGATCTTAGAACACAGAATGTTAGAGCTGGGTGGGATCTTGGAACACAGAATGTCAGATCTGGGAGAGACCACACAATAAAGAATATCAATACTGAAAGGTACCTTAGAATAAATAATATCAAAACTGGAAGGGCACTTTGAACGTTAAAAGGCAGAGCTATGAGGGGCCTTATAACACAGATCAAGGCTGGGGCTAGGGAGGGGGTGCTTAAGAATATAGAACTGTCAGATCCAAAAGAGATTTTAGAATATAGAAGATCAGACTCAGAGGACACTTAGAACATGAAAGGTCTAAGCTGGGAAGGACCATAGAACAGAGAAAGTCAGAGCTAGGAGGACTTGTAGTACTTAGAAAGTGATAATTTGGAAGGAATTTAAAACATGGACTGTCTGAGCTGGGCAGGCCTTTAGAACACAATGTCAGAGCTGGGAGAAATGTTAGAACAGAGAATGTCAGAGCTGGGAGTATCCTTAGAACAAGGATTATCAGAAGAGAGAGGGACTCTGAGGCACAGAATTAGGTAGTGGGGAAGGGACTGTAGGATAGAGAAAGTCAGAGCTGAAAGGGAGCTTAGAATATGAAACATCAGGCAGGGATAGGGGGAGGAAGAAATACAGAATGTTAAAGCAGGAAGAGACCTTAGAACAGAGAATGTCAGAGCTGAGACAGACCTTAAGACACAGAATTTCACAGCTAGGAGAGTCATTAGAACATGAATTATTATTATGAGTTATTAGAACTGGGAGAGACCTTAGAACAGAGAAAGTCAGAACTGGAAGAGACCTTAGAACCTGGAAAATTAGAGCTGGGAAGACCTTAAGATGTAGAATATGGAAGTTGGTATGGAACTCAGAACATAGAATATCTGAGGTGAGAAGGCCCTTAGAACTTAGAATGTCAGAACTGAGAAGGACTTCAGAATATGGAATGTTAGAGCTGAGAAATGCTTTAGAATATAGAACTGTCAGACCTAGGAGGAGCTTTAGAACAGACAATGTAAGATCTGGAAGAAACCTTAGTACAAGGAAGTTCAGAACCAGAAAAGGCTTTAGAACATAGAATGTCTGAGATGAAAAGAACTTTAGAATATGGAAGGTTAGAACTAGAAGGGCCATTATAATATGGGAAGGTCAGAGTTGGAAGGGACCTTAGAACAAAGAATGTCAGAAGCAGGAGAGACCTTAGAACAGAGAATTTAAGAGTGGGAAGAGACCACAAAAGAGCAAACTTTGGAACTGGAAGAACCTTAGAACAGGAAAGGTCAGAGCTAGAAGGTCTCTCCAAATACGGGAAGATGAAGGTTGGGAGGGCCCTTAGGACTTAGAGTGTAAGAACTGGGAGAGGCCTAAGAATAGAGAATGCTAGAGCCCCGGCTCCCAAGGGGCCTTGGAACATGGAAGATCAGGGATGGGGCTAGGAAGTGTATGTGTTATAATACAGAAATGTCAGCAGAAATAGACCTTAGAACACAGAAGATCAGACTGGGAGCCCTTAGGAAATAGAAGCTGGGAAGGATCACACAAGAGAGAAAGAGCAGAAAGGGAGCTTAGAACAGAGAATCTTGGAGCTGGGAAGGACTTTAGAACATGGAACTTCAGAGCTAGGAGGGGTCTTAGAACATAGAATGTAATTAATAGTAGACCATGGAACAGAAAATGTTGGATAGGAAAGACTTTAGCATATAGACCCTAATAGAATGTAAGCTCCTCGAGGGTAGTCTCTGTTTTCATTTTTGTTCCCCTTTCCAGTCCCACTCCTATTTGCACAAAGTTGGTGCTTAGCAAATGAAGGAACAAAGAATGTTAGAATAGAAAGAGGAACTTAGAAGTCAACTCCATCAACAAACCCTTCTGATGCCCTGGGAAAAAACACTGAACTTGGAGTCTCAGGACCTGAGTTCAAGTACTGGCTCTTCCATTTACTACAAGTGTGATCTTGGACAAATCATTAACCTCTAGGGCTCATTTCCCTCCTCTGAGTTTCCCTCTATCTGTCGATCTCTATTAGGATTTTACAGGAAAAAACTGAGGCTCAACAAGAGGAAGAAACTTCCCAAGCCGGAACTAGCACCCAAGGGTCCAGGTGCCAAGCCAGTGTTCTTTCCCTATACTAGGCAGCCACCCTGCTCCTCCAAGATCCTATGCCCTGGTTTGCACCTGCAAACCTATAGCTGGGGCTTCCTCCAGTTTTCTCCTATTCATCCAGATGTGTTAGATCAGAATGAAACCCATCCCCCACAGACCCCCAGCTGTCTTACTACCCACTTTCAGCCTTGTGTGGACTGGTGTCCCTTGACATGGGGTTAGCTCCTGATTAACACAGGCTTTTAGGGATGAGGCCTTTCTTGTAAAATCAGGGATGTCTCTTTGACTATCTGTATGCTTACCTCTTCCTGGATATCAGTGAGTTAAGCTGACTTTGAGGGTGAAGTTCATGGGTACTTATCATATCAATGACACTTATCACTTCATTGTTGATGGAATAAATACTTGATCTATACCCTTGAACTTGACCTTTTTTAAAAAAGGGAGAGGGGGGAAAGAATGATGGAAAGAGACAGAGAGTGAAAGTGATGATGAGAGAAAGGGAGAAAGATACAGAGAATGAAATGGAGATAGCAAATGAGAAAGAGGGAATAGGTGAGAATAAGGGATAGAGACAGGGAAACAGACAGAAACCAAAAGAGACATCAAGATATCAAGAAAGTGTGGGAAATAGTAGACATGGAGAGAGAGAGGGAGGGAGAGAGAGACACACAGAGAGACAGAGGGACAGAGAGAGAAAGAGAGAGAACAAGTTTTGAGAGACCATGAGAGGGAGGCAGAGAGAGACACATACATACAAAGAGAGGAAAGAGACTTGGAGGAAATGGGATCAAGTAGATGTGCAAGTCACAGCAGAGGAGCAGGAATGCTACTGGGGCTCTCCCTCCATGCCCTGGCATCTTTGGAGCTCTGTGGTCCCCTTCAGTGACCTCCTAGATGCACATGCCTTCCCCCTAGGGACCAAAGCCCAAGGTCCTCTGTGCCTTAAGAAGTTTAGTGCGGATAGTGCCTTCTTTGAGTGAGACATAATAGACCTGGGAGTTCCTTTCTCCTGTCTCAGAACTAGAGCTGGCTGGCACTTTGTTATGCCCCTCCCCCCCCAGATAGAGTGCTGCTCAGATTAACCTTGGTACTTGCTGACTTGAAGGAGAGGAAATTTGTCTTTAAATGAAAAGTTCTATTTTAATGCCATTGAAAGGAAGAAAGTAGGAAATAGCTTTTGGAGGCCTCAGTCAAGCACAGGAAAGCTGTGAAAGCCCCTCAAGCCCAGGCTGTCTGGGGCCTTGTCATCAAGGACTCAGGAAAATGGGCAGTACCAGTAGCTTCCTGGGAGTGGGGCTTTGCTTTTGATGTTACTTCCCCAAGAAAGAGGGAATTGAAGGAACAGAGAGAGATGGCCCAAGATGATATGAGTCATTTAGTTAATGGCATCTCTCAGATTGCAAGAATATATTCCCTCCCAGACACAGGACCATTTGTGGATTCTATGACAAAATGCATAGTATGAAGGACCATGTAATGACTGCCCACCCATGTACAGATAGTTTAGGACAAGATATCCACCACCATTTTGATTTCTTGTCTTATATTTTGGGGTGGACTTACAAATGTACTACAGTCTCTCCATGGGTGAGATGCCTCAGTGTCTGATGCAGGGGGAAAGAGTGTAGAATTGGGGTTAGGAGTTGGGAGTTCAAATTCCAAGCTCTGACACTTACTATCTTTGTCACTCTGAGCAAATCTACTAAATCCCCATTTTCTCATCTTGAAACTGGGGCCAGTAATGCTTGCACTACCTACCTCACAGGAATAATATTGTAGAAAGAACACTGATGCTGGAGTTAAAGGTGTTAAGTTCAAATACCACTTCTATTGTGTGACCTTAAAAAAATAACTTAACCTCCCTGGGCCTCAATTTCTTCATCTTTGAAATGAGGGGATTGGACTACATGGCCTCTCTGAAGGCCCTTCAAGCTCTAGATCTAGAAGACTTTGTGTGACCTTGAACAAGTCCCTTTTTCTGGGGCTCAGTTTCCTCCTCTTAAAATGAAAGAGTTGGGGCGGCTAGGTGGCGCATAGAGCGCTGGCCCTGGAGTCAGAAGGACCTGAGTTCGGAGCCGGCCTCCGACACTTAATCCACACAAACAAAAACCTAGCCGTGTAACCTTGGGCAAGTTACTTAACCCCAATTGCCCTAAAGGGGCGGCTAGGTGGCGCAGTGAGTAAGAGCGCCGCCTCGGAGTTGGGATGACCCGAGATCAGATCCGGCCTCAGAAAATGAGCACCCACGCATAAATAATGACAAGCCGTGTAACCTTGAGCAAGTTACTTAACCCCAATTGCTTTATAAAAAAAAAAATTAAAGAGTTGGATTAGGTGACCTGTGAGTTCCCTTCTAGCCCTAGATCTATATGGTCAATCAATTGATCAACAAGCACTGGTTTCTTTCCAATAACTTTTATTTTCAGTTCCTAATTTTCTCTCTCTCCTTTCTACCCTTCCCCCACTCACTAAGAAGGCATGAAAAAAAAAGTCCTTTACAAATATGTATAGTCATGAAAAACAAATTCCCACTTTAGCCACATCCAAAAATAGAAAGGAAAAGAAAGAGAAGAAAATGGGCTTCAATCTGTGCTTGGAGTCCATCACTTCTCTATCCAGGGATATATTGAACATTTCATCATAAATCCTTTGGAATAGTGGTAGGTCATTGTGTTGATCAGAGTTCCTAAGTTTTGAGATCTAATTATCTCTACAACATTGTTATTACTATGAACATAGTTCTCCTAGTTCTGTTCACTTTGTATCAGTTCATACAAGTCTTCTCAGGATTTTCTGAAACCATCCCCTTCATCATTACTCAAAGTATAAGAGTATCCCATCATATTCATAGACCACAATTTGTTCAGCCATTCTTCAACTGATGAGCAGTACCTCAGTTTCCAATTCTTTGCCTCCATAGAAAGAGCTGCTACAAATATTTATGTATATATGAGTCCTTTTTCTCTTTCTTTGATCTTTTTGGGGTCTAGGTCAGATAGCAGTATTGTTCGGTCACCAACAAGTGTTTAGTAAGCACCTGCCATGATCCATGTTCTGTGCTCAGCACTGGGTCAACAAGGACAAAAAGGAAACAGTCCCTGCTCTCCAGGAGGCTCCATTCTAGCCATCCTCTGGTTCTCACTTCCCACTATAATCCAGCTGAGGAAAGAAAGATCTTGTCAAGCAGTAGTTTCCCTTCACAAGTCACAGTTATGTCTGTGGGATAAGAGAAGAGGTCTAGACACCCCTGTTTCTGTGGGCTAAGCTAAGCTATGTTGGGGAAAACCAGCAAGATGACAATAAGGAGCACCTGTTGCTATACAATTAGTTTTCAGAGAGGGTCAGCAGTGTCTTCAAAATGGCACCTTGGAAGTTAGCCCTTTGAGAACCCTCTGCCCAGGAACAGAGAACACAGAATGTCACAGCTGGGAGAGAATTTAGAGATCAGCTGGTCTAACCTTTTCATTTTATTAAGGCATAGAAAAAAAGATACTCATAGTGTCTGAGCCCCAGAGCTGGAAAGGACAGCAGAGGCCATCTAGCCCACTCACTTCATTTTACAGAAGAGGAAACTGAGGCTCAGGGAGGGAAAGGGACTTGTTCTAAACCAATAGCTAGTGGATAGGTGACCTAGCCTGGTCCTCCAACTAAATCTAGCACTCTTTCCACTGTACCAAGCTGCTTCCCTTATGATTCATCAAAGCCCCACAACGAGTCAGTAACAGAGTGGTATAAGGTCCCGAGTCCCCTGTGTTCTAGCCCCAAGCTCTTTCCACTATACCAAACAGCTTCTTTTATTATATGCCCTCTTCTTCCTAAGATCAGGGTATGTGAAAACATTCTGGTAATTCGTTTATGTTCCAAGTCAATGAGACCCCATTGCAATATGTGATGGACACATGGTTTCTGCTCTCTCTGTCTCTGTCTCTCTCTCTTTCTCTCTCCGACTCTGTCTCTGACTCTGTCTCTCTCTCTTTCTCTCTCTGACTCTGTCTCTCTCTCTTTCTCTCTCTGACTCTCTCTGTCTCTGTCTCTCTGTCTTTCTCTGACTCTCTATCTCTGTCTCTCTCTCTCTTTCTCTGTCTCTCTTTCTCTGTCTCTGTCTCTCTCTCCGACTCTCTGTCTCTCTGTCTCTCTCTGTCTCTGTCTCTCTCTTTCTCTTTCTGACTCTCTCTCTGACTCTCTCTCTCTCTCTCTCTCTCTCTCTCTCTCTCTCTCTCTCTCTCTCTCTCTGTCTCTGTCTTTCATTGGCCACATCCTCATTCAGCTTTTACTGTCCCCAAGCCGATCTTTAGGATCACAAGGATAGATTTAGAACTACAGAAGCCATCTAGTCCACCCCCTCCCCCATTTTACAGAGGGTGGAAACTCAGGTCCAGAGAAGGGAAGTGACTGGCCAGGGTCACACAGGTTGCAAATGGCAGAGCCAGGATTTGAGCTCACATCTTTTGACCAAAAAACTAAAGCTTTCTCCTTGGGAAGTAATAAGTTCCTTCTCTCAAAGTCTTCACCCAGTGGCTGTTGTGTGTGAAAGGGGATTTGGGTGCAGACAGGTCCTTTCCAGCTCTGGACTTTGGTGACCTCCTCCTCAAATTACCTTCTTTGACTGTTCATCTGGTTCTTCTCAATTGATGCCCAGCTATTTATCTAGTGACGACTCCAGCAAAGCAGATGAAATTGCTAGGCACCTGAAAATGCAAGCCTTTGAATGGGCGGAAGTGAGTTGAGTCTGAGGACCATTCATTTCTCACTGGCCAGCGTCCAGGCCCGGGATTAGGAGGAGGCTGCATGGCTGATGACAGCCCAGATATTGTGCACATCCCCTGGATTATATAGCACCAGGTCCTTAAATACGTTTGCAGGGTATTTTCACCTTCATGCTATTTGAGATGAGACGTGAGTACATAAACACTTCTACCTGACAACCTTTTCAAGTTCATTGGCTCAGAAGGTTATTTAAAAGGAAACAAGAACAGAGTATTTCAGTAGCAGGCTCCAAAGGTGACCAAAAATGACACTGAAAGCAGCAGCCAGTTAAGAAATTTAGTGTGAAATGTGTTAATACGATTAACCTAAATGAGGTCCCACTATTCTAAGCTCTAGAAACCTGACTGCTTTTACCAAAGCTGCCATCACCAGAGCTGCCAGGGGGAAATCCACTGCAGCCCCTGCCCACCCCTGGCATCCCTCCTTCCCCCTTTCACCTAAAAGATTCTGAACTGTGGGAAAGCAACACATCTTCACTTCCACAGCCCAGCAGCACCCACATTCAAGGTCCAGGAAGCCTAGTGGCCCAAGACCAGACAATGTCACAGCTGGGAGAGAGTGCTGGCTAATGGTATAGGGCCCTGCTTTGGCCAGGAAACTATCCCACTACATTAGGTCAGTTTCTTTCAGTGTTGGACTTGGGTTCAGAAGCCCTGGGTTTGAATCCTTTCGTCATGCCCCACTCTGGGCTTCCAAAAAATATGTACTACATATCTCCAAGGATAATTGGGAGGAAAGTACTCTGTGAAACCTTAAAGGGCTTTAGAAATGTGCATTATTATTGGGGAGGTACTCAACATTGGTCTTATATTCTAAGGAATTTAATTCACGTCCTGGCTCTGAAACTTTACTGGTTGTGTGACCATGGCCAATTCACTTTCCTTCCCTGAATCTGAGTCTTCTCATCTGTAAAATGGGTACAATAATTAGTGCATGAATGAATGATGCATGAAAAAGCATTTATTAGGTGCTGTGTGCCAGACATTGTGCTAATGGAGATGCTAATAGGAAAGTGAGACAGCCCCTACTTCAAGAAGCTTACATTGTAGTAAGAAAAGTTAACATATATAGGGGAGTGGGACACAGAAAAAGGAGTTTCTATCTGTAAGTCCCAGGGTTAGAGAGTGGAGTTATGGCGCAGCTGGGTGACATAGCATTTCCAGAACTGATGTATTGGCAGGTTAGTTTCTAGAGCTCGAGGTAGAAATTAGGTACAGGGAGTGGGAAAGGAAAAGGATAGCAGAAAGATAGACAGAGTAAATCATGGAGGGTCTGGGGGCATTAAACATGGTGAAATTTTGCCAACTGGGAGCCCAGGGCCCCATGGCAGGAGCTGAGTTATCTGGCTCAAAGCAGAGGAGGGGCAGCCAGGCCTAGTGAATAGAGTGCTAGACTCGGAATCAGGAAAACATGGGTTCTAATTTTGACTCAGACACTTACTGTGTGACCTTGGCAAGTCACTTTCCCTCTCTGGGCCTCAGTTTCCTCATCTGTAAAATTAAGGGGGTGGCCTCAATGGCTTCAATATGTCTTCCAACTCAAAAGCTATTATCTGCAATCCTCTGAGGGTGGAGGGAAGCAGTAGCCCGGCTGGAAGAGGACTGGAGTGCAGCAATATTTACTCTGCTGACTTCACCAGAGAGTGCTGGGTAAAGGGCTTTGTACATGTTGACGTGCCATGGAAGCGAGAGCCTTAGTGATCACTGGCTATTGCGGCTGCATTTATCTCTGGGGTTTAAGGACGTTTAAGGGAATTAAAAAGACTGGGCCTGCTAAAGTGGGAAAGACCAAGGCTGAGAGAGGGCATATGATTACAACCTGAGACATTATGAAGGCCATAGGCCTCAGGGGCTAGGCTGAGGGAGTGGGGGTGGACTCAGCCACCAGATCCTGGGATGCTAGAACTAGGGGACTCCCCTTAAAGCTTAGAAGAAGCAGATTTAGGACAAATAAAAGGAAGTCCTACTTTACACAGTGGGGAGCAAACATAGGGAACTTTATTCCCCAGGAGTTGGTACAGGCTGGAAATATAAATAGGCTCCAAAAAAGGGTTAGCTAAGTCCAGGGAGTAGAGTAAGAATGGCGTGTTAAAGTAAATGAGAACATTGGGAGATGGCCCTGACCTTCTAGGAGAATCTAATTGGCACCCCCCTCCTCCCCTCTCATCCTGTGGGGGGCCTACAGTGGAAAAAGCACTGACTCTGGACTCAGAGGAACTGGGTTCCAATCCTAGTTCAGTCATGAATGACCTGTATGACCTTGGATAAATCACTTCCCCTCCCTGGGCCTCAGTTGTAATATGTGATAGACATGTGGTTTCTGCTATCTTTGTCTCGCTCTCTCTGTGAAAGATGAAGAGGTTGAATTAGATGGCCTTGGAAGTTCCTTCCAGCTCTAGAACTAAGATTCTGTGTGTGGCTTTGAGTAATTACTTAACTCTGGGCCTCAGTCCCACATCTGTCAAATGAAGGATTTGGACTAAATCAATAATAGTCTTCAAAGTGGGGACCCCAAGGGATGTGTGATCAGCTGGAACAGAGGAATACAGGGATGGGCCTAGAGGCAGGAAGACCTGAGTTCAAATGCAGCCTCAGATACTTGTGTGGGACCTTGAGCAAGTCATTTATCTCTGTTTGCCTTAGTTTCCTCAACTATAAAATGGGGATAATAATGGCACTTAATTCAGGTACCCTGGTCTTGGGCCCTGGGATCACTGGTCTTGTAACAGTGGCTAATGAATAATATTTCCCTCCTTCCCCTGCCCCCACATACAGATACATACATTTTTCATTTTGAGATGAGCAAAAAGTAAGTAACACAAAATGAACAAGCCTCCATGGGCTTTTTTCTTCCTGCACATTGTTTCTCCCCAGGTCCACCCCTTTTCAGCACTTCCCCACTGTCGTACCATCATCCTTCCGGTCTCCCTTGACTCCTCACTCAGTTGGCCCTGCCCCCAAATTATCAATGACCTCTTAATGGCCCAATCCATTTCTCAGGCCTCATTCTTCCTGACCTCTCTAGCCTTAGACACTGTTAATCACCTTCTTCTCCTGGGCATTCTCTTCCCTCTGGGATTTCATGACACTGTACTCTCTTGGTTCTCCTCCTGCCTTCCCACCTGCCCTTCCTCAGTCTCCTTTTTGGACCATCACTGACATCCTGTCCTCTAACTATTGGTCCCAAAGGCCCTGCCCCAAGCTCTCCACTCTCTTCTCCCTCACTTGGTGACTTCATCAACTCCCATGAGTTTAACTCACCTCTATTCAGATGACTCCTGGCTTTATATAGGCAGTCTCAGTGTCTCTCCTAAGCTCCAATCCCATATCACCAACTAAATAGATGTTCTATACACATGTCCAAGACAGAACGAATCTTCCCTCCAGACCCGCCCCTCTTTCTAAATTCGCTATTATCATCCTTCAAGTCCCACCCACCAGTTCTCAATATTACCATAACCCTGGACTCTTCACTCTCCCTCACCCCACATAGCCAATTAGTTGTCAAATTTTGCCATTCTTACATTCATTTCATCTTTCATATGCATCGCCTTCTCTTCCCTAACACAGCTTAGTTAAGACTGTCATAATCTGGACCACTGCCATAGCCCCCAAATTAGTCCCTCCTCTCTCTAATTTATCTTCCACACAGCTGTCAAACTGAGTTTCCTAAAGAACTGGCCTAATAGTATCCTACTCTTACTCCCCTACTCAATAAACTCTGGTGGCTCCCTATTGAGTCTAGGAATAAATATTTTATTCTTGAGGCATCTAGGTGGCTTAGTGAGTAGAGTGTTGAAGTTGGAGTCAGAAAGACCTGAATTAGAATTGTGTCTGTCATTCACCATGTGACCCTGGGCAAGTCACTTAACCAATGTGAGCCTCAGTTTCTTCACCTGTAAAGTGGGAACAATAATTGCACCTACCTTACAGGGTGGTAGTGAGGATTAAATGAAATAATGGATGTAAAGCAAACAGATATAGATATATAGATACACATACATATACACATATATGGTATAAGTGTATATGCTTTTGTAAAGCTTAACGTGCCATATAAACGCTAGCAATTACTATTTCATCTTTACCTTTAAGTTGCAATAGCTTAAATCTCCACTACAATTTTTTGGAGCACCTTATAGTCCTCACATTCTGGAGAAGGGCAAGGTCATTTATTCCCCACTAGAGGGCAGGACAGAGAGTCATGAGTAACTCCATGTTCTACTGTCTTGGTAACTACCATTCTGGATATTTGAATCCCCTCTGATTAAGATGAGAGATGATCTTAATCAATTTACCATGGTTATTCCCAGTAGAGCAAGGTGAGCTTGTTCCTGAAATTCATACACGAAGTACTAAAAATCCTAGAAACCATTGGTTTGGTCCATCGTACAAAATTTGACCAACTTCTAATTTTATCAAAACTGGAATTTTACCTTAGTATGTGAATATACGATAGTCAAAACAATGTGCAGCCATGCCTCACTTGCTCTGTAGTCCAGCTTTTGACATCTTGAACATTCAAGAACATAGTCATGAGATTAAAAGTAAATCAAAAAAACTGAGCAGAATGGAAAATAGATGTCACAAAGCCCATGCATTTCATTACACAAGAGAAACACGAAAGCCATTCTCAACCCAATGTTTGGTTATTTTGAATTGTGAATAAAATGATGATAAATTATTAGTAACCTGTAATTAGCTTAATCAGATTAGCTCTGAGAGATAGATGGTACAAGTATGACTGTTCCCCAGATGAAGAAACTGATTCTCAGAGAAGTAAAACAATTTGCCCAAGGTCATAAAACTACCTAGAGAGGGAACTATAATTCATACCCGAGACTTCTGAATCCATACCCATTTCTCTTTCCACTGCATCACACTGCCTCTTAGAAGTGAGGGAAGGGGGTGGAATTAGAAGCCGATATACTGAGAAGTGACAATTGGTAATGAACAAATAGCAGATTTTTTTAAAGCACAGCAACCAGGGACCATTTAGTGCAGGGGCAAATACCCTTATATGCCTCTATAGCCCTTAAGGGTATCACTGGATGCACAGCACAGGCCCGTGTTTGGTGTTCAAAATAATTAATGTCTCTATTTTAAAAGGCTAGGAGAGTTGTAACAGAGCTCAGGGAAATGTTTTCATATAAAATGGTTAAATTTTTTAAAAAAAGGTCAATGCTTAATGAAGCACCTTTAAGTCCCTGGAAAATGTATCCAAAGCTTACCTTTTCCCCTTTTAGTTTTTATTTTTTGCTTTTTTGGAGGGGGAAGGCAGGGTAATTAGGGTTAAGTGACTTGCCCAAGGTCACACGGCTAGTACGTGTGATCAAGTGTCTGAGGCCAGATTTGAACTCAGGTCCTCCTAACTCCAGGGTCATTGCTCTATTCATTGCACCACCTAGCCACCCCATGCCCTTTTAGTTTTTAAAGAAAGCCAACTCAACTTCCAGCCAGAATTTGTTCCCATTGGCTCTCAGTGATCATTTTGATCCTTTGGATTTCCAATCCATATTTGCTCTAGTTTGCCTTCTCTGATTTTGCCTCCTCTGACCCTCTGAAGTTTTGAATATCTCATCCTGTCATTTAGTTAATGGTGTGTGTCCCTCTTGCACATGTTCCAGGAGCCCCCGGCTTCCTCTGCTAGCAGAGTCGTCAGGTAGATTCGCAGCAGATGGCTCCCTCACTGCAGCAATCTGTTGTTCTAAATCAAAACGTTAATGCAGAATAAAAGAATGAGGTGCCAATGTCTGTCTGATTTAAATTAATATCAAGCCATACCTTTCAAGGCAGTCTCCTACTGGCACAGGGTTCTCTTCACTGCTTGGTTCTTTTTTTTCTTTCTCTCGTTAAAATTAAGCACCTTCATTTATCTGTGTCTCACTTGGAGCCCCCAAACTATTCTTTTTAATAATGACAGTCTAACAAACAGAAGATTTTGGTGCTCTTCCAGTTCCAGGGAATGGGATCTTACCTGGATAGGAAAGATAGGAAGGTAGTTTGGAAATAAAATGTATTAGAGATGCTATTTTTAATAGTAACAGGACATGTCTGCTTGGAGCATAAGTCCCAGGTCTGCTTGCTGTGGGTCAGATCTCTCTAAACCCATTCATTTTCAAACTCTTGGCAAAATCATGGCTGATTTGCTACTTCCTTCTTGGAGAACATTGTCTAAATGCACTTAGAACTTCATTCCGTTGGGCAAAAACGATCACACTGTCCTTTTGCTGGACAGTCTGAGTCCATCTATGGCAGGGGTAGGGAACCTGAAGCCTCAAGGCCACATGTAGCCTTCTAGGTCCTCAAGTGCAGCCCTTTGACTGAATCCAAACTTCACAGAACAAATCTCCTTAATAAAAGGATTTGTTCTATAAAACTTGGACTCAGTCAAAATCTTTTGCAAGATTATCAGAACTTCTTTGCAGAGCAGAAGAAACTCCTATTAAAACGACTATATAAGCAAAAATAACTTGATGTGGAATAAAAAAAAACTGGGCCAGAAAAAAAAAAAACAATACTGGACACAATGGCAAGATCGTTAATGGTTTGTTCCCTTCTTTCCCCATTCCTACCACCTTCAGGATTCTATATTGACACGCCGTTTTGCAATGATAACAAACAGGGGTGTGCTGGTAAATGTTTAACAACCAGCTCTCCTGGGAAAAAATGTGTACACATGATATACTTTTAAGTTTAATCTACATCATCAACATTTTCTCCAACACTTTCTTAAATCGGGACAATCAACAAAACAAAAAATCAAGCCCTGATTTGTAACATTGACTGATTTTCAAAACATAAATGCTCAGACTAAAAGTTTAATAATCAGCTCCCTAGCTAGTTCCACCTAGCTCTAGCTTTGTCAACCATAAAATGAAAAGGTTAGATTGGTAATAAGTTAGCATTTGATTCTCTCAACAACCCTGGGAGGAGACATGCAACTATTATCCCCATTTTACAGATGAGATAACTGAGGTAGAAATGTCAAATGACTTATCCAGGGCCACACAGCTAGTGAGTGTCTGAGGCCAGACTTGAACTCAAGTTTTCTTGATTCCAAGTCTAGTGCTTTGTGTGCTATGGCGCCACCTAGCAGTCCATTGATGAGCAAAGTCCTTTCCAGATCTAAATGGGTCTATGATACTATGACTGTGGGCACTGAGGTTCCTTCTAACTGAAATTCTATGACTCTTTGAGGCTAAGTGACCTGTCCAGGGTCACACAGCTAACCCATGACTGGCAGAGCTTGGATTCAAACCCAGGTCTCTCCTGACCCAGACTTGCAAAGCTCTCTGCCACACCCCACTCACTGCCTCTTAATGCAATCGTGATATTAATACATTATAACCAAACTCTAGCCATTTAGAGTCATGAAATACCCACTGTCCTGTCACTCAGCCTTTTTATAATGTTCCTATGGAATTAAGTATTTCTTGTCATGTTATTTCACCTAATAATGCATTTTCCCAGAATTAATAAGTGGCATTAGGTGGGGTGTGCCTAGAAACACTCTAGAACAGGGTGGTTTGAGAATTCTAGTCTCTAGGCAAACCACTGTTATCTCTCAGGTCTGCTGGAAGACTTTCTGCCAAACTGCTGGGCAAGTTAAAATTAGATTCCCACCACAGCAGGGCTCGTTGTTTGGTCAATGCATGTTCTATTTACATGGGTCGCTCCCATTAAGTGACACTGAGTCAAGCAAACAGATCTGTGGTGGATCAGTGGAGGAGAAATGCTGGCGTTTTCAACAGGGAGGTGGAATGGTAGGCATTTAGGCCAATCATTCTGCTGCAGTGCACTGCCTGATAAGATAAAGCTGGAAGGAGAAAGCTGGGGCTTTATCATGTGTGGTCATGTGTACATTTAAAGCTGCTGCAGCTGCCACCTCATGGGCTTCCCAACAATATAGGACTTCCCTCACCCTGGCCGGGAACTGGCCTTTCTAGCAACTATTCTCACTCTCAAGGAGTACAACTGAACGATACTGAGGGCTGATGAGACAACTTTCATGATGGTATTGAGGGCTGATGAGACAGAACTTTGTGTAGCTACTGAGGATCCAGCAGCCCTACATAAGCAAAAAGGAAAGGGTTTTTTTTTTAAGCAATTGGGGTTAAGTAACTTGCTCAAGGTTATGCGGCTAGTCATTATTTATGTGTGGGTGCTCATTTTCTGAGGCCGGTTTCGATCCCGGGTCATCCCAACTCCGAGGGCGCTCTTACTCACTGTGCCACCTAGCCGCCCCTAAAAGGAAGGGTTTTTATTCCCAACAAATATAGAGTATTCTGGGTCCTAAGGTCTCAAAACTGTATAATACCCCACACACATGCCTTTTTGGGTAAATTGCAGTTGCATGCTGGGAAAAAGGAGCAAACCCTCCAGCTTGTAGGAGAGGGGAATAAGATATTTATAGCTTTCCCAGGGACTTGAAACAAACATTTATTAAATGTTTACTATGTGCCAGACACTATGCTAAGCAAAGAGAAACTGAAAGAAAAAATGTTCCCGCCTTCAGGGAGCTCATATTCTAATGTGAGGGAAGGAGGCCTATATACTTAGGCACATACAGAACAGATAAAAGGAAACCTTAGAGAGGAAGGCTCTGGTTAGAGTGGGGAGAGAAGACATGAGCTGCCTCTTGAAGGAAGGCAGGGATTCTAAAAGACAGAGATGAGAAGGGAGAGTTTTCCCTTATTCCCAAGCATGAGAGGTAGCTAGGGCAAAGGCATCATGAGTGAGGACCCCCAAGAAGGCCATAGCTGGACCACAGAATGCACCTAAGGGAATAATGTGTAAGAGGATGGAAAAATAAGAAGAGGGCAAAAGTTATAAACCTTTCAGTTACAAAGAGTGTTTCTATTTGATCCTTAAAGTAATAGGGAGCCACTACAGTATACTAAAGAGGGGGATAACATGGGGTCATTTTGAAAAATCACTTTGGAAACTATATGGAAGATAGATTAGAAGAAGAGACTTAAGACAAAGAGAACAACTAGGAGGTTATTTGTTCTTGTTGCTGTTTAATAGTTTTAGTCATGCTTGACTTCATGGCCCCATTTGGGGTTTTCTTGGCAAAGATCCTGGGGCAGTTTGCCATTCCTTCCCCAGTTCATTTTACAGATGAGGAAACTGAGGCAAATGGGGTGAAATGACTTGCCCAGGGTCACACAGCTACTAAATGTCTGAGCCGGATTTGAACTCAGGTCTTCCTGACTCCAAGCCTGGTGCTCTATCCACTGCAGTGCCACCTAGCTGTTTCAGACTTGCTATTGTAATCCTCTAATAGACAGGTGATGAAGGCTTGAATTGTGGTGGTGGTTAATGTGAGTAGTGTGGAAGAAATGTATTAAGAGATATTGGAGAGATAGAAACAAGATTTGGGAAATTATTAGATGTGTGGGGTGAGTGATATTGTATTGCATTGATAAGCATTGTATCTCTGAGGAAAAAAATACCCCAGCACAGTGCCTGGCACATAGTCGGTGATGTTTATTGATTGGATAATGATGATGACAGCAGCATTTCTCTGGTACTTGAAGGTTTAAAAAGCATTTCACATATAGGACCTCAACTGATCCTCACAGCCAGCCTGAGAGGTAGGTGCTATTATTATCCCAAATGTACTGATAAGGAGCCAAGGATGAGATTGAGGTTACAAACCTGGATGGCTTAAAGAATGGTGATGCCTTCTATAGTAATAGGAAATTTTGAAAAAAGAGACGGGGTGGGGCAGGGGATATAATGAGTACTTTTTGGGACATGTTCAATTTTAAATGCTCATAAGCCATCTACTGGAAAATGTCCAACTAAGAATTTGATCATGTGGGACTGAAGCTCAGGGGACAGAATAGGGCTGGCAAAAAGGTCCCTGCCAGCTCTGTCAGTCTGTGTTCTATGTTTTCTCTTATCCCTGCCAGTCTGTGTTCCAAGCCCCTCCCAGCTCTGCCATTCTGTATCCTAAGGCCCTTCCTACATCTTTGTTCTATGTTCTAAGGATACTTCCAGATCTGAAATTCTCTATTTTCTGTTCTAAAGCAGGGCTAGGGAACCTGTGGCCTCGAGGTCACATGTGGCCCTCTAGGTCCCCAAGTGTGGCCCTTTGACTTTCAGTTACTTTAAGGCCTAAAAGGCCACATGTGGCCTCGAAGCCAAAGATTTCCCACCCCTGTTCTAAGGTCTCTTCCAACTTTAACATTCTATGCCCTATGTTCCAAGGGCCCTTCTGGCTGTGACATTCTATAGTCATACCAAGGGTTCAGTATGGGCCAAATGTCAATCAATCAATCTCAATTTGCTTTCAGTCAGTTTAATCTGGGTTCCTAAATAGTTCCCTTAAATTAGAGGAGTACCCATCACAACTGAAACAGGCACTCCCAAGTGGCCATGTTCAATTACTGTCTCTGCCAACTTTCCAAGGACTACTTCTATTTTGACATGGAAGAAGATTAAAAGGAAGGCCATCAATTCTTTACCATCATTTATAGATAGCTTTCAAGGCCTGAATGCTTGTCAAAGCTAGTTCAGTGAATCTTAGCTTATTCAATGGCTTAAGGAGGCTACATATAATTGGCTTAATGGAGGCAGATTGGCCTCTTCTTTCATTCTGGCTTGCTTTTAACTATTAGATATCACCTTCCAACTTCACAGCCCCTGGTTTTTGTCCACTGATCATTATTGGACTGCCTTTATTTTTTTCTGCTTATCTCAAAATTTTCACCCTGGTAGGTTTGTTAATCCTAGCTTGTAGTTGGTCATAACTACTTAGATGTCTCTAGGTAGAAGGGAGGATTCTTAGAGACCTCCCTCCCTTATGTTAGAGAGAGCAGAAAGTGAGATCTAGAAAAAGAGACAGAGTCAGGATTTGATTAATAAATGTTGATTGATTGATCAATTGATTGACGGATGATGACAGCAGCATTTCTCTAGAACTTTAAGGTTTATGAAATATTTCACATTTGTTACTTCATTAGATCCTCACAGCAATCCTGGGGTGTGGGTGCTATTATTATCCCCATTTTATCAATGAGGAAATTGAGGCTCATGGGTTAGAGGATTTGCCCATGGTAATACCACCACCAAGACTTCAACAATCTACCAATGCACCACCTAGTTGCTCCTAGAAAAGGCAGCCGGGAGGGAACAAGTAGATAGAGATTGAAAATAAGTGAGAGAGTGGGGGTGATAGTGGGACCAATCTGCTGGAAAAGGTAGGTGAGACGGGAATGAGGGGGGACGTAGGGGAGCTGCTGATAGAACTAGTTGATGGTTCATTGTGTTTCTCTTGCAAACAAGCTAGAATTAAAGTTAACAAGACCGTTTTCATGACATTATCTCCTTGCTTCGGCATATCTTTGGTCATTTCAATAAGTCTTTTGTACTGACAAAATCTAGACTCATTTACACCCCCACCTCCAATTCACTTAGCCCCTTACAATCTAGCTTCCAACCAGATTACTCAACAGAAATATCTCTCTCTCTCTCTCTCTCTCTCTCTCTCTCTCTCTCTCTCTCTCTCTCTCTCTTCCCCCCTCTCCCTCTGTCTCTCTGTCTGTTCCCCCCCTCCCTCCCTCCCTCTCCTTGTGTCTCAGTCTCTCTGTATCTGTTCCTCTCTCTTGTCTGTCTCTCCCTCTCTCTCTGTCTCTCTCTGTGTCTCTCTCTGTGTCTCTCCCTCTCTGTCTCTCTGTCTCTCTCTGTCTCTGTTCCCCCATCTCTCCCTCCCTCTCCTTCTGTCTCTGTCTCTCTGTATCTCTCTCTCTTTCTCTCTCTCTCTCTCTCTCTCTCTCTCTCTCTCTCTCTCTCTCTCTCTCCCCCTCCCTCCTTCCCTCTGTTTTTCTGTCTCTGACTCTGTCTCTCCCCCTCCCTCCCTCTCCCTCTTTCTGCTCTCTCCATCCCTCTCCCCTCTTTCACCTTTCTCAGTCTTCATTCTTCTTGATCTTGCTGTTAGCCACTCTTTCTTTGGGTATTTGTGACATTCTCAAATTTCTACCTATCTGACCATTCCTCAGTCTCCTTTACTGAATCATCTATATATTTCATCCTCTGGGTGTACCCTAGGGCTCCATATTAGGCTCTCTTTCTTGGTGATTTCATCAATTCCCACAGGTTCAGCTCTCATACCTATGCAGATGCCTCCCAGATCTATACATCTAACCCTCATCTCTCTCTACTGAGTTCTATTCCCTCAGCACTAACTACCTGCTGGTCACTGCCACCTGGACATACCATAGACATTCCAAAGTCAACATGTCCTTAATGGAACTCATTCTCTTTCCCCCTAAAACCACTCTTCTCCTCAATTTCTTTTTGCTTACTAAGAGGACCATCTCAGTCCTCAGTTCAGTCTCCTAGGTTCCCAACCTTAAAATTATCCTTGACCTTTCCCTCTGCTTCACCCATACTCAGCCAGTTGACAACATCTCTAACATTCATCCTCTTTCCTCTATCTCCCTGGCCACCATCTCAAACCCTGACCACCTCTCACCTAGACACTTGAAATTGCCTCCTGATTGGCCCCCCTGCCTCTGGCCTCTCCCCTTTCCAATCCATCCTCCACTCATCTGCCATTGGTCTGACTGGGTCACTATCCCACTCAAGAAATTTTAGTCACTCTCCACTATTGTCTCTAGGATGGATAAAGTTCAAACCCTCAGCTTAGCTTTTAAAGCCTTTAATGATCTGGCTCCAGCTTATCTTTCCAGATTGATTTCACATTGCTTCCTCTCACACATGCTAAATTTGAGCCAGAGTGGTCTATTTGCTGTTCCCCATAAATTTTTTGCAATCTCCTACCTCCATGCCTTTACCCAGGCTATCTCTCATGCCTATATTGCCCTCAGTCATCATTTCTACCTCTTGGAATCTCTAACTGCCTTCAAGACTTCACTCAGTTGCCCACTCCCACATTAGGTCAGCCCTAATCCTTCAATTGTTAGTACACTATTCCCCATCAACAGAAACATCTTCATATATATATTTTATATACTTTATATACTTATCTGTGTACAAGTATTCCCTTCCTCCTCACCCCCCAAGCAGAATGTCAGCTCTTTAAGGGCTTACTGCCCATAATGCACTCTGATAACTCAGAAGTCCCTAGAACACTGGCCAACCTGATTTGGAAGGTCATGCCCTAGAAAGGCTTTGCTACGCAAAACAATTAAGACTGTTGAGTTAGAGAAAGAAATAATACAGAAAATGGTTTTAAAATGAGGAAACTGCAAAAAATTTGCTATGTGAAATGCTAAAAATCATACCTAGGGGTTGTAAGCACAGGCATCTTCAAGACCTGGTCTTTAGCCTCATTTCTGACTGGGGAAGGATTATGGCTTCCTGTTAAAAAAAAAGCACGTGTTATTCTTCATTTTGAAGTTCTGCATGCCTGCTTTCAGGGTAAAATCTCAGCTTGTGCATTTTTAGAGTAATATGCCATGGGATCTGTTTCACCATGTTGAACTACTACATGTATAGGTATAAATGGCTAAGTAGAAATGCCAGTTAATCAAGAATTGTACTATAATATGCCAGTATCTATATTTTTGTTCTGAACTGAATCAGTGGTTCATTTTTAGCAAATTTAGCAAAGATAAGGAATCAACTTCATAGTTTCTATCCAACCCAGAGCTATTCATCTCATTAATTTTGATGAAGTATCTGGGCAGTTGTACAGGGACTGGTTGAGTGATTTCTGGGGTCTTCTGCCCCAGAAAAGTGACTAGTAGGCAGGAAAAGGTTTAAAATCACTAGGTTAGATTCCCTCTTCCTTCCCCTACCCACCCCCCCAGCTTCGCAAATACAAGCAAATAGACAACACTGAAAATTGTTAACACAGAGAAAGGAGCAGAATTGAAGCAGGGATACATTGCCCAAGTTTCTGTGACACTAAATACAAGACACATAGCAGACACTTAAAAATGCCTTGAGTGATTGAAAGATTGATGATCAATTGATCATTGATCAAATGACTGATATAATTACTAAAGTACAAGCTATCCCTTCCACATCTCAGGGGCTCCCCCACGATCTGGAAAATCTGAATAAAAGTTCTCTCCCTCCCTTTGTACCAAAGAAGAAGTCTGAATTTGTCCTTTTTTCTTTCACGGGGTGTACCTTATTGTAAAGTTTGGGGTAAGTATTTGGTCATAGGCTCGGTATCATCTGCTGGCTTCCTTGTGTTTGCAGCTTCCACAAAATTCCTATTTAATTTCTTATACCAGCCTGCCATATATCAAAACCTAGATGGGGAAAGTGACATGGGGAAGGCACAACTAATTCTAGTAGCAAGTACCACTCCTCTAGCACAGCAGCAAAGGGTTTTATCCTATGGGCAAAGCAATTGCTTTTCCACTTTTGAACCTAGGGAACACGTTACTTTGGGAGTTTCTAATTGGGAATGGAGATATCTTAAAGCAAGTCTCCAAGAAACCATTTGAGGCATAGTTCTAACCACTCCCTTGGTCAAAAGCCTTCAGTGGCTCCCCATTACCTCACAAATAACATTAAAAGCTCCCCAATCAGGCTTTTAAGGCCTTCCACAATCTGACTCCCACCAGCCTTTCCAATCTCATTTCTTATCACTCTCTTTGCAAACTCTATGTTCCACCCTCTCTGGATTCCTGGGTCTTCACTGGTCTGGACTTTCTATCTCCTGCTTCTTTTCCTTCCCACCAGCTGTCTCCCCTGCCTTGGATACATCCCCTCTTCATTTCTGCCTTTCAGATGGAATGAATGAAAGAGCATTTATTTGGTACTTTTGGTGTGCAAATCACACAGGGTCCTCATCTTCCTTGAAGACCTGGCTCAGGAGACACCTTCTGCCTTTGCCTCCTGGACCTCTATTTTAGCGCTCGCTCTCTCTCTCTCTCTCTCTCTCTCTCTCTCTCTCTCTCTCTCTCCTTTCTCTCTCTCTCTCCCCCATGAAATTACCTTATATTTACTTATTGGTATATACTCCTCCCCTGCCCCATGTCTCTCCTATAGAATGTAAACTCTTTGAAGGCAGGGATGGTTTGCTGTTTGGGTATTGGGTTTTTTTAATCCTAGACCCATAACCCAATGGCTTAATTAATGCTTAATACATGTTTGGTGAACTAAAGGGAAGGGTGGCAGAGTAAGGGGCGGGGGAGACAAAGAAACGCCAGAGAGGCTGACATTCTAGGTGATAACATGAACATTCCCTGACTGTTCTATGTGGCTTTCATGAGACTATTTTATGTGGTTTCATGAACTCATTATCTTTCCATTGAGGACCTTCTTCTTGTGCAGCTAGGGTGGTCCTCAGACCAAAGACACATGATCCAGGCTAGGCCCTAACTCAAAGCCTTTCTAGCTTTCTCAAGCATTGGAACAAAACATCAGAGGCGGAACCATTAACATGGAAAATGAATATATTTAGTGGCCAACTCAGTTCTTAAACTGGAATGGGCCCTTTAGAGTCTAGTCTAACTCCATAATTTTACAGATGGAGAAACTAAGGCCCAGAAAGGTCAGGTGTCATATCCAAGGTCATACAGCTCTTAACTAACAAGGCCAAGATGTAAAGCTGAGATTCAAACCCAGGTCCTTTCTACTATGACACATCAACTCTTCATCTTCACATATAATCATTAAAACAGGCCCTAGGACCTCTCCTTGGCAAAACATCCTGGCAATGCTTCATTAGCCTAGTTTTGAGTTCCCGTGTGAACATGAATGTAATAAATCTGCATTTTTTCTAAAAATAGTCCACCTCTCACTTAGACTGTTCACTAATTCAGACTGACCTTCCCCCAACTTAGTCTAAAACAGCTTAATTGGCTTAGTAAAATATCCAACTATAGAAGGTTGAGGTATGCTGGTCTGTATCACTCCCTTCACAGGCCTGCAGGGGTTCCTAGCATGACAAAGACTGCACTGGGCATCAGTGCTAGCCAAAAAGGAGCACCAACGACTCCCCATTAGAAAGGCCTATCCTTCCAGAAAGTGACTAGAGATGGACAAAGTTTCAATCCCCTGGTACTGCCTGCATTTTGGCTCCCTGGTCTCCAGAAAGATCTTAGCTCTGAACTCCCTGGTTGGCACTCACTGTTACCTGCCCCTTCTTATCCCTCAGATCTTGGTGCCCCCCAGAGTTCTGGTAACTGACCTAGCCTAGATTTCAAATTATAACTGCTTTCTTCCCCTGCCCCTAGCTAGGATTACCTTCTACCTATCCTCTCATCAGAGGGTTTTCCGCATTCCTGGCAAGTGCTAGTGTTCAGAGACTACGCTTAATGAGGGTGACCTTGGCCAGTGCTGAGGAATCAATGGTTAGATCTGTAGTTTTGTCTGGGGAAAATGTCTCTAGCTAAATGAAAAAGACTTCAGAGCAAGTGGAAGTGGGAGATGGGGGTGGGGCCCAAAGTAAGCTCTTAGACCCCAAACTTTCACACCTGAACCTTTTCCCATATGGCTGGTTGCAAATTTGTAGGCAGATTGCAAAGAAAACACCTGTTTGGATATGAACACACAAGCGATGTATAGAAATGGATCCAGACCCACAGGCCCAACAAAATGTTTGCCAGTGTTGCTCCTGGGCCAAGGCCTAGTGCTTAGGGGTGACCCAAGTGCACCAATGGTGCCAAGGAAGAGACCAGCACCAGGTTACCTGAGGAATGACTGAGAAGCATAGACCATGAGGAGCCAAAGTAGGAATCCAACACCATGTAAGCCAAGTAAAGATAGGGCAGGTCTGGGGATCAAGGAAACAGGCAGACCTATGCTGAAGGTCAAGTTCAGAACCAGTGGGAGTGGTGTATACACTAGCTAAAAGTTTTGCTGGGATCAAGGAATTCCCAGATTAGTATCTGTCTTCTTTTACATTAGTAACCCTTGGTTCTTAAAGGTCTACTGAGCTAAGACCTTAAAACTGTCCAAACAGGACCCATCTGTCTAGCCTTGAGGCACCATAACAGCATAAAACCAGCTTCATTTTTGTCAGGAGGTGGAGCTTGAAGATGGGGTGAGTTGGTAGAGGAAGCAGATCAGTTTACTATTAATTGTAGGGGAGCTATTTCTGAGATTGAAGGTTAAGGCTTACCTTTACAGAGTTCCAAGTTGATAATGATTTCAGGTGGAGGATATGTCCCTAAATTGCTCCTCAGTGTGAGGGGAAACCTCCTGGGGAGAAAATAAAGAGACAGAAAAAATGGAGGTAAGTCCTGGAGGGCAATGGCCAACAAAGGCCAAAATGGGTCCATTAACTAGGGCCACATAAAGATAAGAGATGAGCAGCCAATGCAAATGACATCACTCACTGCTACAGGCAGGCCAGATGCTCTTAGGAGAGTTAAAATTCTCCCTCTCTGCTCAGAATTAATCACCTGCTGACCTAGCCTAAGGCTGCACTTTCAGAATTCCACTTTAATTCCATTCAATTCCAAAGACATGTCATGTGCAAGGCCCTGGGCTAGGCCTTCCACTTCATCCAAAATTGTCAGCAAAAAAAAAGCTTTCATCATATGTTTTGTGCTAGGCATGGATTGTTGGATTCAATTTAATTCAATAACGATTAAGTATCTTCTGTGAGAAGCATACTGTATTAGGTCTGTGGGAGGTTACAAAGTTGAGATGAGACATGATTCTTGCCCTCATGGAGCTTATAGGCTTAATATCACTTAGAGGTGGGAAGTGATAATGCAGGCATAAAAATGAATGAAATAAATAGTATTATATGGTAAGTTCATATGAGGGGTTGACCATGCTATGGGATCAGATGAAGGAGAAAGCTCTTGTGGCTGGGAGATCATAGAAGACCTTCTGGAGTATTGGAACTGGGTCTTGAAGGATCAAGAGGATGTCAAGTATAGAAAGGAGGACATTCCAAGGTTAGGGAACAGGATGGGGAAGTTGTATGAGCATGTCCAGGGGATGGCAAGTACTCAACTTTGTCTGAAGGGCAGAATGTTTGGAGGGAGTGTTATGAGATCAGGATGGAAAGATAAGGTAAAGCTAGGTCATGGGGTACCATAAATGATAAATATAATGGCAGATATGGATAAAATCTAAGAGAACCAAAAATGACAAGGTCAGATTTGTGGATGACAAAAACAGTCTACACACACAGCAATCAGTAACCAAGCCAATCGGACAATTGGAATCTAAATCTAACATTTCCTCCTTCCTGTGGTCTTTGATGAACAGATGATTGAAGAGCCATGTTTACATTCAGAATTTCCTCTCCTTTCAAGGCTCAGGTTTGTGGTTTAAGCATCTGGTCCCAGGGAAGGCCCAGCCAGCTTCTGCAGCCCCACTTCACCTCTCCTCAGGGTCTGTCCATACTATCAACTGTGAACGACTACTAAATGAGGGGACAATTTGAGCATAACTCAAATTTTGGTTTGATTCTATGAGAATGCAGAAACCTGTGTCACTTTGCAATAACCCTCAAGCTGCACACTTTCTGCCATCCACTTCCATGATGAACAAATAGCAGGGCTTTGTCAAGCTAAAGCCCCACTTTCATTGTCCATCTTCTGGAGCCTATGGTGCCAGCGAGCCCAGGCCTAGGCCCAGGCCAGCCAGGAGGCAGACCCCTCTCCCTGCCTCCATTTTAGCCCAGCTGAGGCCCCGACCCCCTGGAGCTGCAATTTGCCCAGGCCTGCCCAAGTATCTTGACACTTTGCCAGCAGGGTCTTGGGAAGGGAATCTGGGCTGTAGGCTGGACAGCTCCCTGAGGCCATTGCCCAAGGCAATCGACTCCCTCCACCACTACTTTAGGCAGTAATTGTGTATTCCTTAGCCATTTGATGTGTCTAAAACTCTGCTACCATTTTGATTGGGCTCCTCTTTTTTGGTTTTTAATGTATCACTGAGGAAGTTTGTGAGTGTATTGCCTCTGATCCCATTTTTCCCATAAGCCCTGTGGTTTTGCAGTTTTGCATAGCCTAATTGCTTTTGGTGAAGGGATATACTGTATTACAGAAGAACTTTAGTATATGGGAAAACCTAACAGCAAAACACACACACACACACACACACACACACACACACACACACACACACACACACTCACCCTCTGCCCAAGAAAAGGGCTGAGAGTCAGGTGGCCGGTAGTTCAACCTGAGTCTAATTCTCTCCTCCCCAATGGTGGGGTACTTAAGCACCACCCCTAAGATCATGTCTCTGGAAGCCTCCCAATTTCTCAACAAGCCCCTGTCCTGTGAGAAAATTTTCTTTTATTGCAGAACACATTCTTTCATCAGAACAGACACAGGGGTGCCTGGCCCAAGATCTTTGTCCCTGGCTGGCCCAAGAGTGTGTGAATTTGTTCCAGGTGACTGTGCCTTGGTATTCTCCGGGTCCCAGCACCCCTAACCTCTTCACCACCTCAGCCAGCTTCTTGGGCCTTTCATTGAAGCTGCATCAAGAAAACAAAGCCCCAAAAATGCGTCTTAGCTCACGCTATCCCCATGTGCCAGGACTAGTTACTTTATCCTGACCCTTCTATCTGTTGAAATTCACCCCTCCACCAAAGCCCCTTGAGCACATGGCCTTTGTTTATGTCTACCTTGATCTACCCTACTGCAGAGCCTAGTCCTTTCACACAAAATAAGAACTAATGGCATCATCATCGTTATGTGGAATTAACTGTACATTGTCCATGAAAACAAAAAGCATAAGTCTGATGTGCATTTATACCCTAGTGTCAGCTTTTGGACGTGGAATCCCATAAGCTTGCTCGACCTCTTTCTCCCATGTAGCTTCCCAGGTAGTCTCTAACAGTGATGAAAGGTGCTGACCCAGCTGCCCCTTTCTCTATCTCCAGCCACCCACCACCACACCTCCCTAATCATGGAGAATCATTGCCAAGCCAGCAGAACTAGATCCCTAAGCAGCTGTAGGCTCCCACCAGCAAAGTGCTTGCAAATCCAGCCAGTTCAGGCCAGGAGCTCAAGGCCCTCAGAAGGTCAGGCCTTAGTACCAGGATGGGGACTTTGCAGATGTGAGTCAGGAGAACTGAAAAAAGTCTGCAGGTCCCCTGAGCCAGGGCATGGAGAAGTCAGCCAAGGAAGTTTTCCTACAGTCCTGAGACTTAGGACTGAACATATTTTCCATCTTACCCTGGTAATGGAGACATTACTAAGGGGTCATCAGATCAGAAAACTTAGAACTGGAAAGGTCATTAGAGGTTATTTAGTCCAACCTCATTTTTACATTTCTAAGTGTAAATTTTTATTGACATCTTTTTTTCCTACTATGACCTTTGTTTCACAATATATCTCTCCCCCTCACCTCCTCCAGAGAGTCATACCTTATAACAGAGAACAAATACAAGAGGGAATAAAACAGTCTAGCAAAATTAACCAATCCATCACCCAAATCTAAGAGTTTATATGGTGTTCTATACCCATAGTCTTCACCTCTGCAAGGAAAGAAGGGAAGTTCATTCTCATATCTCTTCTTTGGTATCAGACTTGGTCATTATAATTTTATAGCAGTCAAGTATTTTTTATTGTTGTTGTTTCATTCTTTCTATGTGTATTTTTATCTATGTGTATTGCTTTCCTGGTTCTGCTTACTTCATATAATTTCATAACAGTCAGTTTTGGGGATTTTTTGTAAGTATTTTTCTTTCTATGTGTATTTTTATATTCTATGTGTGTATTGCTTTCCTGGTTTTGCTTACTTCATATAATTTCATAGCAGTCAGTTTTGGAATTTTTTATAAGTATTGTTCTTTGTATTTGAATTTTTATATGCTGTGTGTATATTGTTTTCCTGGTTCTGCTTACTTTTTACAATTTCATAGCAGTCAGTTTGGGGTTTTTTATAAGTATCGTTCTTTCTATTTGGATTTTTATATTCTGTGTGTGTATTATTTTCCTGGTTCTGCTTACTTTTTACAATTTCATAGCAGTCAGTTTGGGGTTTTTTATAAGTATCGTTCTTTCTATTTGGATTTTTATATTCTGTGTGTGTATTATTTTCCTGGTTCTGCTTACTTCATATAATTTTTATAGCAGTCAGTCCTGGAATTTTTTTATAAGTATTGTTCTTTCTATTTGGATTTTTATATTCTGTGTGTGTATTATTTTCCTGGTTCTGCTTACTTCATATAATTTCATAGCAGTCAGTTTTGGGGTTTTTTTATAAGTATTGTTCTTTGTATTTGAATTTTTATATGCTGTGTGTATATTGTTTTCCTGGTTCTGCTTACTTTTTACAATTTCATAGCAGTCAGTTTAGGGTTTTTTATAAGTATCGTTCTTTCTATTTGGATTTTTATATTCTGTGTGTATTATTTTCCTGGTTCTGCTTACTTTTTACAATTTCATAGCAGTCAGTTTGGGGGTTTTTAATAAGTATTGTTCTTTCTATCTGGATTTTTATATTCTGTGTGTATTGTTTTCCTGGTTCTGCTTACTTCATACAATTTCACAGCAGTCACTTTGGGGGTTTTTTATTATAAGTATTGTTTTATTTAGATTTTTATATTCTGTGTGTATATTGTTTTCCTGGTTCTGCTTACTTTTTACAATTTCATAACAGTCAGTTTGGGGGTTTTTAATAAGTATTGTTCTTTCTATCTGGATTTTTATATTCTGTGTGTATTGTTTTCCTGGTTCTGCTTACTTCATATGATTTCACAGCAGTCACTTTGGGGGTTTTTTATTATAAGTATTGTTCTATTTGGATTTTTATATTCTGTGTGCATATTGTTTTCCTGGTTCTGCTTACTTATTCTTCATCAAGTCATATATGTCTTCCCACGTTTCCCTGTATTATTCATATTTATCATTTCTTATAATACAGTAATATGTAATTACATTCATGGACCACAGTTTACTTAGGTATTCCTTACTTGATGAGCCTCTACTTACATTATTTCCAATTCTTTGATACCACAAAAAGGGCTGCTATAAATATTTTGGAGTATATGGCAGTTTTCTTTTTATTATTTATCTGCTTGAGGTATATTCCTGGCACTGGAATCTCTGGATCAAGGGACACCCACATTTTAGTCATTTTTCTTTTAGCATGATTTGCTCTCCAAAATGACTGTCCCAATGATTGTATCTGTCTTTCTCCAACCCCTTCAACATTGACAATTCCCATCTTTTATCAGGTTTACCAGTTTGCTAGGTGTGTGGGGAAACCTCATAGCTGTTTTGATTTATAATGTCTGATTATTACTTATTTGGAGCACTCTTTCATATGGTTGTTTAGAATTTGTAATTGCTCTTTTGAGAACTCTTTGTTTATATCCAATGACCACTTACTCTTCAGAGAATGGCATTTGCTGGTGTGTGTGTGTGTATGCATATGCATATGTAATACATTTATACACATATAGCGTTAGTTCTCTATAGACATGGGATATCAGACACTTAGTCAAAGATATTTGATGCAAAGATTTTCCCCAAATAAGAGCTACTTTTCATTTATATTGTATGTACAAACGCATCTCAATTTCAATAATCAAAATTATTTATTTTGTTTTATGATTGTTTCTATCCCTTGTTTCCCAAACCCTTCATTTTACACATGAGGAAACTGAGGCACAGACAAGGGAAGGGGAGTAAGAACCAGTGCTCTTTCCACTACCATGTGCTATTGGGGACAGGAGGGGAAAAAGGGGCTCTTCTTGAAATTTCCTTATGAGAAGTTTGCCTTCTACCCCTCTCCCTAAACCTGCATTTCTGCATTTCCTCCTTTGCCTTCAAGGGCTGCCTTTATGGCCCCTAACCTACCATAGACCTTTTCCCAGTTCCTGATCCCATTCAAACTTCTCTTCCTCATATCTGTCTGCCCAGGGTCTGATCTCAGTTCAAGTCCCAATTTGTCACCATGTGATGATCATGGTGGCCAATAGTAGTAATGGATCCTCTTTTCCTTTCAGCTTCAAAGTTTATAAAACACTCTTCCCCACCAGGATAGGGACTTTGCAGATAGATGGTGGGCAATACAAATGATATTAGCCCAGACAAAGGAAATTACTTACAATTAGCAAGCAGTAGAGTCAAGATCAGAACCTAGGTCTCTTAACTACAAATCAGAACAGGAAGAATGAAATACAGAAGGAAAGACTGTTTGCCATGGCATATGAGTATCAATTGAGGGAACTGAGGAATGGTGTTTAGCCTAGAGAAGAAAATATTTGGGGAGGCATGATAACCATCTTTAAGTATTTGAAGGTTTATCAAGAGATTGAGGGGATTAGAACTGCTCCCCCACTGCTGCGGGGCAGAAGTAAGAGCAAAATGGGTAGAAATTGCAAGGAAGTCAATTTAGGCTTAATATAAGGGAAAACTTCTTTAGAGGGGACCAAAAGTGGAGTAGGCTGCTTTGGTGAGTTTTAATGAGTTCTCCATCACTGGAGGGCTTTGGGCAGAGGCTGGCTAGCTCTAATGCAGACTACTTCAACCTGCTATTTCTCTTTCCATTACCCTTTAAGTCACTCGGGATTTGGATTGTTTAAAGATTGTAGCGTTCCATGATAGCCACAGAGCATCATTGAGAGAATACTGGTGGAAAGGGATGGGTTTGGCATCATCCTGTCCCATTTCTCAAAGGGACTCTCCCCCACCCGCCTCCTCTTCAGTTCTGAACTTAGCTCATTGTCCATCTGTAATGTCTCACAGAGAGATGGGTTTTGGTTTTTTAGTGTAGGGCGATGGCCTCAAACCAGTCTTGTGAAGTAGGGAATACAGTATTATTATCACCATTTTGTAAATGAAAAAAGTGAGGCTCTAACAGATGAAATGACTCACTGGAGGATTTACAATAAGTGTCTGTCAAAACTGTAAGTGCAACTCAGGTCTTCTGACCCCAAGACCAGTGTTGCTTCTACTATGCCATATTGTTTTAGTGAGATCCCTACATTTGTGTTCCTTTTTAACCCAAAGCAGATTAATTTCACCCCAGACAAAAGCTGATTGCATCCCATGCTTGAGCACTCTTCCAACATGCTTTGGCTGCCACCAACCTTCCAGTAATCCAACTGTCTGGCATCCAAGTAATTGCTTCCTGGACACTAGCTCAGAGGATCACTGTGGGCCCTCTCTGCTGCAGCTTGGACTTCTAATAGTGAGCCCTTCAGGCTCCTAGGGAGTCAAGAAGAGACCTGGGGCCTAGTCCAGTGGTGGGCAACCTGTAGCCTCAAGGCCTTATGTGGCCCTCTAGGTCTTCAAGTACAGTCGGACCACTCTTGAGGACCTAGAGGGCCACATGTGGCCTTGAGGCCTCAGGTTCCCCACCCCTGGTCAGGCCATATATGGCCCTCTAGGTCCTCAAGTACAGTCGGACCACACTTGAGGACCTAGAGGACCACATATGGCCTCAAGGCCACATGTTCCCTACCTCTGGTCTAGTCCCTACTATGCAACTAACTCATCGGGGAACCTCGGCTAAGTCATTTCACTTTATTCCACGTTGCAGTGTTCTTCATTTTAAAATGAGAATATCTGCCCCAGTGGAGTTATTGTAAGCATTAAAAGACCTCTTTGATGGTGTTTGTTGAATATCTTAAGTGATATACAAACATTGATGTTAAAGTGATTGTCTACAAAAGACAAATAGGGAACTTCTGAGCAGACGTTTTCCAGTGGCCATTGGAACCCTCCCAATCTCTCTTGGTGAATTGGAAGGTGGAAGCTTCTCCCTCCCCCCTCTGAAATGCGAGGTTAGCCTAGATCAGATCCCTAAGAGCCCTTTTAGGTCTCCATCCATGATTCTGTGATGCTATGACTAGTGAATAAAGTAGAAAGGTACTAGGAATCTGCCACTGAATATGCTATCCCTTATTCTAAATAAATTGACATGCAGAATTTGACCTTTCCAGGCAGTGCTGGCAGCAGAAATATCACAGGACTGGGACTCAGGTTACCTGGTTCTCCCCCAACTCTTCTGCTTACTAGCTCTGTGACCTTAGACAAGTCATTGCTTTCTCATGGGATACTAATGCTTACAAAAACACCTCCCAAGGCTTGTTGCAGTGAAGGCATTTTGTAAACTTTAAAGCTCTAGAAAGGTGGGAGCTGGCCTTTTGTTGGGATAATAGGTGCTTTGCAAACCTTAAAGCACTGTATCAATGTTGGCTTTTATGATGGGAATACAGTCTTGGCCCTGTGCCAGCCAGGTGCTCGGCTGTGTATATGTATGCATGTGTATACACATACACACACACACACACACACACACACACACACACACACACACACATTTCCAGCTCCTCTGGAATAGCTCCACAGACACAGGGCATAGTATTCCATCTTTCTGATCCCCTTGATGGAGCAGGGCCTGCCCTCTTCTGTGCAGTCCTTTGTCAAGAGTGTCCTTGGCACTTTTAAGAAATTGATCGGCTCTTCCATGGCCTTAAATAATAAGCTCTCGGCTAAGCAGGGATTGTCTAAGGTATTGATTTCTCATCCACACCACATTATGGCCTGAGAAGGCAGCAGCTAGGGCTGCTGCCTTGGCAGCCAAGACACTGATGCCATGGCCCCCTTGATGTTGTCTTAACCTGTCAAAATCTCCCCTTGCCATGGCTACTGCTGGCTGAGCAAGCAGGTCTGCCTGGAACTTTGCAATGTCCAAGTGAAATGTTCTCTCTACAAGCTTCCAAAGTATACATGAGCACTTTGAACTCAGTGATGCTTCTTCTGAGCATCTGGGAGCTAATACAGCGTTCTCAGAGCCCCTACCTCCACTGCCCCCCATCCCCCAAGTGCCATCCACGGGGCACTTCTCTTACAGTCCTCTGGGTTTGTCTCAGTCTTTGTTTGGGGGGCAAGCGTCAGGAATAGGTGCTCCTAAGTTTTATAGTCATGAAAAGCAGGAAGGCAGAACAGAAATTCAATTCAAGTCCACAAGTATTTCCTAAGAACCTACTATGTGCCAGTCACTGGGACATCTTAGGCACTGGTATTAGAGAGGAAAAGAAAACTACTCCCTTTCAGAAGCTAACATCCTACTAAGGTAATATAACATGTAAACATCTGAGTACAAAGTAATTGCATAGGAGGGGGACTGTGGGGAGCCTTTACAAGTGGGGGGAGGCAGCTAGGTGGCGCAGTGAATAGAGCACCAGCCCTGGAGTCAGGAGGACCTGAGTTCAAATCCAGCCTCAGACACGTAACACAAAACTAGCTGTGTGACCTTAGGCAAGTCACCTAACTCCAATTGCCCTACCTTACCCCTCCAAAAAGAAAAAGCACAAGTGAGGGGATCAGGAGAGGTCTCATGTAGCAGGTGGCACCTGAGCTAAACTTTGAAGGGACGTAGGGATTCCAGGAATAGAGGTGAGGAGTGAGAGCATTTCAAAGGCAAGTGCCAGGAAGCAGGAGACAGAATTTCCTGTATGGGGAACTGTTTAGTTGGAACCTAGAATATATAGAGGGAGGAATATGAAAGAAGTCTAGAAAGATAGACTGGAGCCAGGATGAGAAGTGCTTAAATGTCAAACATGGTGTAGTTTGTATTTTATCCAACAGGTCATAGGGGCCACTGAAACTTCTTGAGATTGGAGTGGCATGGTCAAACCTGGGATTTAGGAAGCCAAGTTTGGTGATTATATGGAGGACAGATTGGAAAACAGGAGAGATTGGAAGCAGGGAGACCAATTAGAGGGCTATTACCAGTAGCCTCCTTAGGTAGCCTGGCCTAGGGTGGTAGCCATGGGAATAGAGAGGAGACTAATATAAGAGATGTTGTAGAATGATCCAGAACAATTCCAAAGGACTCATAATATAAAACGCTATCCACTTCCAGAGAGAGAACTGATGCACTCAGTGCCGATTGAAGCATTTTTCCCTTTTTCTGGCTTTTTTTCATAACATGGCTAATGCGCAAATATTTTGCATGATTTCCTATGTATAATGGGTATCCTATTTACTGCCTTCTCCATGGGTGGGGAAAGATGTGGGGAGGGAAAGAATTTGAAATGGAAAATAAAATATTTTTTAAAAGAAGATGTTATCATGGTAAAATGGACAAGACTTTCAGATTGGATTATGGAAGAGAAGTGGTAGGAAAAAAAATCTATACAGGTAGCATGTAACAACTGTATTTTGGCACCCTAAGCCACTCAAATGGCTGAAATAGCTTTATTTCTTTTGCTTTTTTTTTTTTTTGAGGGCAATTGGGGTTAAGTAACTTGCCCAAGGTCACGCGGCTAGGTTTTTGTTTGTGTGCGTTAAGTGTCTGAGGTCGGATCTGAACTCATGTCCTTCTGACTTCAGGGCCAGCGCTCTACTCATTGCGCCACCTAGCCACCCCAGAAATAGCTTTATTTCTTGTGCCTAATTCCTATTTTGGAAAGATCTGAGAGATTGTGAATATCAGAGAAAATGTCTAGTCCTCCATTTTGTTGATCATATGACACTCTAAGAAAAGACAATTTCAAGTACATCAGCTTAAAAAAACCTTTTGCATAAACAAAATCAATTCAGCTAGCCTAAGAAGAAACCCATTGAGTGGGAGGAAATCTTCCCATCAAATGCTTCTGATAAAAGTCTAATGTCCAAATATAAAAGGAATCACTGCAAATATATAAGGCCAAAAGTCATTCCCCAATAAGGATATGGTTAAGAATATGAACAATTTTCAATAGAAGAAAAGCAAATAATGAACAACCATATTTTAAAATGCTCCAAATCAGTAATGCAAATTAAAACAAGCCTGATGTTTCACCTTACATTCATTGGTAAAGAAGATAATTATTGTCGGGGAGGCTGTGGGAAGACAGGCATGATCTTGACAAAGAAATACAATCTGGTTTCCAACTCTACCAATTTGAGTGAAATTTTGCCAGTAGTAGTTGGAGCTATGAATTGATCAGATCACTCTGGAAAACAATTTGTAATTATGCAAGAAAAGTCACTGTACTCTTTATGTTCTTTGACCTCAATAGTCCCACTACGGGGTATATGCCCTCAGGGAAGTTAGAAAGAACCAAAAAATTCATATCAGGATGTTTTGTGGTATGTGAAGTTTGTGCCAATTTTGGTATCATCAAATTGTGGCATATGAATGTAATGGAATATTCTAGATGATTATGAGGAACTCAAGGAAATATGGGAAGACTTACATGAATTGATGAGCATGAACTGAAGTTGATCCGACAACTGCAGTGATATAGACAAAAATAATACTAGAAGGAAGCCAAACTCACATTGATTGCTTCATCTAGTTCTGCTCTCAGAGACTAGATAATGAGATCCACTCCCCTCTTCTCAGTGGAAAGATAAGGGTACTACATGGGAAGAATGTTGTAGGCATTGTTGGATAGGTTTTGTCAAGTCACATTTGTTCAAATGATTTTCTTGGTAGGGGTCGGACTATATCATTGTAAGGACACAATGGAGCAGACTATCTTACTGACTATGCCAGTTGTTGGGACACAAGCTTTGTAGGGGGGGCACAGACTATCCTGACTATGTCAATTGGAGGGACACTTGATTTGTAGGGGGACAGACAATCCTGCCAGCTATAACAATTGTAGGGACACAAGATTTGTAGGGGGCAGACCATCCTACTATATCAATTGTAGGGACACAAGATTTGTAGGGGGACAATCCTGCCAGATACAACAATTATGAGGAGGCTGATCTGTTCTGCCCTAATATTCCAATTGTGTGCATACAGACCCTCTGAGAGAATACTGAGATACCAAAGAAAGAGCAGCCCATGCCAGATTGGTTATTATATATGTAGATATATTTGGGGTAATTGGGGGAGTTTATTCACCAGTCCTTGGTGGCAGGAGGACAGAACCATGGATCTTTGCACCAAGCCCAGGTCAGGTCAGGTATTACATAGAAATAGAACAAAGAAGACATAGTGTCAGGAATGGCCCAGGGTCACATGCAAGTGTTCCTATGGGATAGTTGGAGTTTCTTTTGCTGTTTACATTTACCCAAAGTAATTTACATTCTTCTGTGGAGTCATAGGTCATATTCCCAGGCTCTGGCTACCAGTGTATATTCATGAACTAAGTGAAATGAGGAGAGCAGACAGAATTTTTTTTAAAACATTTTTTTAACGTCACAGATGCTGTCCTCAAGGAGTTTACAATCTAATTGAAAAGTATAGCTATAATAGTCATTCACATTTCTGTAGGGCACTGATTACAAAGTTCTTTTCTCACAACAGCCTGATGGGGTAGGTAATACATTGTAAACTTCACTGTTTCACTGCAAATAGAGAAACCAAGGCTCAGAGATATAAAATAACTTGTCCAAACCAGGTATTCTAGCTCCACACTTAGTGCTTTTCTATGGCAAAGAATACATGGAAGAGTAACATAAGGGCCAAGGAGAAATCCATGCTAAATAACATGAGAAATTAGAGGAAAGAGAGATAACTTTGGGGACAAGGGGATAGTCTAGGAGGTGGGCACTTGAGTTGGCTCCTGGAGAAAGGGATGGATCTTCAACTGACTGAAATAAAGGCGATGGGTGAAGATGGGGGAATTCATCCTAGATATAATGAAGGATGGGGAACCTGTGGCCTTCTAGGTGCTCAGGTGAGGCCTTTTGACAAATCCAAATTTTACAGAACACATCCTTTTATAAAGGGGATTTGTTCTATGAAGTTTGGATTCAGTCAAAAGGTCAGTCATAGATGACCTTGGGCAAGTTATTGTCTCTCTGGGCTTCAGTGTCCTCCTCTGGAAAATGAAGGTGTGAGATGAAATATCTTTCTGAGGCCCACTCCAGCTCTAGGTCTTTGATCCCATGGTTGACCTTAGGCAAGTCACTTCCCTTCCTGGGTCTCTGTTTCCAGCTCTAGATATAGGATCCTACTTTCTGTTAGGGGTCTTATTGCCCCATCTCAGTCCATTGAACTCCTTCTCTTCTTTTAAGACTCAACCGAGAAGCTACCACTTCCATGAAGGGAGTGATGGGGAGAACATGATCTCTTCCTCCTATGCCTTCTCCTTGGTTCTTATGTGAAATTCATTGGCTTAAAGTTCTTCTTTCCCGTTTCATTTCCTAGAGAAGTCCAAAGACTCTTGCCCTCCACTTTAGCATTTGAAAAATAAAATGATTCAATTAATGTGATGATTATTGAATATAGTGAGCAAGAACTTTCAAGATTCCACAGTAACTGAGGCCAGCATGTTTGATAAAGCCATCTTGTGAGCTGAGTTCAGGGACGTGGCTTGAAATTGGGACCTTTGAGGTTTAATTTATTCTAAATTCTTCTTCCAATAAAAATGCAAATGAATTGCATTGCTGGGGCTGGCCCCTTTCACCTCAAATCCATCTTAATCTCCTGACCGCCAAAAGATTACTTCTAGAATCTCCCTCGGCCAATCTCTTTAATAGCCTTTGACAAGGAAGAGCCTTTTTTAAAATGCTGGATCTTATTTAGGGAGAAAAGACAGATAGGACTTTTTATCATTTGGTCTTAGGAATGACCCAGCGCTTCCACTAAACTGGAAGGGGTGAAAACCAACTATTTTGTGGGCTAGGAAAATGCAGCCCTTCACAGGGTAAGAGGGTAGGCAGAACATTTGAATTTTCTAGACTCATAGTATTTTTAACTAGAAAAGACTTCAGAGGCCATTTAGTCCAACCCTCACTTTACAGAAGAGGAAACTGAGGCTGAGGGAAGGGAAGTGACTTGCCTAAGGTCCTAGGGCACAAAGGATCCTAGATCTAAAATTGAAAGTAATCTCATAGGCCATTGAATCCAACCCACTTATTTTACAGAGGCCCTGGGAGAAGAAGGGACTTAGCAAATTATAGAATCTAAGAATTGGAGAGGACCTCAACATCTATCTAGATGGAAGGAATCTCCATTATAACGTATAAGAATGGTCACTCAGACGTTGCTTGAAGACTCCCAAGGACGAGGAACCCACTGCCTCCCAGGGCATTTGCCTGATGTCAAACTCAAGGCCTTTAACTAAACATCCAAGATCTTTCCAGTAAGCTCTCTGATCTCTGTCACCTACATCATAGAGAAGACCTTGATTTCAAATGTAATCAATGGATTATACATCAGAGAATAGAATGTCACAGCAAGAAGAGACCTAGAGCATGGAATTTTAAAGATGAAAGGGATCCTAGAACATAGAATATAAGTGCTAGAAGGAACCTTCTTAGAATGTAAGAGCCAGAAGAGACCTTTGAACAAAGAAGATATAAGGTCAAAATAGAAGAACACCTTAGAATAGAAAATTACAGAGCTAGATGGCTCCTTAAAAGATAAAACATGCTCCCCACCCCCCTCAGCCTCTTCTGCTAAATACTACTGAACTAAAGGGAGTGATGTGGCCATGCAGGTTAGGTCCATTACAAATCTATGTTATCAGATCTCAACTGGATTCTTATTGCTCTGCTTCAATCCTTTTATTTTTTTTTCCTGAAAGGACTCTCTATCACAGCCTCCTCAAGTCCTCTGCACATACTCCCCCTTTCTTCCTCTAAGCAAAGAACTTTGCTTCCTCCCACTTTACTGAGAAAAATAAGGTCATTTTCCATGAACTCCCTCTTTTACCCTCCTCCATGCTTCAAGACTCCTCTACATCATCCCTCACCCTCTCCTCCTTTGTCTTAGTCTCTAAGAAAGAGGGAGCTCTCCTCCGAGCCAAAGCCAACATCTCACTTGTGCACCTGCCCTTATGCCCTCCCACATCCTCTGAGAGTTAGCTCATTCACTCTCATCTTCAGCCTCTCCCTATCACTACCCCCAATACCAAGAAACTTAGCTAAGTATCCCTTAAACTTTGAAAAAACTCCTTCACCTGATCTTGCCATTCCCTTTAGCTATTGATCTGTGACTCTTCTTCCTCTCATAGCCAAGCTTCTAGAACAGATTGTCTCTACCAGTTGCCTCCATTTCCGGACCTCCTATTAACTTCTTAACCATTTGCAGTTGGGTTTCCAATCCTATCATTTGAATGAAATTGTTCTCTCTGAGGTTACCAATGAAATCTTAAGTGCTAAGTTCTTTTTGCAGGGCTCATTCTACTTAAGCTCTCTCTAGCTTTTGATGCAGTTCACTAGCCCATCCTCTTAAACCTCCCTCCCCTCTTGGCTTCTCTGACAGTGAATCTCTCTTGCTTCTCTTACATGTCTGACTGGTCTTCCTTGGCCTCCTTTTGGAAGTCATGATACTTCTCCTTCCCACAAAGTACATATGTCTTCCAAAGCTCTGTCCAGAGCCCACTTTTCATCCATTTCTATACTTTCTTTCTTGGCAATCCTATCTTTTCCCATGGGTTCAGTTATCATCTCTGCAGATGATATATGTTATATATCCAGTCCTAATATCTCTCCTGAGCTTCAAGCTTGTATCCACAATTGCCTCAGTGCCTAAATTTAGCATAATCAACATGAAACTCAGTAATCTTCCAGACTTCCCTATTTCTTCTGTAGGTTCCTCAGTCCTTCTAATCCTCCCTTATCTAGAACTTCAGAGGCCTCAGTGATTCTTCTCTCTCTAATATTCAGTCATTTACAAGGCTCCCCAATTCTGCTTCCATAACATCTCCCCCATCTATTCCCTTTTTGTCACTTTCATCAGAATGGTTCAGTAACCTTAACCCAGGCCTCCTGACCCTTTAGTCAAGGGCTCTTTCTAATAGGGTTTAGAAAGGAAGGAATTCCTCAAATGAAATAACTTCATGTCAAATGAATAAGGCAGGTGCCATTGAAAAATGCCATCCAAATTTAATAAAGACAGGTCATTAGCACCAAAGGTTAATATTTGAAGCCTTATTTAATGGGATGTCATTTTGGTTCTCTTCCCCAAGGACAACAGCCCCCCTTTAATGAATACCATCAGCTCTGTTATCTGCAGTAATGGAGGGGAACCATTGCAAAAGATAATCTGAAGAAATCTATTATAAACCTGTATTTGCACTTTGTCTTTGAAATGCATTTTACCTGCTCTGTTAGTGTTAAGTATTAACCACTTCCTCAAGGCACCTCATTCAGTGTTGATGGAAGTCAAAGTTCTTTAGGAATGAGAAATGAATGGGAAAGAAGCCTGGTATAGAAAGAGAGCACTGAATTTGGAATCAGAAGACTTGCATTTAACTTCCTCCTCTGCCCCCCCACTGCCTATGTGACCCTGGGCAAGTCACTTGCCCTCTCTAACCTTAGTTCCCCCATTTGTAACTAGATACCAACCTCTAGGATTTCACTTTTAATATCCTGTGGTTCTGTTAGCCTTTCCTCAGCCATGAGAAAGAGACTAGCAGAGATTAGCAGGCAGAGCATTTTTTGATCATGTTTCTACAGCATGCTGCAGGAGGGGAAAGAGTGTGAGGCCTGGAGTAAGGTTGTCCCCCCCACAGGGTCTTAGTTTCTTCATCTATAAAATGAGGCATTTGATCCAGATCTCTAAGGGCCCTTTCAACTTTAAATCCTCTAACTAGGGTTCTAGCCCCAGCTCTGTCCCTGACTCACTATGTGACCTTGGACAAGTCCCCATCCTTCTCTGGGTACCTCATTTTTGTAAGTTGAAGGGGACAAGGATAAATGATGCCTAAGATCTTTTCCATTTCTAAATTCTATGACCTGGATTATAGTCCTACTTCAGTCACTTACCTCTCTTTGTGAACTAATTGTTTAATCATTTGGATTAAATTGTCTTCAAGGTCCTTCCTTAAGGGCCTTAAGATATTATTCTACCTAAACAGAGGCAGCCCTGAGCCTCCTCATACTAGGGTTGCCCCCACCTGGGGCCATTGAGGCATTTGCCAAGTGTCTGGCGGGGAGCAGTATGGCCAAGCAGTAAGCCCTAACTTCACCCTTTTCTTGGCCCCACCCATATTTGTGGTCAATCACAGATTCTTCCAGAAAGTCTAGATGCCCCTGCCTTCTAAGGAATGCTGCCTCCAATTCTATTTCAGGTCTTCACTGGGTCCTAAAGCAGCTTAGTATGGTCTTCCTTTCTACTAGTTATAGGTTGAGACCCATCTAGGCCTCTTTCTCCCATGTGATTCTTGTCCAGGAATTTGCACAATTCTTCCATAGGGGAGACCCTACCCAGTGAACTGGATGCCTTCCTCTGGGTCTTGTAATGTTCAATGGGTACCAACAGTTGCAGAGCCTGGGCTCTCCATTCATTCGTCATAATCCCTAGCTCACAACACATGAGTTGCTGCCCCAGTTTCCAGTCATGCATGCCCTTTATGTAGAAGTCCTCATTAGTAATAACACTCCAGCCATGCATCATTAAAATGTACCTGACCTTCAGGCTAGGGGCAGTCAGAGTGGGGTTCCCAAATGTTCCCATCTATTCAGAAACATGTATTAACTGCCTTACCCTGGCACCAGAACCTATGGTAGGCACCAGGGATTCAAAGGTGTAAAGACATAAAAGCCCCTTCACTTAGAGAGCCCCCAGTGGAATGGAGGGAGGAGAAGCAAGTAAGTTCCATGTATAAATGAAAAGGTCAGAAAATAGGATGTGTGCCTTGCCAGAGGATTCTGAGGAAAAAGAGATTGCTTTTAGCCTGGGGACAGGATTAGGGATTTGAAGCCTGATTCCAAAAGGGGAAAAAGCACTCAGCTGGACCTTGAAGGTTGGGTAGGACTTCAGCAGGGAAAGAGAAGTTGGGAAGGGACTCCAGGCACAGGATACAGTGTGAACAAAGGCACAGAGATGGGAAAACCTTATGTTGTAACTTGCCCAAGATTACATGAGTAGCATTTTCATGCCTATAAAAGAGTCATGGTTCCCATTTCTGCTTTTCCTCCAACCTCATTACTTCCTGTCCAAGGCATGAGAGAAGCAGTGTGTCTTCTTCCAGAGAATTAGATGACCAGAGAGTCTAAACATGGAAACCATGAATTATCCCTCTGATGGCTTAGGATGTTTTCCCCATAATGAAAAGTCTAAAAAACTAAAAAACAAAAAGAGAATAAGCTGCATTTTTGATGTTTTGGTTGCTGGTCTATTGGGTCAACTTCCTTATATTAACACAAGAATAATAATACAATGTGTGTCTGTCACATCAGCTGAGATTAGAGAAAAATAGCCCTTCCATCTGCAGGCAAAGATGACATTGAAAAATAACTACCACCTCAGAAAGTACTGGGAAAAGGATGGAGATTTGACCTGTGATAGCATTAGTATGGGGAATTCCCCCAGGGGGAAAGTTCCACCACCAGTACAAGTCAACACCTTCTCCAGAACTTGGAATCTTGGAGAGCTGCTCAGAGCCCTGAGAGGTCACCCAGAACCACCTAGTCATACCTCCAGGTATGCTGGAGGCAGGACCTAAATCAGGCCTTCTAGTCTCCAAGGCCAGGCTCTTTCCATCATTCCATGGCTGCCTTTTCTTGGGCTTAGTTCTCCTTCTGATCAACTGCAAGGGTATGATCTATGATGAGGGCCTGGCAGATGACAGAGCACTGGGTTTGGAGGGCCCAGATTCAAAACTCTACTATCCTTTTGTCTAGCTGGGTAGCCTTAGGGCAAGTCGTTTCCTCTCCCTGGGCCTGTTCCCTGATCTCTCAAACAAGGGAGTGGACTCATGGCCTCTAACTTCCCCCCCCAACTCAGTAGCTAGGATCCCATAAGCTTCTGAGGCCCCTTCTAACATTGAATCTATTATCCCACAATCCCAAGGCTTTGGAACTCCCAGAGACTGTACCTGATGACTGACCTAAATAATATAGGAGTTAGAACCTCTGAACTAACTGGTCATAAAAGCAAATGAAATTTGGAATCCCAGGACCTGGATCTGAATCTGTCGCTTGCTACCTAGATAGATGGTGCCAGAGATAGTGATAGACCTGAAGCCAGGTAGATCTGAGTTCAAATTCATCTTCAGACACTTAATAGCCATGTGACCCTGGGCAAGTCACTTAACCTCCATCTGCCTCAGTTTCATCATCTGTAAAAATGGGGATGATATTAATAGCTCCTATTTCCCAGGGTTGTTATGAGGATAAAATGTGATAATATTCATAAAGCACTTTGAAAACCTTAAAGTCCTTATATAAATACTAGGTCCTAGTAGTAGTAGTAGGAGGAGGAGGAGGAGGAATGGTAGTGATGGTGGCATCTATGTAAACACTGGCAAGTTACTTTGCTTCTCTAAGCCTGTTTTATCCTCTCTAAAATGAAGGAACGGGACTAGATGTGAGCTAAGATCCCCTCCAGCTCTAAAGTTGCTGCAATCACAATAGCAGATTTACCCGGCATTTCAGAGGTTATCCAGTCTGCCCCATACCTGAACAAGAACCCTCTTGATATCCCCACTATCAGCCTCTGCTTGAAGACCTCTAGGGAGCGGGAAGCTTTAACGTGCCCTCAATGTGCCCAAGCCACATTGGGACAGCCCAGTTTGTGAGGAACTCCTCCTTGACATCTCATTGAAATCTACAGTTTCTCTACTTGCTCTGATCAATTAATATCAGAGACATAGTCATAATAATAGTTCATGATTATCTAGCATTCTAAGGTTCAATAATGAAAACTGCACTAACCCATCACGTGTGTATAGTACTTCAAGGTGTATGGAGTTCACAGAGGGCCTTCCTCCCCAGAACTTGCTCATGCCTGTTCCAATCCAGGCCACCACTACTGAAGCCCTGCTTGTGTGTGTATGTAAGGCATCACACTCAGTCAGGAGGTCCTAGCCTACAACATGTGATTATATCATAGGATCCTATACCTAGAACTGGAAGGAATCTCCGAGGCCTGACCCTGGAACCCTTGGATCCCATGCCCCATATTCAATATGAAATGAAAGAAATATTAGGATTTCTTTTATATGCATATAAATACAAAATGGAGAGATTTCTTTCAATAGGTTTTTCTTAGTATTTAGCAAATATTCTCCACATCTCTGTGCCAAGTTTCCTGTACCCCTCAGGCATACCCATGCCCCTCGTGCTCTGTACTGGATATAAAAACAAAATGAAAGTGAGTTTATGCCCTGATGGACCTTACATTATACTGGGCAAATACAACATGTAATCATATCGTAGGATCCTAGAGCTGGAAGGGACCTCAATGACCTTCTTGCCCAACCCCCTCATTTTACAGGAAAGGAAACTGAGGCTTAGGGAGGTTAAAGGACTTGCTCAAAGTAACACAGTCAATTTAGAGTTTGAGCCTAGGTCCTTTGACTTGAGAGGCAGGATACTTCCCACTGGACCACATTTTGCCCCCAAATTCATATACTTATAGGGTACTTTGAGTTGAGGAGGGCCCACATCACTGATTAGGGCAGACCAGGAAAGTCTTCAACACACGAGCCAAGCCTAAGAGGTAGGACACAAGATAAGGGGAAAGCCTATACAAAAGCACATAGGCAGGAAATGGAATTGGAAGTTCAGGCAATAGCAGATGGGTCAACTCAACTACAACACAGAGCACAGGAGGGAGAAGTAGTAGAAAAGAAGTCTAGAAAGTCATTTCACATTCTAGTCAGATATTCCATTTCTCATCTCCACTCCTTTGCACAGGCTGTATCCCATGCCTGGAATTCACTCCCCTTCTCACATCCTCCTCACAGAATCCTTACAGCTCAGTTTGCATACCATCTCTCCCTAGAAGTTTTTCCCCATTCCCCCAGTTACTAGTCCTCTCTATCCTCAAGGCAGCACATAGTTAATATGCTGGAACCAAACCAACAAATTTCCCCCTGACTTTGGAAGACTGAAGAAATCGCTGAATTGACACCTATCTGTGTGACAGGCCCACTCAGGGTGAACTCCTTTGGAGAGCTCTAGTGGGGATGGTTGTCCTCCAAGGCTCCTGGAAATTCATTGGGTGCAATGCAATGACAGCATGTACCTGATCATCTCCGACATGATATTGACATGCCGGAGTTGGAGCATCCTTTTCGGGGGATGAAATGTTCCTTTTGGCACCAGTCCACCTCCTAATGGGAGCTTAGGCCATAAATAAAAAGACAGGGGCTAATAAAATAACAACTCGTTCATTAAGAGCTAAGGTCTTCATTGGCAAGCCTGTTATGTCATCATGCCAATATGCCAGGAAATAAGGAAACACGGTATGATGGGCCAATGTTCTTTTAAAGATGTATATGGCAAAGAGTACCAAGATAATTGGTCCTTTATCTTCTCCTTATAAAAACAAAGGTTTATTTGCCCTTTAAATGGTCCAATAAAATCAAATTGGCCCCCCATAGGGTGTGCTGAATATATAATAAGGAATGGGAAGCTATAAAAATAAAACCAAACCAAAAAAATAAAACATGGAAGCCACAGAAAATGAAAAATGCTGAATAGTGCAGGAGGAGATGAGGCAGTGGGAGAGGTCTGGGTGGCAGGAGGACTAGAACAGCTGTTTGGGCCTGCCTCAGGCCTCCAGGGGCTGTTACATTCTAAGCTCACAGAGGGCAGAGAGTAATTGGGTGGCACCCTTTGGCGCTCCCCACTGGGCCTGGCCTGAGGCTGGGAAGAGCAGGTGTGTAGTCAGTGTTAAAAACATATGTTCAAAGTAGAGGGATGGGTTCTGTGGTATTTAAAATGTCGCTTGAAATAGCGTCCCCATAATCCTTGTAAAGCTGCTCATGTTGGGGGAACTTCTGGGGAAAGGCAAAACAAAGAAATAAGGGGCCAACAATAGTGCCATTAGAATGGCAAGTTTACTGTCTGTGAGCTCGACAGACATAAAGAAAGGTCTAATTGTGGCATCATTTCCCCAAGCCTGGGAGTTACAGGAGTTAGAGAACAGGCACTGCTCTTTAACTTTCTTTCTATGCTTAATAGGGTATATATAGGAGGGCTTTAGTAAATGGTTGGGGTTTGGTCTAGTAATGGATTGATTAAGCACTGTAATCTGTGCTAAGGCTATAAAGATCAAATGAAAGTCTGCCCTCAAGGAGCTTACTTTCTTTTTTTTTTTTTTTTTTTTTGCTTTTTTTTTGGATGGGGGAAGGTAGGGCAATTGGGGTTAAGTGACTTGTCCCAGGTCACATGGCTAGTTTTTGTGTTAAGTGTCTGAAGCCAGATTTGAACTTAGGTCCTCCTGACTCCAAGGCTGGTGCTCTATTCACTTCACCACTTAGCCGCCCCAGGAGCTTACTTTCTACTGGATTTTGAATTGTGATGACTATAGTTCAGACATGTTTGTATGATGAATAGTAAGACCTTTTAGGAGTCTCCTCAGTAGAAGAGGAAAGCAGTTGTGTTAGCCAATTCTTTTTCATTAAATATATGGCTAGATCACAGTGAGGCTGAAAAGGGTCTGGGGGGTAGGTTAGTGGGCTGCAAGTTCAACACAAGTCAACAGTGTGATGGAGATTTCATTTTTGTCTTTGTGTCCCCTAGCACCTAGCACATAGTAGGCACTTCCACAATGCTTGTTGAATGAATGAACAAATAAATGAGTTGGCTGAATTAATTAATATGGTAGCCAAAAAAGCTAGTGAAACCTGGGACTATATTAAGAGAGACATAGCTTCCAGGAATGGAGAGGCCATGTGCTACAATGAGAATAAGAACAGCTAGGCTTTACACAGTGCGTTAAGGTTTGCAATGCACTTTGCAAATATTCTTTCGTTTGACCCTCACAGTAACCCTTGGAGGTAGGGGCTATTATTGTCCCCATTTTCTTGTCATTCCATTGTTTCAGTCATATCTGACTCTCAATGACCCCATTTGGGGTTCCCTTGGCAAAGATACTGGAGCAATTTGCCGTTTCCTTCTCCAGCTCATTTTACAGATGAGGAAACTGAGGCAAACAGAGTGAAGTGACTTGCCCAGGGTCACACAGCTAGGAAGTGTCTGAGTCCCAGATTACCAAGTCTAGAACTCTGTGCCACCCATCTGCTCTAGGTAGTGGATAGAGAGCCTCAGAGTTGTGTAGACCTAGGCTCGAGACCTATCTCTGACACGTACTGGTTATGTGACCCTGGGCTAGTCATATAACCTCCTAGTTCCTCCAGGAAATTATCTAAGACTATAAATTACAGAGCAGGCCCTGCTATGAATCCAAAGAGAGAGGGTCCCTTGCTAGGGATCCCTACACTAACGAAATCACAGGTCAGGACAAAACAAGAGGAATAAAGAGGTAAGAATCTCACCGTCCTCTACTTGCTTCAGAACTCAGTTGGAGTATCTTGTTCTGTTCTGGGTACCACAGTTTAGGAAAATCCTTAATAAACCCAAGAATGCCCAGAAAGTGGTCACCAGAAGTAAAGGGCCTCAATTTCATATCATATAATAATAATCACTAACATTTATTTGGCTCTCTAGGGTTTGCAGAATACTCCATATAATTAGTATCAATCAATAAACACTTATCATCAGTATTAATAATTCAAGTCTAAGTATAAAGTATGAATCACTAAAATAATTTAAAATTAATATCAAATAGTGTTACTATTTGATAATAATATTAGAGTAAGGCTTGCAAAGTGCTTTACCGATATTAACTTATTTGATCTTCACAACAGCCCCGTGAGGTAGCTGTTATTATTTCTTCATTTTACAGATAAGGAAACTGGGGTTCAGAATTTTGGTGACCGGGGCGGGGAGGTGGTGCAGTGAATAGAGCACTGGCCCTGGAGTCAGGAGGACCTGAGTTCAAATCTGGCCTCAGACACTTAACACAAAAACTAGCCATGTGACCTTGGACAAGTCACTTAACCCCAATTGCCCTCCAAAAAGCAAACAAAACAAAACAAAAATTAAAAAAAAAGAATTTCGGTGATCAGGGGTGGCTAGGTGGCATAGTGAATAGAGTCAGGAGGACCTGAGTTCAAATCTGGTCTCAGACACTTAACACAAAAACTAGCCATGTGACCTTGGACAAGTCACTTAACCCCAATTGCCCTCCAAAAAGCAAACAAAACAAAACAAAAATTTAAAAAAAAAGAATTTTGGTGATCAGGGGTGGCTAGATGGCATGGTGAATAGAGTCAGGAGGACCTGAGTTCAAATCTGGTCTCAGACTCTTAATCCAAAAATTAGCCATGTGACCTCGGGCAAGTCACTTAACCCTAATTGCCCTTCAAAAAAAAAAAAAGAATTTCAGTGATTATACAGCTAGTCAGTGTTTGAGTCAGGATTCAAAATCAGGTCTTCCTGACTTTTAAGTCCAATGTTCCATACATCATCTGGCTGTCCCTTATGAAGATCAGCTGAAGGAACTGAAGCTGTTTAGCCTGGAGAAGAGAATATTGAGCAACACATAATAGCTGTCATCAAATTGTTTGAGAGGTTATCTTGTAGTTAAGGGATCCAAATTCTGTTATTTGGCTCTGGGCAGAACTATAAGTGTGGGCAGAAGTTACAAAGAGGGAAAAAGTAATGTCCTCCAAAATTCCCTGACAATGAGAACTGTCCCAAAGTGTAATGGTCTTAGAAGATAGTGAGTCTGTCCCTCAATAAACAGTCAGTCAGGGAAGTCTCCTCCATTTGACTGTGAACTACTTGAAGGAAGAGTCTATCTTCTGCCTTTCTGTTGTATCCTCAGCATTTAACATTCTGCTTGACACATAGTAGGTACTTAATAAATGTTGACTGACTGATATGCTCTAATATTCCTGGGGTCACAGGGAGCTCACTGGTGTGAATATGCACAAAAGATGGGAGTGAGGACACATATAACTGAGGATAAATAGAAAAGAGTCACATGTTACAAGATATATGAGGAAGTCCAAGAATTAGAAGGAGAAAGCATGGTGGACACCATTTGGGCGAGAGAAAAAGTGATAGATATTGTCATAGAAACATACTACAGGCCACCTGGATCTCTGCAGATGGTGTGAGGTTACTAGAGGATAGGTAGAAAGGAGAATTACTCAACTTCTATTTTGCTTCTGTCCTCTCCACCAATGAGAATGATCTGCAGACTAGAAAAGTCAAAACAAACATAGTTAAGAGGGAATTGAGGCAGAGAATAATCTGAGCACTCAGCTGCTTTAAATAAATTTGCCTCCACGCTCCAAAGAACAAACATCCCAGGGTACTAAAAGGACATGCTGGTGTGATCCGAGCACCCCTCGTTTATCTCTGAGGAGCCATGGGGAACACAAGGGAGGCAGCCTGCTATGGTGGCTAAAACCTTGGACTTGAAGTCAGGACAATTTGGTTTCAAATCCTGCCTCTGACATTTACACACTAGCTATCTGACCCTGCCTGGGTCTCAGTTTCCTCTTCTGTCAAATGAAGTAGTTGGACTAAATGGTGTCTGAGGTCCCCTCCCCCCCAGTTCTAGAGTTCAGCTATTCTCCTTTATGGGATCCATCCCTATCAGAGCTCTCAAATGGAAAATTAGCCAAGTGGTTTGTGGGCACTTACAAAAAAGAAACAGTGATCACCAAGAGTCAGCGTGGGTTCACTAAGAAGTCAAGCGAAACTAACCTCATTTGCTTTTCTGAAAAGGTTACTAGACTTGTAGATGGGAGAATGCTGCAGACAGAGTGTATTTGGATTGCAGCAAGGCACTGCACCTGAGCCAACTTGAAAAAAAGAGCATCTGTGCTCTCTAAAAATAAAGCTTCTCCGAGAACACTGCCCAGCCTCCCAGGGAGGCGCCTCCTCATGTCTCACAGCCCCTTGCAGACCAAAAAAAAGGATGCTTTAATGTGGAAGGGAGCATGGCTCTATTTCCTCTCTATCTAGCCTGGACCTTTGGCACAGACCACACTCTCCCACCTTCAAGAGGGCTCTCAGGGCTTGCTGTCGCTTCCGGGTTCTGTTCAGGATCACCCTCACGGCTCTGAATCAGATTCCCTTAAAGAAAAGTAAAAGCTACAAAGCTTAGGCTAGTTTCATCCAGAGCATCAAGGACAGTAGATAAGGGACCAGAGCTGAGAGACACTGAGACTTTTTAATTATTGATCTGTGGCTCCCATAGTCATGTACAGGGTCGACAGAGATGTTGGGCAGGTTCCTGAAGCCAGATGTCACTCATGGTAGCCATTTAGTTTCTCTCAACCTTAGTTTCTTCCTCTGTAAAATGGACCTAATATCACTTTAAGATCCTTCATCTACAGCTGAAAGGGACCTCAGTGGTCATCTAGTCCAGGGGTTCTAAACCCAGGGTCTGTGAACTTGGTTTTTAAAAATATTTGGATAACAATACTTCAGTATAATTGCTTTCCTATGCATTTGATGCATTTAAAACCATTATTCTGAGAATGGGTCCCTAGTCTTTACCAGATGTCTCAAGGCATCTAGAACACAAAAAGATTAAGAACATCTGATCTAATCCCACCCCCTCATTTTACAGAGAGGAAACTGAGGTTCAGAAAATGAAATACCCCTCCCTGCAGATGCTATTAAGTATCTGTTCTGCAGTTTATGTTCAGAAAGTGCCTGGGGCACTGAAGGATTAAGTTATTTGCCCAGGATCTCACAGCCAATATGTATCAGAGGTAGGGCTTGAACCCAAGGCTTCCTGGTTGAGCCCAGTTTTCTATTCGCTGTTGTTACTGACGTTATTGCTGTTTTCAGTCGTGCCTGGCTCTTTGTGACCCCATTTAGGGTTTTCTTGGCAAAGATGCTGGAGTGGTTTGCCATTTTCTTTTCCAGCTCTTTTTACAGATGAGAAAACTGAGGCTAACAGGGTGAAGTGACTTGCCCAGGGTCATACAGCTAGTAAGTTTCTGAGGCAGGATTTGAACTCCTATCTTCCTGACTCCAGGACCAGCATTCTATCCCCTGCAGTACCACCTAGCTGCTCTTATGTATCTCCATGATACTACTCAAAGAAATCTCAGCTATTGGCTTTTAGCCTAGCCTCCTTATTTTACAAACAGAGGTCAGGAGCCTTCCCAGTCCTGGTTAGGGCTCTGACAGGCCATGTGATGTAGTGGACAGTATTTCCTTTCTCCTCTCTGGGCCTCAGTTCCAAACACTGATTCAACACCATGGGAAGAGGCCGGTGGCAATCAATCAACGATATTCACCAAGTGCCAGCCATGTGCCAGGCATCATGCTAGGTGGGGATATAAGAGCAAAGGATGAAACATGAAATTGCAAAATACAAATATGTACAAAGTAGTTAAGCACAAGGTAGTTGAGGAGGGAAGGAACTGGAGAGGATCAGGAGAGACGTCATGCTTTGATTGAAAGGAAAGGGGGACTTTCTGAGGCAGAGATAAGGAGGAAGGCATGGAGTCAGCCAGTGCTGAGGATTGAAGACAGAGAAGCGGTGGGGCATAGGGTCCAGGGTCCTGGCTTTGAATCCTGCCACAGACACTATGAATCTCTAAACAAGTTACTGAATTTCCCAAAGCCTCAGCTCTCTCACTATAAAAGCAAGGTTATCTTGCTTGTACATCCTACCTCCCCAGGCTGTTGGGAAGACAGTGCTTTACCCTGAGTCTACTGAATAGGGCACTGGTCCTGGAGTCGGGAGGAGCTAGATTCAAATCCTGCCTCAGACACTTGGTAGTTGAGTGACCTTTGGCATGTCATTGCTGGACTCAGTGGCAGCTCTAAATCTGTGATCTTATGACCTTAAAGGACCATAGAGATATGAGTTGCTAGTATTCTTAAATGGTCTTTGAGGTCCTTCCCACACCAGTCTCTGAGTTTGTATTAGCATGGGGTAGTGCAGGGGTAGGGAACCTGCTAGGTCCTCAAGTGTGGCCTTCTGACTGAATCTGCACTTGAGGACCCAGGAGGCCACATGTGGCCTGGAGGCCACAGGTCCCCCACCCCTGAATTGTAGTGGATAGAACACTGGACTTGGTGTTAGGAAGATGGAGGTTCACATCCCACCCTGGTAGTTGTGTGAGCCCTCTCAGTCTCCGTCTCCTCATCTGTGAAATGAAAGTGGTACTACCTGTACTTCCTGCCTCACAGGGTATCAGTCACTTCATAAATTCTCCAGTGGGGCCCTCCTCAGTTCTGCATTCCCATTCTGTACATGCCTTTGGAAAGAGGGTCCCATATAGCAACCCTAAATCCCAACCCAGTCTGCTCAGGGAGAACCCCAGACTTCCAGCTGCCATTCTAGTGAACACCAAAGCCAGCTCAAGAAGCCCAAGCAGAAAAAAAACCATCCCACAGCCTTCCACCCAAACACAAGGCCAGGAGAGCAGAGTCCCAAAATTACTGATGTAAGCTGTTAGGGACCCAGACTTTGTTATAGAATGAAAAGAATCCTGAACTTGAAGTCTGGAGATTTACCTTTGCCTTGGTCTCACTTTGCAGCCTTGGGCAAGTCCCTTCCCCTTTTGAGCCTCACTTTCCTTCTCTATAAAATAGAGCACCTTTGTAAACCTTGAAGGCCCTCAGGGATTGGAGCAGTACCTCTCCCCCCTTTATTTCCCTAGGGAGACCCCCCACCCCACCCCTAGCTAGCTTAGGAGGCCAGAGCTTGGCCTGCTTTGCTAAGGAGGCCCTGCCAACAATTGTGGTGGTACTGAGGAAATGTGGCTGCTAGTAAATCTAATTACTTCTCCCTGCAGTTTTAAATAAAGGGCAGCCTCCCGAGCTAGGCCACTTCTTATCAATGTAATCACTTCCCCTGCAGCTTAATTGCAGAAGGTGTGGCCCTCCCTGAGAGCTCAGAGTGAGCCTGCTTGGCTCAGGGCTGTGCTGAGGGCTAAGAGCCAGGCTAGGGAACCTGCGGCCTCAAGGCCACATGCAGCCTTCTAGGTCCTCAAGGGTGGCACTGTGACTGAGTCCAAGTTTGACAGAATCAATCCTTTTGGGAAGGGGATTTGTTCTGGGAAGTGTGCATTCAATCAAAGGGTCACACTTGAGGACCTAGAGGGCCACATGTGGTCTCCAGGCCACAGGTTCCCCACCCCTGGTACAAAACTATGCCATATATGCCACCTCATGAGCCAATCACTCCCAAACAGATGGCCACAGACTAGGGGAAGCAGATTAGGAAGCCAGTCCCCTGGTTTTACCTGGGAAGGTACAGGAAGTGGAGGAAATAACCAAGATCTAGACAGGGGTCAGGGGACTGGGCCTGGACTTTTGGCTATTCTACTAACTCACTGGACGATTTTAGGCAACCCAGTCTGGGCCTCAGTTTCCAAATCTGTAAAATGAGAAGGTGAGGCTTAATGGTCTCTGAAGTCCTTCCCAGTATTGTCCACTCTCTGTTCCATGTTCAAAGGGTAACGCTTTATACTCCTATGTTCTAATTTGGGAAAGCCAGTGTTCTTAGTGGGTAGAGGCAGCCCCAGAGTCAGAAAGGCCTGCCTTCAAGTCCCACCTCTGTGTGACCCTGGGCAAGTCTCTTATCCTCCCAGTCACACATTTAGAACTGGAAGGGACCTCCAAGGCCATCTGGCCCAAGCCCCACATTTTACAGAAGAGGAAACTGAGAGGCAGAGAGGAGAAGCAGCAGAGCCAGGATTCTGATTTCAAATCCTATGTTCTTTTCACTCTACTATTCTGCCTCTCTACAGACAAATTCCTCCTCTTTATTCTCCTATTCCTTCTCCCCTTCTCTTTCACTTCCTTTTCTTTCTCCTCCTTCCCCCTTCTTTTCTTTCTTCTCCTCCTCCCCCTCCTTCCCCTCCTCCCCATCTCTTTGTTGTTATTCATTCATGTCTGACTCTTAATGACCCCATTTGGGGTTTTCTTGACAGAGATACTGAATGGTTTGCCATTTCCTTCTCCAGCTCATTTTACAGATGAAGAAACTGAGGCAAACTGGGGGAAATGACTTGTCTAGGGTCACACAGCCAGGAAGTGTCTGAGGCCAAATTTGAACTCAGAAAATGAGTTTTTCTGACTCTGGGCCCAGCACTCTATCCCCTCCAGTGTCACCTAGCTGCCCTTCTCTGCCCTCCCACCCCAACACACACACACACACACACACACACACACACACAGTGAAGCCTCTTAAAGTCACAGACCCTCCTGTATACAGAAGAGGCCCAGCAAAACCAATTCCTCAATCTATCCCAACCACAAAGCTAAAACTTGCCTCAGTTTCCACAGGCAGAGCCTCCCATTTCAATCCAGCTACCCTGGGGGTGCCATTTGGAAGAGAACAAAGGTGACCAAACCCCCATTTTTGTGAAGACACAAAAGTCAAAAGTGATCAAAAGGGAATTAAGTACTCTTAATTGACTAATTGCCGGTACAGTTGGCTGCCTTTCCCCCTGAGAAGGCTTCCTCAATATGCCTGCTGGAGCACTTAACCAAGCACAGCTGTAATTATGATTATTCCTATAATAATAGGGTTCCTACAGATCTTCATATTTTTAAGTGTTTTACAATCATCGCTGCTAATCCCCCAAACATCCCTGCGAGTGTATAAATACTATGGCCTCTCCAGGGTACCAGAGCTGCTGGAACACAGACTGAGGCAAAGTAAAGGGCACAGCAGACTAAGGCAGCAATGATTCAGGAAACTAGTTTGGGAGCTCTGGTAGGTGGTAGACTAGGTACAGCAGATAGTCAGTGAGCTCCCACCAGACAGGTGTGGTGCTCCCATGCACTGGGAAGGTAAGAGAAGCCAGATCCCTGCAGGGAGTTTGCAAGGAAAGTGAGAAGATGGGGCAAACCCAGAAAGCATGATGGACCAGAAAGGGCAAAAACAAGCATGGTCACAGCTCTACAGGCTTCATGTTTGCAAAGTACTCTCCTCCTTCCAATCCTGGGAACAAGGGAATTGAAGCTTTATTCCCTCTACTTTACAAATGAGTGATCTGAGGCTGAACTATGTTCAAGATGAAATAGCCAGTAAGTGCCTGAGAGAGGATTTGAGTCCAGTTTTCCTGACGGGGAGTCAAAAGTCAAGGATTCTCATCTCCTTTCTGCCACTGATTTGTTGTGTGACCTTGAGCAAGTTGGCATCCCCACTTTGAGTCTCAGTTTCCTCCTCTAGAAAATGAGGATGTTGGGCTGGAGGGCCTCTGAGGTCCCCTCCAGATCAATGATTCGGACCCCAGCTTGGCTCCTTTGTAGCTGTGTGACCTTGGCCAAGTCCCTTCCCTTCCCTGGGCACTCTAGAAAATGAGGGCCTCTTGGTAACATTTCTTTTGACTGAGAACTTGTGTTTAAGGAGCCCTTGGTTACTATGAACTGCAAATCCCCTTGGTGCAGTAACAGAGACATCAGAAGTGAGGAGTTATGGGGCGGCTAGGTGGCACAGTGAGTAAGAGCGCCGGCCTCAGAGTCGGGATGACCCAAGATCGAATCCGGCCTCAGAAAATGAGCACCCACACACAAATAATGACTAGCTATGTAACCTTGAGCAAGTTACCTAACCCCAATTGCTTAAAAAAAAAGTGAGGAGTTAGTGGAAAGACTTTGTCAGATTCACTCTGTCCTTGCCCACCTCCACCACTGGGGGAGGGCACTAGATAAGGACTCTTCCTTGGCATTTCTCTCTGTCTTGCATCATCTCTATGTAGACTTCTGTTTCTGTCCTTCCCCTCTATTTGAGTGGAAGCTTCTAGAAATGAGGGTCTGTGGCCTATCTTTCTGCAGATTCTTGGACCCTATATCTAGGGCTGGAAGGAACCTTGGAGGTAAGCCAATGCAACCCCTGCACTTAGGGGTTAAAGTGATTTATCTAAGGTCACATAGGTCTGCATGGGGCAGAAGAGCATCCCAGATAGGGGAAATGCCATAAGTAAAGATATATAAGTGGAGGAAATATGAAACGTTTGAGCAGTGGGAAGGAGAGAGTACTGGTTGGAACAGAGGACTCCCAAAGGGAAGCCAGTCTAAGTAAATTTAGATAAGTACAGTAGGGCCAGAGTTTTAAAAAGGATCTTAAACATCAGGCCAAGGGAGGAGGCCTCTATCCAACAGACAGGATGGGGAGCCACATAGGTCACTGGGTCATACTGCTCCCTCCTCACTTTTTTAAAGGTATTTTGATAACTATATTAAAATAAAAAGTGGTTTCCTTTGTAATCCCACATATTTTATTTTATGCATTTAAAAACATTATTCTGATAACCCGTCAATGAGCCAGACCAAGGGGTCTAGGACATAAAAAAGGTTAAGAATCCTTGACCCTAGAAGAGAGAGAGGCATCATGGCCCAGTGCATAGAATGCTGAACTGTGAGTTCAAATCTTTCTCATATTTGCGACACCATGGCTTAACCTCCCTGGGCCTCAATTTCTTTGTCTGTAAAATTGGGGTAATATCAACCTCAAAGGTTTGTTCTGAGGCTCAAATGAGATGATGAGTGTGAAGCATTTGTAAACAAAAGGTCTATAGAAATGCCTGTTGTTGTTAGTATTATTATTAACTCATTAGATTTCTCTACAGTTATGGCCTTGGCTAAATTGGGGGGGGGGTATTCCAGATAAGTGAGGGTGAAGTGCCATTAATACTGCACAGCTTCACCAAAGTGGCATGTCCCTTAGCATGACTCCTGCCCCCCTCATCCCCGCCCCCCCCCCCCCCCGGGACAGATCAGAGCCGCTGGGGAAGTGGCTGTGACCAAAACAAGCCAGCTCTCTGAGAAGGAGCTTAGCCAGGAAGGTCACCTCCAGGCCAAGAGGAGACATCCATCAAAGGAGGGCATTGGTGAAGCGGTGACAGTGTCATCAAAAGCATCCTCAGCCCTTAAATGTGCTGGAGCAGAAGAATGCTGGAGACAGCACTCAGGCAGCTCTAACAGGGATAAAGACCAGAGAGTTAAACCAATATGCATCTGAGGGGGGGAGCAGGGAGAGAGAGAGACAGAGACAGACAGAGGAAGGGAGGGAGAAGGGGGAAGAGATACACACAGAGACTGGATAGAGATGAGAGGACAGACAAGGGGGGGGGGAAGAAAAAGAGGGACAGGGCAGAGGAGGAGGGGCAGAGGAGGAGGAGGGGCAGAGGAGGAGGGGAAAGAGGAGGAGGAAGGGCAGAGGAGGAGGAGGAGGGGGCAGAGAGGGGGGCAGAGGAGGAAGAGGAGGGGCAGAGGAGGAGGGGCAAGAGAAGGAGGAGGGGCAGAGGAGGAGGAGGAGGGGCGGAGGAGGGGCAGAGGCCCAGACCAGTGTGGTTCTGTGAAGGCAGAGAACCTGGGTTCCAATCCTATCTCGCAGGACTGTGACCTTGCAGTCACTTGGAGTCATTGCCCCAGCCTCCCTGTCTGGGCCCCACTGTCTTCTGTAAAATAGGAGGAGGGGGGGAATCCGTAGCGCCTCTAAAGTCCTGCCAGCTCCGGATCTAGGAGTCTCTGGACTTCTTCTAACAGCTGTATTATGTAAGTTTCATTCATTGTGCAAATTCCTGCTTTGGGAGTCAAAGACCACCTGTACCAGCCTCCGGGCTCCGCTTCTCAGCGAGTCCCTTCCCCAGCCTGGGTCTTCGTGTCCTTCCTCTACCCGGTAAGGGGACTGGATCACCCCCTCCCGCCCCAGGGGCATTTTAGGCTCCGCCCCTGGGGCCCCCAACATCCCTGCAGCTGGCCCCGGGGAGCTGAGCCAACGCAAACAGAAGCGCGCCGCGAGAGTTTTTTGTGTGCGCTGAAGCCCGGCTCTGGCCAGAAATAGACGTGACCAGGCCCAGAAGGGGAGAGCACAGCCTGTTCTGGGCGGCTGGGGAAATAGGTGAAGCCTGTCTTCTGCGCCTCCTCCACCTCTCCCGGCCGACCGCCCACTGCGTCTCTGCAGTGCCTGGCAACCTGGGCTTTCCTACTCAAATTGCCCCTGGGCATCCACTGAGCACCCTCCTCCCTAGAGGCTCGTCCTCTGCCCCAGGCAGGATCCCCGATCTCGGCCTCCCTTTGCAACATTGGTGCATTGGGAGTCAAAGTACCTGCATCACGATCACGATCTGTCACTTACTGGCTGTGTGACCTTGGACAAGTCGCATCCCCTCTCTGGGTCTCAGTTTCCCTCACCCTGTAACAGAAGGAGGCTGGACAAGGTGGCCTCTGAGACCTCTTCCAGTTCTGGCTCTAAGATCACAGCTGGTATCCATACCAAACACTCTCCTTGGTCTGGATCCCCTGACTCCTCCCTGCCCCACCCTCACCACCCCACCCCCCACATTTTCCTACTATAATGAACTGCCTTGGATTCTTTCTGGTCATATTTGTACTCTAGATCCTTCTAGAGATACATGTTCTCTCCAGTGGGAGAAGGGAAGGTTCTGGAGACCAGGGATTGTCTCACTTCATCTCTGACTCTCCAGTTTTTAGCACCTTGCTTGGCATACACAAAGTCCTGAATCCCTGTTTTAGGTTTGATATTACCTGCAGAGACTACAGGTATTCAGAAATGCCAACTCAGATGTGTGGGACATGGTATGAGACCAAATATGCCCAGGGACTAGTCATCACAGACCACCCACTGCAGTGTGTTCATTGCATGTGGATCCTGGAAGCCCCAGCTGGAGTGTTGAAAGGGCCTCTACTCCAACGTCTTGCTTCCACAGATGAGACAGGAAGGGAGAAGTGACTTGTCCAAAGTCAGACAGCAACAGAGCCTGAGATTTCAACTCAGGTTTCTAGCTCCAAATCCAGTGCTCTGCATGGGCAGTAGGACCCAGGGCTCACCATCACTTTGCTTGTTCCACAGGCAGAGCTGGCCTGCCTCCAAAGCCACCCTGATCTGTACCCAATCCAAACAGAATTAAACAGCCTACTGAAATCGGAGCCCACGTTTCTATGGCATTTTAAGGTCTGCAAAGTCCTTTATTTAACATTGCCATAGGTACCACTGGGATTATTATCCCCATTTCACGGTGAAGAAACTGAGACTGAACAAGGTTAAGTGATTCACTCATGGTCACATAGCTAGTAAGAGTCAGAGGTGGAGTGTGAATCCAGGATCCTTCCTTTCCCTCCTTTTCCCTCCCCTTCCCATCCTTCCCTTTCTTCTCCCCTTAATCCCTTCTCCCCCTTTTCCTTGTTCCCTTCTCTTCTCTTCCCTGCTGGCTCCCTTCTTCTTCCCCCTCTCTTTTCTGCTGTTCTACTATCCTACTCCCAACTAAAATCAAAAGAGGGTGGGAGACAGGATAGGGCTGATGAAAAGAGACCATGGAGTCATAGGATTTTGACCTGGAAGGAACCTAAAAGGTATTTGGATCCAACCCCTTCATTCTACAGGGGAGGAAACTGAGGACAAAGAAATAAAGTGCCCATCCTAAGGTCATAAGGCAGTTAAGTATTGCGGTCAAGATTCCGACCAAGTCTTCAGCTCTAAAGTTAGTACAAGTGAAAGGTGAACCATTCCTTTATTGCCTTCTGTTCCTCCCCGTAATGAGGTTTAAAACATGCAGTCCATTGGAAATATTCTGAATGATAACATAGTTTCATGGATTCAGAGCATATTCAATTCCCCTATTCAAAGGGTGGTGATTAATGTGTCCATATCAACCTGAAGAAGGTTGTTAATGGAGGGCTGGGCCCACCACAAGTAGTTCTGTGCTGCAGGATATTTTTATCACTAATGGAAGGCATGAATAGCCCTCTTAACCAAATTATGCCAGTAAGGGAAAAATTAGGAAAGAAAGCTAACTTGTTGGACTGCAGAGCCAACATCTAAATTATTCTAGAATGATGGGCCAAATCTAAAGAGGTGAACAGTGACAGGGATTAATGTAAAATCCTATACATGGGTCCAAAAAATAACTGCACAAGCATAGTGTTGGACTAGTATGGCTAGAGTGCAGATTATGTGAAAAACCAACTGAATTTTTTATTATTAATAATGATAGTAACTAATATTTTATAACATTTTAAAATTTGCAAATCCCTCTACAAATGTTATCTTATTTGACCCTCACAACCCTGAGAAGTAGGGGCCATTATTATTCTCATTGTACAGATGAGGAAACTGAGGCAGACAGAAGTCTGGTAACTTGCTTAGGGTCGTATAGTTGGTAGGCCAGATTTTACCTCAGGTCTTCTTGCCCCTGGGTATAGTGTTGTGACCACTCTACAACCTCACCACAGTGCCCTTTATGAGTCAACAGTTTGATGTTACAACTTAAAAAACTCACACAATCTTTTACTCCCACTACCTCTACCCTGGTCAAACCCACCTGAATGACTGGGGTCAGTTCTGGATACCACATATTTGGAAAGATATTGAAAAGCTGGGGAAAAAGGCTACTGAGATGATGAGGGGCTTCAAAACCATTGCATACTTGCAACAGTGGAAAAAACTATAGCTGTTTGTTTAGCTTGAATTAGAGATGTAGAAAAGAACATGATCACTGTCTTCAAATAGTTACATAGACTAGGAGCCAAAGGACAGAACTAGGGACTTTGGGTTAAAGCCATTGGCAGACAGATCTGAGGTCAATATGAGGAAGAATTTGCTAGCAATGAGTTGTCCAACAAAGTAATGGGAAGCTTCAGAGGGGAGGGACTTCCCCATGGCTGGAGCTGTTTAAACAGGGGTTAAATGAGCATCTGTCAATGATGACTCATTCTTCCACTGGGTGAGAGGTAGGCTTCCTTGACACACAGAAAATAAAGCTCTGTTGGCCCCACTGACAATAAACCTAATACATTTGTTCACTTGTAGAGGATTTGACATTGTTTGCTTGGAGGCCCAGAGACCACATTATTACTTTGCAACCCTCTGCTCGATGCCAAGTTTTGCTGCCTGGCTTATTACCATGTAGCATCATTTCCGCCAGCCCCGTCTGTCCGTGAAAAGCTATGGAGCTGGTACAAAGGCATGCGGATGTATGAATCAGCTTCCTAGCCAACTTTTGTTATGTCTCGTTTAAAGGGACTAGGACATGAGTTCAATGACCTTTTCAAAGCTGATGCCTCCTGAATCCCACGTCCAATGAGTTGTAGATCAGGACCAGGACCAGATGGGAAGGCTGTGGCCCAAAGCGGGGAAGGCCTTTGCCCGAGGTCACACAGCTAGGAAGTGGCAGAGCTGCGGTTTGATCTAGGGCATGTGGATTCAAATGGTTTTTGAATAAAGATCCATCCAGTCTATGGTAGGAATGGAAACATTGACTTTGGTGACCCCAATTAGTTTTACTGAGTCTTTTACTGTCATTATGACAATGGCTAATGGTCCTACCTTGGGTTAATTCACTACTTTTAATTCTTCCCAAAGTGTTTTGAGGGGTATTACCTCATTTTCTCTAAATCACAGCCCAGTAAAGGAGACAGTATGAGCTGATTATCCTTACTTTGAAGAGGAGGAAACCAAGATTCCGTCACAGTGAGATAGTGACTGAGCTGGAACTAGAAATCGGGGTCCTTGACTCCCAGTCTGCTGCTTTGGCACACAAAGGGGGTCTGGAGGACCGCCCTCACCCCACCCAACCAATTGCATTTCTGTGCAGCTCTTTCCATTGCCAAAACTTTATAAGGGATGTTGAGAAACTCAGACCAGAACGATTCCTTAACTCAGAAGAACAGGGGATGTTTACCCAGGAGACAAGAAGGTTTAGGAAACATATGGAGTGGTAAGAATTAGATCTGTAGAATATCTTCACAGTTTTGCCACTTGCAACTGGGTAGACCTGGGGCGAGTCTCTTCCCCTATCTGGGCCTCAGTTTCCTCATCTGTAAAATGAGGGGGTTGGACAAGATGGTCTCTGAGGTCCTAAATCTAAATCTACATGATCCTGTGATCCTAGACCAGTTGAGGAAACTGAAGCCCAAGTAGGGGAAGGAACTTATCCAAGGTCATGTGGCAAATGACAGAGCCAAGACTCCTCCCCCATTATAAAGTAAGCCCCTTGTAAGTAGGGTTTAATTCATCGGCTTTGTGTCTCCAGTGCCTAGCACTTAGCCTGGCACATAGTAAGTACTTAATAAATATTTGTTGCATATTAAAGCCCATGACCTCTTACTCCAAATCTTTACAGCACTCCCTTGTGATAAATGTATTCAGGTATCAGAAGAGCTTCCAGGAGGAAGAGAGTCCAATTATTCTACTCGACCACAGAGGGTAGATTGAGGACCAGAAGGCCAAAGTTCTAAGGAATTGATTCTGCATGAAGAACAAGTTCCTAAGAAGGAAAATGGTCCAACAACGGAATGGGCAGGGAGCTCCCTATCTTTGTAGGGCTTCGAGCAAAGGCTATATGACTAGCTGGGGAAATTGTAACAGGAATTTGTGCTCAGAAGACAGACTACATGACGTCTAGGGTCCCTCCCGACCCTGAAATTCAACATTCTGTGGCTTACGGAGAAAAAGAACGCCCCCCTCCAGAAGCTCCATGTTTTGCCGGGCTAATGCGCACATTTGCTCACTGCTCCCTTTGAGCTGGTTCTGATGCTGATAAGCCTCCTTTGGCACAGCTTAGCTCTATATCATGTAATTGCAAAAATAACCATTTAGACTGTGAAGAGGCAGTGTGCTCCCGAAAGCAAAACTGTGTGCCAGGAAATGAACCCAAAGATGGTAATTAAATTATGGTGTTATCAGAGAGAGGCCAGGACCGCTCACTGCTAGGAGGAAGCAGAGGAGCCTAGGCCCGGGAAGGGAGAGGTAGCATTGGTCAGTCCTGGGCTCTCATTAACCCCACTGGTCAAGCAGGACTTGTCACTCCCAAATCAGGCCAGCCCCATACATGGGCTGGATAAGCAGTGCCCAAGAAATTGTGATGGGAAGGGGTGCCCAAAGTATTTCTCTGTCCCTGCCCAAAATAACCCCAATAAACCTGTCTCAGTGCCCCAGATTTCTACTAGAAGAACCATTCACTGAGAGTCTAAGAAGACAGTATGGCAGAGGGGGTAAAGTGCTGACTCTGGAATTAGGGGACCTGAGTACAAATCCTACATCCAATAATTACTGTGGGACCTTGAGCTAGTCCTTTCCCCTTCCTGGGCCTGAGTATCCTTCTCTGTAAAATAAGGGGGTGGGTCTAAATGACCTTTGAGGGCCCTTTTACCTCTAGATCTGAGATCCTATAAAACCATACCTGAACAAGGATCTCTGTTCCAATGTATCCAATGAGTGGTCATTCAGTGTCTACTCAAAGACTTCCAAGGAAGGAGAACCCATTTCCTTTCCAAGCAGCCCATCCCACTTTGGGACATCTCTGATTGTTAGGAAGCCTACGCTGGCTTCTCTGAAGTGTCCACATATTACTTCAAGTTCTGCCCTCTGGGGCCAAGCCAAAGAAATCTAGCCCTTCTTCTATATGCCAGTCTTTCAAAGGCCAGCCATCATGGCCCTCCTTAAGTCTTCTCTTCTCCAGGCCAGGTTCCTTCCCTCTATTTCCATGCATTTTCCTGCAGTTAAAATGCTTAAAATGTTACCCGGAAGGAGGGATAACATATTAGCAGGGACCAGTTTAGTTCACAAGCCCACTTGGCCACATTGTCACCCAGTAGGGCCACTGGGGTAAGGGGAAAGCACATGGGATGAGGATATCTTGATACCTTTTTGTGTGCAGGAGGTCAGGTAAAGGTCTGGAGCATGGGGCAGGTCCTTACCTTATTCCAAACTTTATGAAAGCTTTGGTTGATTATTGCTTTTCTTTTGAAGCCTGTGATTTGACATTGTCCTTCCAATCCCATCAACACTGAGGATCTAAACTGGGGTGGGGAACCTATGGGGCCACATATGACCCTCTTGGTCCTCAAGTGCAGCCCTTTGACTGAATCTAAGCTTCTTAGAACAAATCCCCTGAATAAAAAGACTTATTCTGTAAAACTTGGACTCAAACACATTACAGAGGCTGAAGGTTCCTCACCTGTGATAAACAATGGCATTCTGGGAGTACAGTACTTTACAGAGCCTTTCAGGATAAGAGGATACAGGTAGGATTCACCTCGTGTTACTGATTAGGGGATGGAGAGTGATTTGCCCAGGGTCGCATTCAGCTATTGGATTCAAATCCACATATTCCAAGTCTAGCACTCTCTCCCATGATAGGCAAGGTGCCAAAACTGAGTCTCAGAGGGATTCAGTGACATACTGTAGGGTATATATTCAGTGTCGGCTAACTCGGGTCAAAGGACTCCAAAAATGGCTTTTTCCCTCCATCAGTTCGAGGTTAGTGAAAGGTCTCTCTCTTTCTCTCATTACAGTCTGCTCCCAGTTCTCCAGAGGTGTGTATGCTATCTTCGGGTTCTATGACCAGATGTCAATGAACACCCTGACCTCCTTCTGTGGGGCTCTGCACACATCCTTTGTCACACCCAGCTTCCCCACTGATGCTGATGTGCAGTTTGTCATCCAGATGCGGCCAGCCCTGAAGGGCGCCATCTTGAATCTGCTGAGCCACTACAAGTGGGAGAAGTTTGTGTACCTGTATGACACCGAAAGAGGTAAGTTGTGATATACACAGTTCCTTCATCCTTCAACTGGTGAATGAGTTAATGAAAGAATAAATGAATAATGAATGATTGACTGAAAAAAATTTTATGAAGTATTTACTATGGGTCATTTACTACAGTGCTAAGCCTCAAGATACAAATAGAAAGATCAAGAGAGTTCTGAAGGAGCTCACATGCCATTGGGGGATAAAGTACATTGAAAAAAAAGTTCATCTGCTGGACAGATGGAAGGCACAAAAGTCCTAAGGGTGCATCAGGGAGGCAGATGGGAAGGCCCAGGGATCTGTATCCCTGATTATGTAGGTTATGTAAGTCTATCAGATGACAATGCTAGGAGACTGCAGGATGTAGACACAGGGGAGAAGGTAGGGCTTAGAGGCTCTTGGGATGCAGTGGCTGAACAGAGAGTAAGGCCTGGTGGTCCTCCCTGTCACCAGAAGGAAGAGAGTTATTAACTCCAATGTCATCCAAGTTACATGAACAGTCAAACAGTAAAGAGGGAGGGCACCATGGGTCGTGACAGTGAAAAAGAAAACAACTGAGATCCTTCACCTAAAAATTATTTGTCTTCACTAATTATTTGATCTAAAATGTGTACCCAAAAAAGTTCATTCAGTCCAAGGTGGAGAGAGCCTTGGCCAGAAGAATGTTTGTTTGTTTGGGGCGGGGGGAGCAGCTAATTCCCTGGTAGGGAAGATAGATGTTACTATCCCCATTCAACAGATGAGGAGACTAAGGCTTGGAGAATAACATTAACAAGTGTTTATTAAGCCCTTTCTCTACACCAGGCACAGACCCGAGTTGCCCATTGAAAATTCCACAAACATTTGATTCCACATTGTGTATGCAGAGAGTTGTTCTAGGTTCTGTTAGATAACACTTATCCCTTCTTGTAGGAGGATGAGACTCATATAAAGATAACATGCAATATTATCCATTATTCTTAAGTACAAAATGATTGTTTTGTAAAGTCTGATAGGGGATGAAGTTGGGAATGGGGATCAGAGATCATTATCAACTAGAAAAATCAGGAAAGGCTTCCTGGAAGTGGTAGGGTCTGAGCTGTGGAAGAATTCCCCAGGCAAGGATGGGGAGGGAGGACATGCCAAGCCCAGGAAATGGCTTGTGATTGTGCAGCTGATTAAGAGCTAAGTTGAGACATGGACCAAGGCCTGTGGCCTCCCAGCCCAGGGCTTGTCCTATTAATCCACACTAGGTCTTCCTAGAGTGGCCCCTTGGCAAGCAGTAGAGAGAGATACAGGAGCTGAGGCATGGCCAGAATGGTACATTGGGAAGCTCTTTATAGTTGCTATTGAGGTGATGTGTTGATGAGATACTTTGGATGGGGAACTTCTGGAATCAAGGATTTGATCTGTAACCAAATGTTATGCTGGTTTGCCCAAGTTCACCTAAAGCTTTTTTGGTATAGATAGACATATTGATAGACAGATAGATAGATAGATAGATAGATAGATAGATAGATAGATAGATAGATAGATAGATAGATAGACAGACAGGATAGAGAGACAAGATAGATAGAAAGACAGAGATAGACAAAAAGACAGACAGACAGATAGAAAGATAGACACACATACATATATATTTGCTGCACATACTAGGAATCAGAAGACCTCAGTTCCAGTCCTGTTTCTGTCATTGACTAGCAGTGTGACCTTGGACAAGTCCTATCCCATTCAAGGCCTCAATTTCCTCTCCCTTAATGAAAGGATGGGGCAGCCCCTATCACATTCTGCCTAAGATCCAGGTCTATCCCTCCTTACATATCTGGGGGACCCTGGACAAGGCCAGTCACCTTCCTGTGTCTTAATTTCCTCCTCTGTGAAATGAAGGGACTGGACTAGATGAGGGGGGAAGTAGCAGAGTCAGGTCTCTGATTTCAAATCTCATGTTCTTTTCACTCCCCTATTCTGCCTCTCTATAGATAAGTTCCTCCTCTTTTTTCTCCTATTCCTTCTCCCTTCCCTTTCACTTCCTTTTCCTTCTCTTACTCTTTCCCCTTCTTTTCTTTCCTCCTCCTCTTTTCCCTTTCCCCTTCTTTTCTGTCTCTTCTTCCTTCTTCCATTTTTCCCTCTTCCTCCTCCCCCTTTTTCCTTCACTTCTTTCCCCTTCTCCCCATCTTTGTTGTTATTCAGTTGTGTCCAACTCTTCATGACCCCATTTGGGGTTTTCTTAGTAGAGATACAGAGTGGTTTGCCATTTCCTTCTCCAATTCATTCTACAGATGAGGAAACTGAGGCAAACTGAGAGAAGTGACTTGCCCAGGGTCACACAGCTCAAATAAGTATCTGAGGTCATATTTGAACTCATGTCTTCCTGACTTCAGGCTCAGCATTCTATCCATGACTGTGCCACCTGAATTCTAGGTGTCACCTAAGACCCATCCTCTCAATGAAACCCCCAGATAATGTGACCTTGGAGACCTCCAGAAATCACCTTCAAAGTCAGAGTTCCTAGGTTCATTCCAATTGACCTCAGGTGCTTATTGCTCATTGCAAGTCATTTTACCTCTCCCTGGGTTTCAATTTCCCTTTCTGTAAAATGAGGGGCTGGATTAGATAGCCTCTCAGAGCTTTCACAGCTCAAGATCTAGGAGCCTAGGTACTGAGTTCAAAATCCATCTCTGTCCCTTACTATCCATATGACCTTAGGCCAAGTCATGTGACCCCTCTGGGCCTCAATTTTTATTTCTTTTTTCACTGTTTCCCTATTAAATGTTCATTATAATCCAGTCCTAGCCAAATGGAATACTGGGGGCCTCATGTAGACAGGGGGCTGTATGTTGGACAGCTCTGCGCTCAGTAGTTCCTTAAGCCTATATGTTGCAGAGAAGATCCCGACCTGAATTCACCGGGAGGAGTTTCCCTCTCTGGGAGTTCCCCATACCAATGAAATCCTCAGTCCAGCCCCTGGTGAAGCTCTGACTTAGAGAGGTCAAAAGATATATTACTAACAGAGAAGGGATTTGAATCCAGTCTTTTCTGACTTGAAATCTAACATTCCTTCCATTACATCCCAATGTCTCACTATTTTAAAATGCCATAAAACATAGATATTGTTAATATGTGGTTTTCTAAGTCAGTGTGCACAAGTGGCTTGCTCAGAGTCACCTGACCATATGTGTCAGAGGCAACACTTGAACTCAGATCTCCCTGGCTCTAAGGCCAGCTCCCTACCACCATGCCATGCTGCCTTTCCTAACCTGTAAAGTGGAAATAATAAGGGGCAGCCAGGTGGCACAGTGAATAGAGCGCCAGCCCTGGAGTCAGTTGGACCTGAGTTCAGCCTCAGACACTTGACACACTTACTAGCCGTGTGACTTTTGGCAAGTCACTTAACACCAATTGCCCTCCAAAAAGCAAAAATAAACAAATAGACAAATAAATGAATGAATGAATGAATGAACGAATGAATGACTAAATAAATAAATAAATGACAGTCATTCTTTTTATTACCAATGTGTCCTTAAGCTCTCTCTGGACCTCAGTTTCCTTGCATCATACTAACATGGTACAACGGAGAAAGTCAGCATAGTATAATAAAAAGAACATTGGTTCTAGGGTCAAAGGAGTTAGGTTCCAATCCTGCCTCTGCTGCTTACTACCATAGGACTCTTACTGCTGAGCCCATGCATGACCTTGGGCAAGAGACAGTCTCTCTAGGCCTAAGTCTAGCTGACCCCTGACAGCCCTCATTCTAGGATCCTAGATGATCTCCAAGTTCCCTTTCAGTTCCAACATTCTCTACTCTTAGAAATACTTCCTTTATGTTGGACAAGCACCTGCAGCTCCCTTACTGAGAAGGTCCTAGATAAAGTCCAAATTAGTGCCCAGTGTCTGCATTTTCCTCTAAGGCACAGTCTTCTTCCTGGTTGTCTTGCTCCATTCTCGGCTTCATGGATCAGCTTTGTGAGGATGACCCACTAACTGTGTGGCCTTGAGCAAGTCCGTTCTCCTCCTTTAAGCCTCAATTTCTCTGTCAGTTGAGTAACCTGGCCTAAAAAGGTATCTTCTGGCCCTCCAGATATATACCTTTGATCCCAAGCACTTGTTGCCTTGGAAAGGGAGCAGACTCCTAGGGCTGTCTCCTCTATGTCTTCCCCTTCCAGCACAGATTCAAGGACATGGTGATGATAGCCATGATCTTCATTTTTTGTCTTTGTTTACCCAGTGCCTAGCACAGGCCTTTGCACATAGTAAGTATTCCATAAATGCATGTTGGATGGGACAAGAAAAGCCCAGCTCAGCTCTGTTTGGGGCCTTATTTGAACTCTGGCTCTTTTTTCCATCTGCATAAATTAGACAGGTCCAGGGAGTACATTATCCTCTGTGAGACAGACACAAAATCCCCCTGTCTGAGCAGCGATAATGGAGGTTGACAGTAGCTGAGACATTTGGTAGTTTCTGCAGTTTGCCTAATCTATTGTGAAGAATCTTCAAATCAGAGAACACCCCAGAGCCCATAGAGAGTGCTGAATGACTATTTGGACTGGCTTGTGAAAAAAGGGCCGTACATATGTCTGTAATGAGAATCTCATTGAAGAGGAAAATACCAGAACTGTCATATTTTTGAATACTTTGCCCGGCACATCCTTGACTGCTTTGAGGCATAAAAAGAGCAAGTACCAAGCAATTTGTTGTCAGCTGTTGAAATAAATTATCATTTAAACACTTCCTCTTCCACAAAGGTTATTAGCTTGGTAGCTTGTTCCTGGGGATGGGCTGACTATCAGGGAGAAAAAATCACGAGCCATTAAACCAGCCACTCCAATACTGCAGATTAGTTACTAGGGCAATTGTTCTCGCCACAATGGGACAATGCAGCAGATTACACGAGGCAATTCTTCATAAATACCAGCATCCTTTAGGGCCGTCATGCTGGGCTGAGAAGAACGTCTCGGGGAGGGGACTCCATTTACTGGAAGATTTCCAGTTCGACTGGGGAAAGTCACTTGGGCTCCTAAGGTATTTTCCACAAGTAATATATTTCTCCAATCCCATTCCCAGATGCCCTGCCAGATTGGAATGTGTCCTTCACTCCTTGGTGGCAGTGAACTTAGAGGTGGGGTGATTGGATGGTGGAAGGAACAGAGAATTTAGAGAGAGGCAAAAAAATGGGTTTGAATCCTCCTTCTGCCATTAACAAGTTTATAAGATTTAGAACTGAAGGGGGCCTTAGAGGTCATATAGCCCCAGTCCCTCCATTAATTAATTTTAATTATTTTTATTTCATTAAAGATTTCCCAATTATACATACAAGTTTCTAACAGTTTTTAAAATTTTTGAGTTCCAAATTCTCTCCCTCCCTCCCATCCTTCCCCTCTCCTTGAGAAGGCAAGCAATTTGATTTTTTTTTTGTTTGGGTTTGGGTTTTTTTTGGCTTTTTGGAGGGTGGAAGGCTGGGCAACTGGGGTTAAGTGCCTTGCCCAAGGTCACATGGCCAGTAAGTGTTACTGAGGCCGGATTTGAACTCAGGTCCTCCTGACTCCAGGGCCAGTCCACTATTTACTGTGCCACCTAGCCGCCCCGAAATTTGATTTTAATTATACACACGAGGTTGTGCAAAACACATTTCCACATTAGCCATATAGCAAAAGAAAACACAAACGAAACAAGAAAAATAAATAAAGAAATTTTTAAAAAATATGCTTCAGTATGCATCCAGAGTTCATCAGTTCTCTCTATGGAGATAGCGGTTTTTTTCATCACGGGTCCTTTGGAATTGTCTTAAATCATTGTCTTGATCAGAGTAGCTAAGTCTTTCACAGCTGATAATCTTTACAATATTGTTGTTACTGTGTAGGGTTCTCCTGGTTCTGCTCACTTTACTCTGCATAAGTTTATATAAGTTTTCCCAGGTGTTTCTCAAACCATCCTGCTCGTCATTTCTTATGGCACAAATAGTATTCCATCACAATCATGTACCACAACATGTTTAGCTATTCCCCAACTGATGGGCATTCCCTCAATTTCTGATTTTTTGCCACCACAAAAAGAGCTGCTATAAATACTTTTGTACAGATAGGTCATTTTCCCTTTTCTTTTATCTCTTTGGGATACAGACCTAGTAGTGGTATCTAGGTCAAAAGGTATGCATGGTTTTATAGCCTTTTGGGCATAGTTCCAAATTGTTCTCCAGAATGGTTGGACTAGTTCACAACTCCACCAACAGTGCATCAGTGACCCAATTTTTCCACATCCCCTCCAGCATTTATCACTTTCCTTTTTCTGTCATGTTCGCCAATCTGAAAGGTATGAGGTCTCAGAATTGTTTTAATGTGCATTTCTCTAATCAGTGGTAATTTAGAGCATTTTTTCACGTGACTATTGAAAGCTTTGATTTCTTCTTCTGAAAACTGGGGAATGGCTCTTATTTTTATAAATTTGACTCACTTCCCTATGTATTTGAGAAATGAGACCGAGAAGCACATAGGTCATAGGATCATATATCTAGTACTAGAAGGGACATGAGAAACCATCTAGTCTGAACACCTTATTTTAAAGAGAAGGAAACTGAGGCCTGGAAAGATAAATTATTTTACCCAAGGTCCTACATAGAATCAAAAATCTAGAGTTGGAAGGCACTGTAGAAACCATCTCGTTCAACCCCCTCATTTTGCAGAGGAGGAAACTGAGGTGAAGTAAATTGCCCCATGTTACACAAGTAGTAACTAAATTCTCTGACTCTGTATCTACTGTTCTCAGCACCAACCCACAGTGCCTCCTAACACTTCACCATTGTGAGACCTTGGGCAAATCATTTCCCTCTGGGCTTCGGTTTTCTTATCTGTAAAGAGAAAGGGTTTTGAACTATGTGACCCCTAAGGTCCTGTCCAGCTAGCTATGATCTTCTGTCCCTATTTATCTTCACGTATACACTGATAAAAGAATAAATCTCTTTTTGTGGGTTTATCAAAATATTCTCTTCTTCAGGTATGATGATGACCTTCTCATCAGTAGGACATAAGATTTAAATAGTTTTCCATAATGGGAATGGGTTATCCATACACTTGGCAGGTGGTACTTCAAGACAGTTATTAAAAATAACATCTTGCATTTATATGGCACTTCAAGATTTTGCAAAGCAAATATATCTTCTTTTACCCTCACAACAACTCTGTGAAGTAGGTGCTATTGGAAATGCCATTTTATATATGAGGAAACTCAGGCACGGGGCGGTTCATTGATTTACCCAGAGTCGCACAATTGCTAAGTTCCTGAGGCTGGGTTTGGCCTCAGGTCTTCCTGACTCTGGGACCAACCCACCATCTACCATGCCACCTCATTGAAATATCAGTGGGTCTAGAGACAGAAGGCCTAGGTTTGAATCCTGGCTTTGCTACTTCCTAGCTGTCTGACATAATCTTTTGGGGTTTCAATTTCCTCACTTTGCAAATCAAGGTTTAGACTTGGTCTCCAAGGTCTCTGATCTAGTGAACTTGTGCTGTATATGCAGACTGGAATTTGGGGTATAGTTCCCACTTCAACTGCACAGTCCAAGATTCTGCTTCCACAAGCTAAAATACCTTGCTCCTTTTGGCCTGCAAAATGAATAACTCACCCTCCTCCACTCCCATCCCCAACCCCCTGCAATGCACCAGTTACCTGAATGGCATTGACTCCTCTGGAGGAAAAGAGGCAGCAGGTGGCAGGATTTCTCTCCCTTTTTCTGGCTCTGGGGTACTCTCCAATGCAGTTATACTTTTCCCAGGCAGATCAGAGCCCCAAAAGCAATTAACCCTAAAAAGATGCTGAATCACTGTGTTCAGAGAAAGAAGAATCAGGAAGAAATAGGCCTACTACCTGTGACAGGAGAGTAGGTGGCACAATGGTAACAGATGACAGAATGCAGAACGACTCAACTCCTCTCCTTTGTGGTCAAAGAGAATGGTGATGGTAAAGGAAATTAGTGAAGAGAGTTGAAGCCCAGGATAGATGAGGAATCTGGTGAGAGGACATTGAGCTTTTGTAACTGAGCTTATGATTCCAGACCCAGATGAAATATGTCCCTGGGCACTGATGGTACAGGTGGATGTGATCTCAGAATCACTGACTGTGACCTTGGAGAAATCACAGCAAAGTAGTCAGTTCCCAGAAGACTAGAAATGGGCAGATTCAGCATTGATGTTCAAGAATGAAGAAAAGGTGGTTTCCAGAAATTATCAACTGGTAAATTTCAGACTGGTGAAAATTCTAGAGCGGAGAATAGTTTGGGAGCCCTTAGAAAGCCAATGGTGAGAACCAGGAGTTAGCACTGTTTCTTTTAAGAGTTACTTAGGGAAAAAAAGCAAAAACAGGAACAGCTAGATAGTGCAGTGAATAGAGCACTGGCCCGGGAGTCAGGAGGACCTGAGTTCAAATCCAGCCTCAGACACTAACACTTAATAGCCATGTGACCTTGGGCAAGTCACTTAACCCCAACTGTCCAGCCTTCCCCCACCCTCCAAAAAGAAAAAAAAAAAACCAAGTCAATTAGAAGCAGCTAGTGGTGTAGAGCATAGAACCCTGGGCCTGGCATCAGCAAGACCTGAATTCAAATCTGGTCTTGTATACTTATTAGCTGTGTGATCCTGGACAAGTCATTTAGTCTCTGTTTGCCTCAGCTTCTCCAACTGTAAAATTGGGATAATAACAAGGTTGTCATAAAGCTCAAATGAAACATTTTTTTTTGTTTCTTTAGCTTGTACAAAGGAATAATTACTTCAAAAGATAGAATCACAAATATACAAACTTACTCTCCAACACATGGGAGGCATCCTCATTCATTATGCCATCTCAGTATTTAGGAAGGGGAAAGGAATTAGGTTGATCATTTAACTCAGTTCTTATAGAGCAGTCTCATTTCCAAGTCTAAGGCCCCCATGGGGCTTGAGTCCCAGGGACCCTGGCTTCTCAGGGCTCAAAGCACTTAACACAATGCCTGACACATAGTGGACTTTTAATAAATGCTTGTTCCCTTTCTTATACACTATCATGCGATGGCATAGAATAGATCTTAGCTGGGCATTTCCCAGAGTCTCTCATAGTCATACTAGCAAGAGCTAGAAAGGACCTCAGAGGCCAGCTAGTCTAAACCCATTATTTTACAGAAGAGGAAACTGAGGCTGAGAAAGGATGAGTGCCTTGCCTAGGGTTACATAGCCAGTCAGTGACTGGGGTCTAATCTGAACCCAAGTCATCCTGAATCCAGGTCAAGCTCTCTTTTCCCTGGGCCACCCAGCTACCAAAGTGGCAGTTGTCATGACATGCTTGTAGATAAGATGAAAAGATATGGCTTGGAGGTTAAGGTTCAGATGTTAATGGAGGTAATAGTACAGCTGGATTTCTTTCTGGTTCATCAATGTCTACAGCGCATTTCATTAGTGCGAGGAAATTTTCTTTCCTTTTTAAGGTTAATGTTGAATATGCAATCATAAAGGGCATTATTTTATGCATCAACCAAACTAAAGTCTAAAACTGAACTATTTTAATCAACATCTGAGCTTTACTTTAAAAATACAAGTGGAAAACATGAGACATAAAATGTCAGATGTGGGGGAGGCAATGCAGCATGCCTAGACACACCCAACATTCCTTGTCCATATATTGATGACCAGGTCTAATGGCCACATTCCAATAAAAACTGTTTATTGGATCCATATCAACCTACAAACAAGTCTCCAATGGCATGAAGAAGAGATCTAGGGGCCCCAGAGTCAGGAGGACCCGGGATTGGTTCCAGCCTCAGATACTTAGCACCTACACAAAAATAACTAGCCATGTAACCTTGGTCAAGTTACTTAATCCCAATTGCTTTAAAAAAGAAAGAGAGAGAGAGAGAGATCTAGATTAACCTCTGCTCTAATCAACCCTTTTGTCAATGACATAGATGAGCACTAAATTATTTACTTAGATGGATCCCAGATTTCAGAACTGTGGAAACTCTGTCCACTGGCATAAATCATATGCCACCCCTCTGCGCGCACACACGTGCACACACATGCATGCCCATATATATGCACACACGCATGTACATGCACATTTTTCCTTCCTATGTAATCATTTCCCAACTCCTTCCATAAACCTTCTACAGTGAATCAATCCACTTAGTGCAGAGGAGGTTTTTTCCACATCTCAGGAGTTCTAATGCGGCACTCAGACCGTCTGGCTTTTGTCTCTTACTGTTGCTCCATGCCCCCATCTCCTCTCTTTTCTGAACCCACACATGTTTGCTGCTGGTTTTTACTCATTTCTTATATGCAAGTGTTGATGGTGACATAATGTTGCTGGCCTGCAGTCTGCCGTACATCTTTCCATGCCCAAAGGGCTACTTGTAATTCTAATTCTGAGATCACGGTATTTCATGTTTCTTCACTTGAAGAATACTGATGCTTAAAAACTGGGCTTCTGTAACAGTGAGGAGGTAAGGAGTCATCCAAAGAACTCCACCGCTTTCCAGCTCTGGGGCTTCTGGCCCTGCTAACTGTTCCTCTGAAGGACTTACACATGAAGACATGCTTACCCAATCTGAGAATGGCCCCAAATGGAAAGAACATCTAATACATGTGATCTGGGGCAGGACTTCCATCTCCTAGAAAATAAGAAGATTGGCTTAGAGGGCCTCTGAGGCTTCTTCCAGCTCTAGAGCTTTGATGTGTGACCTTGAGAAAGTCACTTCCCTCCCTAGACCTCAGTTTGGACAGATGGCCTCTGAGGTCCCTTCTAGCTCTAGACCTCTTATCCTATGGTGCTGTAATGCCATGATCCTACGGCACTATGTTGGATAACAGAATCACAATTCAAAAAAGATCCCATGGGGTGGGAAACCTGCAGCCTCAAGGGCACATGTGGTCCTCTAGGTCCTCAAGTGCCACCCGTTGGTTGAATCCAAACTTCACAGGACAAATCCCTTCTAGGTCCTCAAGGGTGGCCCTTTGACTGAATCCAAACTTCACAGAACAAATCCCCTTCATAAAAGGATTGGTTCTGTAAAACTTGAACTCAGTCACAAGGCTGCACCTGAGGACCTAGAAGGCCACATATATCCTCGAGGCCACAGGCTCCCCACCACTGACCACTAGAACAATGGGCCTACCAAAAAAAAGGAGACAAAAGGTAATAAGGATAGATATAAAGTGATGCATATATAGCTTTGAAAATATAAAATTCACAAGTACAAAATAGGGGAAGTGTAAATGGAAAACAATTCATATTAAAAGAAAGATCTGGAGGAGTTTAGTGGGCTACATACTCAGCAGCCAATAGTCATATGGCAGCCAGAGAAGATCATATGATCTTGGGCTGCAGTAAGAGAGGGATACTGTCTGGCTAGAGCTAGGCCAGAGTCCCTTTGGACTCTGCTATGATCAGAGCACACCCCAAAGACTGTGTTGAATTCCAGTGCCATGATTTAGAAAGAAAATTGAACAGCTTGGATATGTTCAGCGATCGAGGAGTGATTGAATAAGTTTTGGTTTATGGGTTTAATGGAATAGTATTGTACTGTAAGAAATGGTGAAGCAGATGGTTTCAGAGAAACTGGTAAAGACTTGTATGGACTGATGCAGAGTGAAGTGAGCAAAACCAGGAGAACCAGCTAGACAATGACTAAGAGCACTGGCAATAAAGCATGCTTTCCACCTCCTGACATGGAGATGATGGGCTCAAATGCAGACATTTCCTTTCCAACCTGGGAAATGTGTGGAGTTGGTTTTGTGTGAATATGCACATTTGTCACTAAGGTCTTGTTTCTCTTATTTTCAATTGGAGTGAGGGAGTATAAGAAAGAGGGGCTAGCGCTATTGCCAAAATATAGAAAGAAGCAGGTTATTGAAATAATTAAAGGAAAATACATAGAAGAAAACCAGAGTAAACAGAAACAAGCAAGATAGCTTGGAAAGTAACACGGTGAATTTATTATGTACTTTTAAAAAGAAGCATCCATAGTAGAGTTGTACAGTTCTGTATAGAATTATTTTTTTTTCTTTTCTGCTTTGAGAGGGAGAAAAAAGAGAATGACCAGGATGAGGAAAGAACTGGAAATGATATTAGATAAGGAATTGAAGGACTGAAGGAACTGGAATGTTTAGCCTGGAAAAGAGAAGGGTGTGTGTGTGTGTGTGTGTGTGTGTGTGTGTGTGTGTGCGTGTGTGTGCGTGTGTGTGTGTGTGCGTGTGTGAGTTTGTGTGAGAGAATTTGTGTATGTGAGAAAGAGAGTTTGTGTATGTGTGTACATTCTTGTGTCTCTGTGTGTGTGCATGTGTGTGGATGTGTGTGTTCATGGATCTGAGGGAGGGATGTGAGACCTGTCTCAGCCATGTGAAGACTGTCATGTGGGAGACGGCTGAGCTTTGTTCTGCTGGGTCCCAGAGGGGAGAACTAGCAGCAGTTTCTAGACACTACAAGGAGGCAAGTTTTGGTTCAATGTGGGAGAACTTTGGAACACTAGGAACACACACACACACACCACAGCTTGATTCAGAAAGGTGTCATATGACCCCCTGTCAAGGGTGCTGAGACGTGACCTTTGAAGTCCCTGCTAGCTGGGAGACTGTAAGAGTAGCAGCAGATGTAGTAATCTATTTCTGGACTTGGTGTCAGAAAACCCTGGATTCAAATCCTGCTTCAACTTCTTCCTACCTGCATGACCTGCAAGTCACTTAACTCTCTGGGCCTTGTTACTATAAAGTAAGGGAGTTGGGCTCAGTGACTTTTAAGGTCCTTCCCAGCTCTAAATTTATGACCCTAAGATTCCCAGAGGTCTTCAGCTCATGCATGACTCTGCTCAGTTCAGAGGCTTTAGTGGAAGGCAGTGTAATGGGTCAGTGTTTGGTGGTACCTTGTAGAATTAATATACTGTGTAAGTCAGGAAATCCCAACAGCAGTCACCTCTGTGCTGTGCCTTGGAGGCTTGTTCCCCCAGGCTTCCCCCAGCTTTGGCGGTGCTTTGGCTGGCAGTTCGGCTTGGTATCCACTGTCTTTGACTTGACAGCAAGCTAAGTTAAGGGAGCACAGAGCTTTAGGATGGAAGGAGGCAGAGCCAACAGTGTTAAATGAAGCAGAAAAGGCAAGGAGAACAAGGGTGGAGAAAAGGCCACTGGATCTGGGGTCTCGAGGGTCATTGGTAACCTTTGAGAGAGAACTTTCAGAAGAGCAACAAAGACAGGAGTCAGATGAGAGGAGGCTGGGAGGGGCTAGAGGTGCCAGATTGTTATAGATGGCTCAATAGAGAGATTTAACAGTGAAAAGAAGGAAAGAAATAGCACATTAGTTTGAGGGGGTAGAAAGGGCAGAGGAAGGATAATGGTAGGCCTCTTATCAGGGCCCTAGTATCTACCTGTGTGTCAGAGTCAAAGGAGCACTGGACTAAGAGAAGCTGGCACTGTCCCTGCCCTCTGCCAGCTGGGCAAGGAAACAAAATGAATACCTTCAAAACCACTAAGGAACAGTCCAGAGTGCAGTATGTGACCAAGGCTAGGTGCTATGGACTGGGAGTTCCAGCAAAGGACATTTGGTTCAATGGAGGCTGGAGGTACCAGGGAAGATTTTGTGGCCAAAGTGGGAAACCATCGCCAGACCACCACATATGCCCTCACCCTGCAGTAGACTTGTCTTGGTTCCTTAAGGAAAACATATCAACGACTCTTCCCCTTCTTCCCCCGTCAGAGCCCAGAGACAGTGCCAAGAGGCAGGCCCAAGCCTCCTGAGCAAAGAGATCCATTGGCATTATTGTAAGCTCCTTGAGGGCAGAGACTAGCTCACTTGTCCTTTGGTCCTGGCTGGCCTTGGAGCCAGAAATATCCGAGTTCAGGAAATGCCTCTGATGCCTACTGGCACTTGAGTGAATTCACCTAACCTCTGTGCTCTGGCAGCTCACTAAGGCTGAATGTGGCAGAGAAGGTGATAACCCATGTTTATAGAAGGAATTCCCTCATCTGGGAGTTCCCTATATCGATAATATCACAATTCCAATTTCTAGCCAGGCACAATGCCTGGCACAAAGTAAACACGTAATGAAAACTTGATTGATTATTAAACGGGAAAAAAATATCCATTTCTCTGATGTGTTAATGTATACTAAGTACTATGTGGCAAAGTGGATAGAGCATTGGGTCTGAAGTCAGGAAGACCTGAGTTCAAATCCAGCCTCAGATACCAGCTATGTGACCCTGAACAAGTCACTTCATGAACTCTCTCTGCCTCAACTTCCTCAACTCTAAAATGATGATACTAATAGCACCTACCTCCTAGGGTTTTGTGAGGCTCAAATGTGACAAAGGTACTTTGAAATCCTTAAAACACTATATTCTGTCAGCTATTATTATTAGAATTCATTCAATAAGCATCGATTAAAGATGGATTCTGGTCAAGGCACCTGAGAAAAGACAAGGCAAAATGAAAAGCAGTCCCTGTGTGCAAGGAATTTGCATTCTCCTGGGGGTGCGGGTGGAGAGAGAGAGAGACCAGGAAGGACTGCCCACTGGGTGAGCTTGGAAGGAAGTGAAGAATTCTGGGAAGTGGCAGCAAGGTAGTACTGAGGTGGAAGATGGAATGTTACAGTCAGGGAATGGAGAGTGACACAATTTGTCAGAACAGGGAAAGCATGAGGAGGAGAGAGGTGAAACTTTCTCCCCACAACCCTGTGGAATAGATCATTTGTTGTTGTTCAGCTGTTCAGTCATATCTGATTCTGCATGACCCCATGGTTTTCTTGGCAAAGATACCGGAGTGCCCTACCATTTTATTGTCTACTATGTCCCCATTCTACAGGTGAGAAAATTGAGTCAGGCAGGGTGAAATGACTTGCCCAGGGTCCCACAGCTAGTAAGTGTCTGAGGCTAGATTTGAACTCTGGTCTTCCTGCCTCCAGACACAGCGCTCTAGCCACTACAGCGCCACCTAGAGGCCCCAGGATAGATCATATATTATTCCCATTTTACTGAGAGGCCAGGAAACTAAGGTTCAGAGAGGGAAGGCCTAGATTCACACAGCAAATAAACAGCAGTCAGGGCTTGAAACCCCAAGTCTGAGCCATATACCAGCCCATCTCCAAGTCTCTCAATCAGCGCTACAGTTGCAGGACTCTTGAAAGCAACACTATTGGGCTCTTTGCATACCTTCTGCTAATTCAGAAGTGCACATGTAATACCAATGAAGATAAACAGAGCTCCTGCCACCTGGCTTCAGGCAGATACCTGCCCACCTTAGAGAACTTCCCAAAAAGCTGTCCAGAAGGCCAGGAAAGAGGATTAAGACAGGAGAGGCAATTCCCTCCTCCCCACAGGCCCAGCACATTGAATGCCTTTAATTGGTGGGAGATGGGGGGAGCAGAAAGAGAGCCTGCCTTCCATCAGGCCTTCTTGGGCTTCTGCCAGGCATGCCACCCCCTGGGCCGCTGGCCTGCACTCTGTCGGCTCCCCAAATGATCTGATTAATTCTCCGGTGCTAACTGTCTCAGCAGGCTTTCTGGGCACTAGAATCGAGGCTAATTAAGGTCAGGTCAGGAGGAGAGGCCAGTGGGAGTCTGCACTCTTCTTGGGGGCTGGGCTTCTTCACTAGTTCTGTTTCAGTAGCCGCCCTTGGCATTGATTTTGGCCCAGTCCCATGACAACTTCCCTTTAGCTTATCCAAGACATACATTGGTCCTTCCTTTGTGGGCGATTGCCAGATGCTGGGCTCATTTTGTAATGCTCGTAATTCCCATTTCTTTAGGACTGTAAGTGCAGGGCACCTTCCTGACAGCACCTCTGTGAAGTAGATAGTACAGGGCTCCATCATCATTTTACGGATGAGGAAACTGAGTCTCTGAGAGGTGAAATAGATAACCCAAGCATACTGTGAGCAGGATTTCATAGGGCTGGAGGTCTGAGAGCCAGGAAGGAACTTGGAGGCTCTTAGGGTCCAACTTTTCATTCTACAGATGAAGAAACCACAGCCCAGAGGGGGAAAGGTATTTCCCTAGGTCACCCAGGTAGTAAATGAGAAAAAAAGGATCTGAACCCAGGTCCCTATACTCCAAATCTAGTGCTGTTTCCACTCTCCCCCTTTGCCTCTCTTCAGCTTTCTTTCAATCAAATTTGAAATATGTGTGGAAGCCATAATAAAAGTTAATGTTGCCGTTGTGTCCAAGATATTTGAGAAGAATTTTAGTGTAGTGACCAGAGAGCTGGCATCGGAGCCTAGAATACCTAAGTTCAAGTACTGCCTCTGAAACACACTGCTTGTGTGACCATGGCACAGTTCCTTCAGCCCTCTGGCCCTCAGTTTCCTCCTCTGTAAAATGAAGGGGTTGCACTCAATAGCCTTTGAAGTCCTTTCCAGCTCTAGACCTGGGATCCTATGTGTGACCTTGGACGAGTCACTTCCCCTCCTGGAGTCTCAATTTCCGTTTCTGTAAAATGGGGGTACTGATCTAAAGGATCTCTTGTTGCTCTTTCAGCTTTAACTTTGTGTGATCCATTTTCTAAATTCCTTCCCAATTCTAACATTCTCTTCTCTATGTTCCGAGGTTCCACCCATCACTAATGTTCCCTATTCTAAGGTCCCATCCAACTCTGACATTCTATATTCTATTATCCACTCTAATGTCCCTTGCAGTGCTAAGGTGCTGGGTTCTTAGGTCCCTTCCACTTCTGGTATTCTTTTTGTGAAGGGTTCTTCCAGCTCATCATTCTATGGTTCTAAGAGCCCTCTTAGCTCTCACATTGTGTTGTAAGGTCCTACCTGGTTCTAGCATTCTCTGTTCTAAGGTCCTTTCCAACTATGACATTCTAGGTTCCAGGTTCTAAAGTTCTTTCTGGTCCTCACATTATTCTATATCATATCATTCTGTGTTTTATTACAGTACTCCAGTTTCTTTGTACTAAATTCCAACCATCCTGGAAGGGATGCATAAACCCCAAATTATCTCTTCATGTAGTTTCGGAGTCTTATCAGGACACCCAAACCCTCCCTCAGTGTGTTGGTTGAAAAAAAGTCCTGGAATTTAGAATATGAAAGCAATTGGAGTACTGTAATCATATGCCCTGCCTTCTGTGCCCAAGGCCATCCTGGCATGCTCCTGGATAGGAGGGGAGAGGAGACTGATGAGTCACTCCCCAGGTATCTCCAATCAGTAGCTCCTGAAGCCTTGTTGGGGACAGCTCTGAGTTGGTCACAGTTCTCAGTTGGTCATAGCTCTAGATTGGCTACTACGATCATGTTGCACCTGGCTCTGGGCTTGTCTGGCAATTGTCCCCATTCTCCCTTTCCAGGGACTTTAATGTCACTCACTTTCCCCTGACTTTCCCTACAGCTGGCCAGATGGAGGTTTCAAGAAATTGAAGAGAAATTAAGAAGGATGGGGGATATGGCAGGAAGTCGATCAGGGTAGACAGCTGGGTGGGATGTGAAGCATGTTCTGGTCTGGGGAAACTGAGGTTCAGAGAGGGCAGGTGACTCACACAGATTGAGAAGTGCCAGGGCTGGGATTCAGACCTACCACTCTTGACCCTGAGCGCAGGGTTCTTACCATTTCACGTCCCCTGGGGCTGGCTGGACCCTGGATCTAGTGCCATTTAGATGGTGGCTGCCGGGCCCAGATTCTCTGCTATTCCATTTGGCCCGACCTGCTGATATTTACAGAATTGCTTCAATTCCCTCAAGACAAGGCAAGAGCAAGACGAAATTAATCTCCTCGGCTCCCAGCAAGAGAGTAAACAAAACAAATTGTTTCCAAATGCCCACATAGGCAAAGTGACAGGGATGACAGCCGGCCGGGAGGGCTGGCACAGAGCTGGTGCACAGAGGGCTTTACAGCAGATCAACTCCTAGGGCTAATGCGGAAGGCCATGCCAACTTCTCTCGGTTATCTGTGCCAGTGGAGGGGAGCCTGAGGAACGGCTAATCCACATGGCATTTCTCTGGGCAGAAAATGCTTTTCCCCAGATGCTCGCACTATTCTCTGTTGTCTATCTGTGAAGGAGAGGAAGACAATGGCTAAGAGAATGACCCACTCGTCTCTAAAGGAGGCTATTGATCCAGACACATCACAGAAGGGGACCAGGGAGCCTTTCTGCACTTGTCCAGACTGTCTTGAGAAGTTCCAAAATGAGCCAGGAGACTGGTATTTTACTGGGCCTTGAAAGCTTTGTGGTGCCAAGAATTCCCTTTAGATTAAAAGTGCTCCTGGGAGGAGGAAGCAAAGCTGCATATACCCAGCCTCCAGATGCCACTCTTTCCTCTGAGTGCCTCCACCCAAATCCTAGGTTCCTTTGACCTAGAGCTAGAAAGGACCTCAGAGGCCATCCAATCCAACCTCCTAGTTTTATAGAGGAAGAAACTGAGGCCCAGAGACCTGTCCAAGATCACATAGGTAGCAAAGTATGAGAGGTAATATTTGAACAAGGGTCTGCCTATTGAGTCAGTCTCTTTCTACTATGCAATGAACCCCCTTTCTTTCCCAAGTTAGGTTTGAAGTGGTGCTACTACTATTACAACTACTCTTCCTCCTTCTCCTCCTCCTACTTTTCCAGGGACTTTATGATGATGATGATGATAACTAACATTTATATAGCACCTACTGTGTGCCAGGTACTTTATAAATATTATCTCATCTCATTCTCACAACAACCCTGTGAGATAGGTGCTATTATTATCCCCATTTTACAGATGAGAACACTGAGGCAAACAGAGGTAAAGTAACTTACTCAAGGTCACACAGTTAATTATACCTGGGGCAGTTGGATCTTCCTGACTCCAGGACCAGAGTAGTGTTGCATGCTCTGTGGAGCCACCTACGCATTCCCTTAGCAGTGAAGACCCATTTCTACCTTTATGGCCTGTCTTGGACTGACCAGACTAGGACTTGGGATAGACCCCTGGGGAAGGAGGACATCAGAGACCCCACAAGGGATGCAGGATCATCCCCAGTCACTTTCTCCAGCCCACCCAAGTTTGCCCAAAACAAACTCTGTTCCAGAAACCCTGAAACCTTGGGCTCACCCCCTGACCACTACTTCCCTTCAGTTCATTTGGAGTCAGTACCTCATGATTGGGCATATCCTTAAAACCTTGCTAAGACTGTCTGCTAACTGCTTTGTGGCTTGAGGCTGGGCTCTACAGCTGGACTAAATGTCCCTGGAGGTCAAAGACCATCACTCATATATCTTTTGTTCCCCACAATGCCTAGCACAGTACAGACCATATGGCACATATGTCCCAGGACCACAAACCACTGAATTCGAGAGCTGGAAAGCAGCTTAAGACAATTTGCTCCAATCTGAAGGTCAGCTTGTGTTTGTAGCTTTAGGTTTTGTAGAAATGGATTGACTCCTTACTTTACAACGGCGTCAAGTTCCAACAGCTGACTGAGTCCAAGTTTGACAGAACCAATCCTTTTTCTTTTGTTTTTGTTTTGCTTTTTGGAGGGGCGAAGGTAGGGCAGTTGGGGTTAAATGATTTGCCCAAGGTCACACAGCTAGTTTTGTGTTAAGTGTCTGAGGCCAGATTTGAACTCAGGTCATCCTGACTCCAGGGCCGGTGCTCTATTCACTGTGCCACCTAGCCACCCCTAGAACCAATCCTTTTATGACGGGGATTTGTTCTGTGAAGTTTGGGTTCAGTCAGAGGGCCATACTTGAGAACCTGGAGGGCCACATGTGGCCTCAAAATCACAGGTTCCCCAGCTCTGACCTCAAAGATAGTCTATGGAACTAGAATTCAGGAGTTCAAATTTCATCTCAGACACTAACTAATTGTATGTCCCTGAGCAAATCACTTAACCTCTCTGTGAGTCAGTTTTCTTATTTGCAAAATGAACAGAGTGGTCCTTGATGGTCTCTAAGGTCCTTTCAGATTTATAATCTGAAATTTATTATCTTATGATTATAAATCACAGTGACCTGGCTAGAAATCCCTAGACAACAGCAACAATGATCTGGCTGTGACCAGATTGGGAGCTCAATGATGTTGGGGGAGAAGGGAATATGAAAATAGCAAAGAATATGTCAGCTCCTCCCACCTGGCCTGTCTCAAAGGGCATAAGAGAAAGAAGAGCCAGCCCAGGAGAGGGAGCCAAGAGAGATGTGGCATCTTCTGGAGAAAGCTGGGGCTCAGTGAGGATCAGGAAATGGGAGCAGTTTGAGAGGAAGAGACCTTGGGTTGAATATCAAGAAGGGTTCCAGGGGGCCTAGTGATAAGGACAGAGGAGAAAAGGGACTACCGAGGGCTAGGACTAAGCTGAATCCTAACAAGGAGTGGGGCAGGGGGAGGTAGCAGAGGAAAAAAGATTCCAAGGTAGGGGAAAGCAGGCAGGTGTCCAGGGTGATGGAGTTGTGAAGGGAGAGGGGGCAGCCCATCCCTTTCCTCCATTTCCTTGTCTCCACTATCATCAATCCATCTCCTGGGGCCACCTTCCCTCCAAACACTTCTGAAGCATGGGCCAGCAAAGGCTAAGGAACAGGGATAGCAGTCCCAGGATCAAATCAGAGAGGCTGTAGCAATGCCACTGAGGAGGAAAGGAGGCCCAGATGCTGCTACCTGGGACAAAACCCCAGCTTCCCCACCCTGGTTATCATTTTGGGTCCTTCTAAGCTATAAAGGCTTCAAGTACTGACCAGCGACAGGGCCTTTGTCACCCAAGAGCAGGCCTAGCTAAGTTTCCACAGGCTCCTCATCAGATGGCTGTCATCAAGGAACAGATTTTTCTTAGCCATAGCAACTCATGAAGCTTTCCTTTAAGACTTGAAGAGGTAGAATCTGGTTGGCAGAGGAAGGATTCTACCTGTAGATTACTTCCCTGGGCTTCAGTTTCCTCTTCTGTAAATGGGGGAGGAGAGGATTGGAAGACCTCTGAGGTCGCCTCCAGCTCTAGACCTAAGATCCTATTGTGACCTTGGGAAAATAACTTTTCTCCTCCAGACCTCAGTTTCCTACTCTGTAAAATTACAGGATTGGTTCCTTTAAATGCAAGATCTTTGATCCTATAGAGACGCTTTCTAAAGCATTTTCTTCCCAATAGTGGTGTAAAGCAGGCCATGCAAGGAATTTCATTCCCCTTTGGCACAGGGAGAAACTGAGATTGACAGCTAGTAGCTCACATTGCTAGTGAGTATCGGAGCGAAAATTGTGCCCTAGGCCTTTGGACCCCAACTTCATAGTTCCATTCTTTGCAGCCCACTCCCTCTATTAAAGCAGGCTGTAATAAGCTGAGAGGTCTTCCCAACTCCACTTGGTTAAGCCCTTCCTATTTCCTGCCTCTCAATTCCTTTATCTAGAAAATGGTAATAATACAGCTTGCTCCTTATCTCAGAGGAACAAAGAGGGCTGGCACTATGATGTGTGTTAATATCAAACGCCACAAAGTATGATTGGCAGCTCACCCAACACTAAGCAAAGGACTCTAGATAAGTGGATAGGGCTGGTGGGAGAGACAGGCACTGTTTAGAGCATTGTAAGGACACCTAACATTGAGCAATAAATATTCTACCAACAGGACCTGAAAGAGTTAATATGTTTCCCAACCCCGCCAAATCATAATATACTTGGGAAGTAGGTCTCCCCCAGGATCAGTTCATCTTCCCTATAGAAATGTTGCTGGGGCCTCCTTGCTATCAGTGAGTCACTCACCCTAAATGGGCAAAGTCCATCAATTCTGTCATGGAGCAGAGCTTCCTATGTAGACAGCCATTAGCTACCCAGGCCAGCAAGCCTATATTGTGAACTAGGCGGGGCCTAGACCCTCATTGTCTCTAAAGGGTAGAACTAGGAGCCATGGGTGGAAAAAAGCCAAAAGACACCTTTAGGTTTGATGCTAGGACACGTTTGCTAATCATGAGAGCTGACTTAGAGTGGAATGGGGTACCTGGGAGAGGCCTGCAAGCAAAGGCTGAGTGACCATTGTTGAGTGAGCTGTAGAATGGATTCTTGTTCAGGTAGGAGTTAACCTGGACAGTCGCCTGAGGCTTCCTCCCACACTGAGATTCCATGATGCAAGATGACAGAGCCAAGATCCAAAATTAACTCAACAGGATAGAATGGTGGCCTGAATTGGAGAGAAAACAATAGGAACAAATGTTAAGTCTCACTCTTCAGTTCAAAAAACCCATTTATCAGATAAAAGGTTGGGAATGGGGGTTGGCTGTTTGGTAGTTCCTTTGGAAAAAGCTCTGACAGCTCTAGTGAACTGCAAGGTCCATAGGTGCCAACAGTATGATCTAAAAAGCTAATGCACGAAGAGAGGCCGGAGAGGAGAGGCCCTCTGTCCTCTGCCGGGTCAGACCACATCTGTAGTGTTGTGTTCAGTTCTGGGCACTACAGATTCCAAAAGATGCTGATAAGTGTCTCAAAGAGGGAGACCAAGCAGGCTAAGGGGCTCAGGATCATGCCATATGACAGGGGTGGGTACCTTGGGCCTTGAGGCCACATGTGGCCCTCTAGGCCCTCAAGTGTGACCCTTTGACCGAATCCAAACTTCAAAGGGCTGCACTTGAGGACCTAGAGGGCCACATGTGGCCCCGAGGCCCCAGATTCCTCACCCTTGGCACGTGAGGATAGTATCAGCAGTTGACAGAAGAGGGACCTGAAGTAGAGAAGGCTTAAGGGGGACATGATAGCAGTGTTCAAGTATTTGAAGGGCTGTCATGCAGAAGCATTAGCCTTGTTCACTTCTTCCCAGAAGGCAGAAACAATGTAGTAAATTTAGGCTTGGCCCAGAGTAGGATGGACAAAGGCCAGCTGCCCACTTGTCTAGGAGATCACAGAGGGGAGGGTCTCTGAGATCCTTTCTCACTGAGATTCTGGGCTTCTATTCTTAACAACCCTGTTTGGACCTTCATGTTTCTCCCAACAAATCTTCACTGTCTAGCTCAGGGAAATATTCCCATGTTGGCTATATCTCACTCACACTTAGGGGGAAATTTCACTCTTGGGGGAAAGTCATGGGCAACATGATAATGGCAGCCATAACAATGTCATCCTTAAGCATCCCAGTTGAAAGCTATTTGTTTTGCATAATATGATCTTGGCCTACAAAATGCTCATTTGCATCTTTATGCAAATGACCTTGTCTATGGCATGCTGGTCTCTGGCAATGGGAACAGATTCTCTTCCAAATGTAGGATCAGAAGATTGTTAGGGCTGGAAAAACCCTGAGGAACAAACCCTGAGGAACTATCTCATCCAATGACTTCATATTTTGGAAGAGGAAATTAAAGTCCAAGGGTAAGTGACTTACTCAGGGTCATTTGGTAAATATCTGAGGCAGGATTTGAGCCCAGGTCTTCCAACTCCAAATCTAATGTGCCTTCTACTCCACCACATACACATTGCTTCTCATTTTGAGCATGTTCAGACATGGATCTCCAAATTCTTTAGCAGGACCTAAGGCCAAGTGAAAGGAAATTAGATGAATTTCACAGTGTTGAAAAAGCAGAGAGAGATGTAGGGGTGTGCTAGAGCCCGTAGTACTGAGAACATCTTGGTGAGTGTTTAGTAAGAGTATTAATACCTCGGAAACGGGTAAACATTCCAAATCAGGGCTTGAATTATTGCTTTGTTGATTATCTAGGCTTAAGAAAGTGATGGAGAAAATGCTAATGATGCATATCCAACTTCAGTGTGGTACACACATTTGTTTCCCCAGAGAGGAAGATCACTGTCAATAAATATACAACTTCTTCAAGGCCATTGACTGTCTTCTAAAATTGTATACATCATTTTTACAACTCAGATGTCTTCATTTATTAGTTCAGAAAATACTCAATATGTGCAGAACAAAGTAATGAGTTCTGGGGGAGGAACAAACGTAAATAAGACATGGCCCTTGGCCCAAGAAACGAGCGTAGAAAAACACATAACAGCCCAGGTGTTCACAGGAGGAATGGGGTTCTGTGATGAGGAATAGAATGTTTCTGACTAGGCAAATCAGGGAAGGCTGTCTGCACAGGTGGCCCCTGAACTGGGGCTCATGGGTAGGATGTTAACAGGAAGATATTGAGGAAGGGCACTCTAGGCATGGGGAGTGCTGTCTCACTGAACATATCTCCCTTCCCTAGCTGCAGACAGAATCTAGCTTGACTCTCAAATTCTCTGAATTTTCATAGGATCATAGATTCAGAATTAGAAGGGGCTTTTGAGGCCATCTTGTCCAAACCCCTTCATTTGAGGAAATTGAGGACCATTTAACTGAATGCAAGCATGCAGGAAAGGGAGTTATATGTAATAAGACTTTCTAGGTGGGCTGAGGCCAGCTTGTGACTTACCCAAAATCTCCAAGGTGGTGAGTGAGGGGAAGAGACAGGATCTGAAGCCAGATACTCTTGACTCCAAAGCCAGGACTCTCTCCACTATTCCAAGCTGCCTCAACTGAGGTATTGGGATTTGGTCAAAAGCACAGGAGACTTGGTTCCTGTTCTGCTTGTCACTGATGAGCTCCATGACCTTGGCAAAGTCACTTCACTTGGGCTTTCTGTAAAACGGTGATGGTAAGGTCTCAGAAGACTTTTCTGAACAAAACATGAAGTAACAGAGGGGAAAAAAGAGCAGGGACTGTGCTAAGTGATCACTTGATGAATGTCATCTTCCTTGATCCTCATAGCAATCCTGGGAGGTGGGTGCTATTGTTATACCCATTGTACAGTTGAGGAAACTGAGGCAGGCAGAAGTTAAATGATTTGCCCAGGGTCACACAGCTAGTAAATGTCTGAGGTTGAATTTGAACTCACATGTTCCTGACTCCAGACCCAGGGCTATATCTACTGTTCTACCTTGTGAAAATACCTTGAAATTACCAATAATAAAATATACAAATAATGTGTTAACATCAGTTCTTTGAGACGTCATGATTTCTTTTTCCCCAGGGTAGATTACTACCATTCTATGACTTTACTAGATAGGCTATGAGTTGATATAGCTGAAAATCCATCATCCCGAAACCAACATGAACAGGAACCTTTCTGAATTTAGCTAGTTTGGTCCTGATACTCACATACACAGTCTGTCACTGAGCCTACATCAACATAAAGAATTCTTCTTGAACTTCTTAAGGAATAAGGGTGGTAGGGAACCTCAGCTGGCTGAACCAGCACCATCCCCTGTAGACCCCTCTCCTGCTGGGGGAGACAGAGATAACACCCATTTCTCTCATGCTTTGCCCTTGTCTCACCCCAATCTTTACAGGTATTATCCTCATTTTAGAAATGAGAAAGTAGACTTAGAGGCATAAAGTGATTGGCCCAAGGTCATATTTTCTAAAGGCCCAAACCCTCACTCTAGACTCCATATCTAGTGTCCTTCCCACTGTGCTAGGCTGTCCTCCACACCCTAGGGAGCTAACAAGCTAACTAATTGCCTGGGCTATTTAAATTCATCATTTGCAAGCCACCAGCTACTAGTGGAAGTAGTCCTGCTACTCCCCTTCTTTTTCCCCTCCCCCCACATACACATACCTTCCCACACAAGGACCCAAGTAAGTATGCAACTCAGTCATAGGGAAAAAAAGCATTCCAGATATCTGGGAAAAAATGAAAAAGAGAGAACCATTGCTTAGCCCTACCCCCAAAAAATAGTACGTTGGAAGGCACCAATTTTCATATAAACACTAGCACCTACATCCCTGCAGGTCTTGAGGTGGGGGCCTGTTGGCCACTTTGGGGGAATTCTTTTTTTCCACATTAGTCATGTTGTAAAGAAGAATTAGAACCAATGGGAGGAACCATAAGAAAGAAGAAACAAAAGAACAACAAAAAAAGAAAGAGAGAAAATAGTCTGCTTCCATCTGCATTCAGACTCCATGGTTCTTTCTCTGGATGTGGACAGCATTTTCCATCATAAACCTTTTGGAGATGTCTTAGATCCTTGCATTGCTGAGAAGAGCCACATCTATGAAAATTAGTCATCACACAATGTGGCTGTTACTGTGTACAATGTTCTCCTGGTTCTGCTCACTTCATTCAGCATCAGTTCATATAAGCCTTTCCAGGTTTTTCTCAAGTCCAACTGCTCATCATTTCTTATAGCACAATAGTATGCCATTACATTCATATACCACAACTTGTTCAGTCATTCCCCAATTGATGGGTATCCCCTCAACTTCCAATTCCTGGCCACCACAACAAGAGCTGCTATAAACATTTTTGTACATGTGGGTCCTTTTCCCATTGTTATGATCTCTTTGGGATACAGTCCTAGAAGTGGTATTGCTGGGTCAAAGGCATGCACAGTTTTATAGCCCAATTTGGGACTATCGGGCATAGTCCCAAATTGTTCTCCAAAATAGTCAGATCAGCTCGCAACTTTTAGGGGGATTCTTGTTCACTTTTAGGTTGTACTAGAGGAGTTCCTCAGTTCTTTTCAGTTCCAAGGATGCCATTTTGTAGTTTCCTTCACAAAAGAGCACTGGAGATTTATGTTCAAATTGAGGCTCCAAGGCAGTGTGGTACTGTGGAAAGAGCCCGGGTTCTGGAGTCAGAGGAGCTGAGTTCAAATGCCACACCTGATACTTAAGACCTGTGTGACCTTGAGAAAGTCACTTACCCTCTTTGGACTTCTGTTTCCTGATCTGTAAAATGAGACTCTGTGTGGACAGTATTAAAGACAAACTTTGCCTCTTTTACACTTTTCATAGAATCTCTGAGATCAAAGGAATAGTCCCAAATTACATCCCAGCACATGGGGAAAGTAAAACTTTCTGGGATTTGACTTATTCTATGTAGCCTCAGAGAACAGAACTAGGAAGAAGTCACAAGGAGGCAGATTTCCTTTATTCATTCAGCAAACATTGGTTTAACCTAAGGAGGAACTTCCTAAGAGTTAAAGCCATCCAAACCTGATCTGGGTCCCTTTGAAAGATGGTGGGTTTCCCTTCTTTGGACCTTGCCAGGAAAAGGCAGAGTGACCATCTATTGGAGACCTCAGAGGGAGAATTTTGGTTTGGGTGCTCGAAGTTCATGTAATTTGTTTGGGTCTGCACACACAAGCTCATTTGGAGCACCTCAGTGCTGTTTGTACTCTCAGTATACTCAGTTCCCTCTTAGTCATGTTTGTTTGACCTTTTCTTGTTTAAAGATCATGCTTCTTGAGAGAAAAGTCAGAAGTCAAATAGTTACTGAGTAGTTCTGTTTCTCTGTCATCTCATCTCTGGTCAGTTAACATTTCACCATCTGCCCCAAGCAGAGGACCTGTCTGTGGCCTCCTTCTTATTCTTGCTCTGAGCATACCTAAATCCTTTTTATTGTTCTTAGCATTTTTCACAAGTTTCAATTCACTCTGAGTTGTTGCCCCTCTGACACTATCCTTACAGTTCTGTGCTATGTTTTTGTATCCTTCCTTATATGTGCCCTTCCTTCCATCATTTGTAGCCTTCTTAAAATCTGAGCTCCAGAGAGTTCCCTGTGTAGCCACATAGTTCTTTTCAAATGGCTCCCCTTCTTTCTTCTTCTTTGGGACCATTTGCAATTATATTGTCAGAATTTAATTTTGTGAAGCTTTCCATCCCACTTGAGCTATCTTCCTTTATAGAGTCTATAATCATGGAATTATGTATATTGTTTCATTGAACATTTGAATACTTTCTTAAAGTCCACATGTGGCCATGTCCAGTACTACCTTCCTTGACAATTGTGAATGCTAAGATGACATGACCACTTCCTCCTAAATTTTCTGCCTTGTAATGCATTGATTGGTTCTTTCTTTTGGTCAGGATCAGTTCTAGAGTAGTGGTCAGCCCCACTGCTCAATTTGAGAGATGAAATGGTCCCCAAAGTAGGTCAAGAATTGACCAGTGGTGGCAGTTAGGTGGCACAGTGAATAGGGCACTGGCCCTGGAGTCAGGAGGACCTGAGTTCAAATGTGGCCTCAAACACTTAACACTCACTAGCCGTGTGACCTTGGGCAAGTCACTTAACCCCAATTGCCCTGTCTTCCACCCTCCAAAAAGCAAAAACTTCTAGCAAATCTCTAAAAAGTGGTGAACTTACCTGTCAGTTCTATAGCTCTTTTCTGTCAATTTTGTGATCCAAGTCAGGAACTCAGCATTCATATCCTCCATCTGACTAAGCAGCCTATAGAATACTGTCATCAGAATAGCCTTTTTCTTTCTCCTTTCATCCCCATCCAAATGTTCCCCTTCAAGTTTATAGATTTCCATCTAGTTTGAAGCCTTTTTGAAATACAATTTAGCCTCTTGTTGGCTATGATTATAAGCAAAAAGCCTTTATAGGGGAATGAATCACACAGAATCCAGTCCAGGTACACAATAAGGTTTATTTTTTTCCCTGTAAGCATCAAGCCGTAGTGAGTTCATCTGTAATTTCATCTAATCCTTTGGAAATTTTCAGCTGGAGAATTAAGTAATCACTAAAATGCTCCAGAAATGGACTTTTTCAAAGAAAAGACCTTTGAATTTTCGCTACTGGGGTCATTTGTTTTAATGGTACATTCACATTATTATATTCATGCAAATCTCTTTCTACCTTTTAATTGGATTTTTGCCTGGATGTTACTGCAAATTGCATTTGAAAATGGACTGCAGAATATGTCCCTTCTAGGGAAGAAACACAATGAGTGGTCTGGTAGTTTAGGTCATCATTTGCCTTCATACCTCTCTTCCCACACAGGCCCTAGGCCAGGCCCATTTGCCTTAACATTTGGAGAGCTGGCTTTGAGATGTCGCCCAACTTCAGAGCAATTAACTAATTTTTGTTGGAAGTTTTTGCTTCTGTGAATTTTCTCCAAAGAGTTAGAGAGGACTTTTGGAAAAATTCCTGAATAGATCCTAGTAAGGTGGGACCAATTGCAGAAATCTTTGTGTATTTAAGACCTAGACCCCATAAGCAGTCTTTTGGATGATGTCTGATGAGGTTGGAGCTCCTTTTGGAAGGCCTGAGAGGGGCTGTCAGCATGATCATCACCACAGGAGCCATACTGAGCACTAGGCTGACCCTGAGCATAGGTGTACTAGTTGGCTGCCTGCATAGTACAATTGGCGATCCTGCGGTATATTAGAAAAAGCACTAGATTTGGAATCAGTCCCAGCTCTGCCCTTCATAGCTCTGTAACCTTGGGGAAAGTCACTCTTGGTTTTTTTCACCTTTTAAATAGAATAGCTTTTGTGTTATTTTCCTCACAGGGTAGTTGTTAGGATCAAATGGGATAATGTGTATAAAATACTTGTCAACCTTAAAACTCTGATAATTAGCACTTGGTATTACTGTTTTGCCTCTCCCAGTGGAAAATCCAAGACCCATTCACAATCATTTACTGGGGCTTCATTGGAGATGGAAAGAATAGCAAATAAATAGGAATAAGAACTCAATCTATGGTCTCATTAGTTTAGGGAACTCCCAAATGAAGAACTACCCCCTACCATGTAGGTGGACCCCATTCTCTGGGACTTAGAGTCTAGGATCAGGGGTGGGGAACTTGTGGTCTCAAGGCTACGTCTGGCCCTCTAGGTCCTCAAGTGTGGCCCTTTAACTGAATCCATTGTGGCCCTCTAGGTTGCAGGTCCCTCACCCCTGATCTAGGTATTCACCTAGAATATTGAGAAGTTAAGTGACTTTCCCAGGGGTGCACGGCCAATCTGTGTTAGAAGGGGAACCTAAACACAGTTCTTTCTGATTCCAAGGCAGGCCCTTGAGCCACTATTCTGTGCTGTTTCTGCAAAGTAAGAATTTCCTGGAAATAAATATCATTCAGAGTCTGAGTCTTCCCCACTCGAAGACTGAACAGTTATAATGACTCTCTTGATAATTCCAAGTTGATTTATACCTAGACATATTTCTATAGAAATGCCATAAAAAACGATGTTGAATAATTTCATATTAAAAACAAAAGCCGGGTCTTAATAATTGTTTATAATGCAAACAATCATTTTGTTGGCCTTGTGAATGGACCTTGAATACCTTTCCTTAAATACCTATAAAATGGGGGCAGTGAGGTGGTGTAGTGAATAGAGGACTGGCCCTGGAGTCAGGAGGACCTGAGTTCAAATCTAGCTTCAGACACTTAACACTTACTAGCTGTGTGACCTTGGACAAGTCACTTAACCCCAGTTGCCCTGCTTTCCCTCCTTCAAAAAATATCTATAAAATGTTTGCTCGTTTTGGGAGGTCAGATGATTAAAAGGGTAGGAGGGACAAGGATAAAAAAAAGCTGTCTCTGTTTGCACCCTTGTTCCAAGATCTCGTCACTGTGTCTCTGTAGATCTTCTCTGTGAACCAAATTAATAACCAGAATTCTGCAGATTTTACAATTTTGAGTTCTGTCGGTAGAGCAGAGTCAAATTTATGGGCCACAAGGGTCACTAAAATAGGAGTTATATATTCTAGCATCTATGAGAACAGATGGCTGCTGAAGGGTATTGGGTGCTAGTCATGGCAGCCCCCACCCAAAGTGTGCCACAGGGTAACTTTCTTGTCCCAGGAGAGGACCCAACATGATAGAGAGACTTCATTGGGACAAGATTGAAGGAAGGGTCGGGATCAGTAGAGATAACAGTGAGTGAGTGATTGATCTACCAAGTTTGTCACTTTACTTCTCCAGGGCCCATTTTCTTACTCGATAAAGTAAGAGAGTTGTTGGATTGGATGATCTCTGGGGACCCTTCTACTTCTATAGCTAAGATCCTATGCATGACCTTGGGAAAGTCACTTCCTCTCCCTGGGCCTCAGTTTCCTCCTCTGTACAATGAAGGGATTGGACCAGATAGCCTCTGAGGACCTTTCTAGGTCTGGATCTAGGAGCCTATGACATTCTTAGAAAAAAAATCACAGATAAAAATGACCCAGAAGGCAATACAATAATATAGGGCAGATACAAGAAGACTGACATCACCTCAAAGAAATAGCAAGAATGAAGGATTCCAAAAATCAGTCACCAGGAGCCATCTTGGGTTCAGTTCACCTCTATCCCATCTCCTTGGATCTTGGGCATCTGTCTCCATCTCCAGGCTGGAATGGCTCCTCACTCCCTCTGAGAACCCCAAGGCTCCCATTGGCCTGTACAATCTCTAAGTTGGCTTCCCAGTTGCTTCTGGGCTGATTAAGAACAGAAGTATCCAGAACCCCCTGCTTTCTTGCCTCTGCCTCACTCTGCTCCCATTTGGTACAGAAGTCTTTGTATACCATTGCTACTCAAGAGACCAAAACTAGATCCAGACATCTAACTGAGACTTGGGAGAAATTACTCTATGTTCCCTCGGAAATTACTTTGACACAAACAATTACTCCAAACACAAACAGTGGAAAATACGGTGTTCTGTACAACCCACAGATCTAAATGGCCTTAATTGGCATTACTAATTGCTTCCACCAAATAAATAATTAGAGCACATCTCTTCCATGCCAAATTGGGCACGCAAAGTTTCCTAAGTCCACTGAGGCATCAGGGAGGATGGATACAAACGATAACAATGTTATGAATAAAAATAAAGTTGGCTCACATTTCTATAGATTTTTCCACACTTATTTTTACCACAACCCTAGGAGGTAGGGTAGGATAAGTATCATTGCCTCCATTTTAAGAGAGGAGAAATCTGAAGACTGGGGGGGGAAGTGACTTGTCCAGGGTCACACAGCTCCAGTGCCAACTTCTGAAGGCATCCTTTGCTATCCCTTCCAGCTGCTAGCACCTTCCTCTCTAAGATGACCTTCTATATGTAAAGTTAGGTGGTACAGTGGATAGAGTCCTGGGCTGAAATTTAAGAAGACCTCAGTTAAAATTTTCCCTCTTGTATTTAGACTCCTACCTCTTTCAGGCTCAGTTCCTTCATCTGTAAAATAAGAGTTTTGTATTAAATCTGTGACTTGGAGGCAGCTGGGTTGCACAGCTAATAGAGCACTGGTCCTGGAGTCAGAAGGACCTGAGTTCAAATCCGACCTCAGACACTTAACACAAAAACTAGCTGTGTGACCTTTGGCAAGTCACTTAACCCCAATTGCTCTACCTTCCCCCCCTCCAAAAAAAAAAAGCAAAATAAACAAACAAATGAATAAATAAATAAATAAACAGATCTGTCACTTAGTCTGTATGAATCATGCATATCTCAATTTCTATACATGTGTTTTGCCCATTATATTATAAACTCCTGAAGGGTAGAGCCTATGTTTGCTTTTGTCTTCCCAGTGCCTGATGATTAGCAAGAGCTCAATAAAGTTTTGTTGATTGATTGACTGATTGTTATATTAGTATAGTAAACCCAGTGTTACCCAACTAAGAAGTGGCATAGCCTGAAATTCCTCCCCAAATCTTCTGGTTTGCCCAGAATCCCAGGGCCTCCAGGGTCATCCTGCCCAACCCATCCAAAACCAAGAGCCCCTCTACAACATCCTTGAAAAGTGCTTGTCCAGCTTCTCCTTGAAGACATCCATTTATGGGGCCCCCTACGTGCTCAGGCAGCCCCTTCCCCTTTAGGATAGCTCTCCTTAAGAAGTTTGACCCTCAGTTCAAAAATATGTCCCCTTGCAACTTCTGCCTGTTGAATCTGGTCCTTACCACTGTGACCAAGCCGAACAAGCCAGAGGATCCACAATCTAGAGCTGTAAAGGGACCTCGGGGGCCACCTAGTCTCCCCCTTTTATTTTACAGAGGGAGGGGAAATGATTTGCCCAAGATCATCAGATCACAGAATGCTAGATGAAGAGTTGACGAAACCTTAGAGGTCATCTCTCCCAAACCCCTGATTTTTTGGATGAGGAAACTGAGGTTTACAGAGACCAAGTCATTTGCTCACCATCACATGCATATTCCGAGTCAGAATTCTAATTCTGCTCTCTATGCAATCTCATGTTTATTTCAGCTGACAGCCCTTTACATACATGAGGACAGCTATCATGTCTCCTTTAAGCCTTATCTTCTCCAGGCTAAATGGGCAATCAGATTCAGAAGGGACCTGTAGAGGAATCCCCTCTACAATGGCCCTGATGAGGGAGTCTTTGCTTGAAGACCTCAAGTAAAGGCAAACTCATCCTGACCAGTTAGAACAGGGATGGAAAACCTGCAGCCTTGAGGCCACAGGTGGCCTTCACCATCCTTAAGTGCGGCCTTTTGACTGAATCCAATGACGCTGCACTTAAAGACCTAGAAGGCTATATGTGACCTCAAGGCCACAGGCTTCCCCACCTCTGTCCTAGAGCATTAAGTCAGAATCTACCAATTCATTGAATGTGTTGCAAAGGAGGTTTGATGTGCAGAATCAAAAAGACTGAACCTCCCATCCCCATCTGCCTTCTCCTTGATGGGGGCGCCTCCTCCAGCTTCTCCACTGGGGAAGGGGCTTTCTTCTAGTGTCACCCCAGGCTTTTGAAAAGAAGCCAGGCCTGGCAGGATTGGTATTTACAGCTGTTGAGTCCCCTGGCCAGGACACAGGATGAGAGCACAGTAGATATGAGTGCCTTAGGCTGCCTGGAGTAAGGGCGCAGCTATAATTGGCTTTTCCCCACCGGAGGCAAGTTTTGCAATGCATGCCCCAGTCCGGGGAAAGTAGCATGAAATGGGGCATGAAGTTGGCCTTTAAGACAGACTCATGCAGGAGGAAGTGAGGAGTCAGAGAGCCTGGGATACAGCGAGGCCAAGAGGATGAAAGGAAGAAGCTCATCTGGGGTCCAGTAGCTGGAAAGGACTCTGTTGTTGAAGGAATGCAAATCTCCTCTCTATTTCTGTGCCCAAAAGCCCTAGTTATGGCTCTGAGGGAGGGTCTTACCTCCAAGTGGTTTCCCTTTCCAGGCAAATACTCTTTACTGAACCACCATTTTCTAGGACTTCAGGAAAGAAGTCAGAGGCCGTCTTGGCATTGATTGGCTGTCTTTGTCCTGGCCAGCCGAATGAAGGGGAGAGACTCCCTATGTTTCACACCAGTGAAGGATTTGGACTGGAGGAAGGAATCCTGCAGGAGCAGGGGATGCCTTGGAAATAGTCAGAACATGCTTGACTGGGAGTGTAGCTCTGGTCCTCAGTTACCTCTCATCCAAGGCGTCTCCTAGTTTTCTTATTCTGTGTTCTAAGGTTCCTCCCAGCTCTACCATTCTCTATGTTCTAAGATCATTCCGCACTCTTACATTCTACATTCTAGGGTCCTTCCCAGATCTGAGATTCCCTGTTCTAAGATCCCTCTTGGCTTGAACATTTCTCAATTTCCTCTTTAGTAAGTGTCCTCAAAGATCCCTTTCAGCTCAGTTCTCTGATCTCATGTCCTGAGGCCCTCATGGCTCAGAAAATCTCTCTTCCAAGGGCCCTTGCAGCTCTGGTGTCAGAAGTTCTAAGGCCCTTTCAGGATAGAGGGCAGGGAAATCAAATACTGAATACACTGAGAGATGAAATCGTACTGTCTGGATTCATTCTGCTTAACTCTTTGTCTTATTGTAAGGGAGGGTTCTTAGAGCAAAGACAAAGATGGACTGGATATTGGGAGATTAATAGGATGTTTTTTTAAAAGTGCCAATAAAATCTTTTAACTTTTTAATTGAAAAATGTCCTTTCTGTATCTTCATAACATGATGTTTGCTTGAAGGCTTCCAGTGTAAGCCCAGCCCCCCCACGTGGCCCACCTGCCTACTTCTCAAGGCAGCTCTTGGCCCTTGGGGCCAATTCTAAATATTAGGGTATTATTCCCAATGTCATGCCTCGATTGGGCTCTTTTTCTTCTCTTTCCATTGCTCCCAGTTCTGTTCTCTGGGGTCAAACTGATCAAGACCAGTCTCTCTTCACATACTCTTGTGTTCTTCCACCCATCCCCCAAGGCCTTCCCTTCTGCCAGCCTCACATTCTCAGTTCTTTCAGCTGATCCTCAGGGGTCCTTCACCACTTTGGTTGCCCTCCTCTGGTCATTCCTCCAGCTTGTCGGAACCCTTCCTAAAATGACGTGCACTCCAGGCAAGGTCTGGAGTGTGGCCTGGGCACTCGGCCCCTCTTAATGCACCGTAAGATGCCTTTGGCTTTCTCAGCCAACATGCCGTGACTCACCAGTGACTCCCCTTAAGCTTGCTGTCTTCTTTGTCTTTCTTCTAAGGCTTTTCTAGTTCTTAATGGACTGGTGTTTCATTCTAATGTCCTAGAGTATATGACTTCTTGGTCCTCCATATAATGGCTTTTATGTTTGAAGTCATCCTAGCAGAGTCTACTAAGAGCAAAGAAAAGGGGTGACACCAGCTCACTGCCCCCTGCCTGGGCCATGGCTGTTACTGGTGTCAAAAGGCCAGTGTGTAGGGTATCAGCCTATACTAAAGAGCAGCCAGTCTCCTCTCCGGAGGCCAAGGCTTTGCTTCTTGGCACAGGGGCTGGCATATAGTAGGTACTTAATCAATGCCTGCTGGCTCCCTGGGTCCTAAGTTCTCCCCCCCCCCCATTCCATGGAGGGGCAGCGGGGAAGCTAGGCTGCTGAAAGCATGGCAGTTGGCTGGCCAGCCTGGGGCTCTGATGGAAAGTAAGTTTGTGTTATTAATTGAAAGGCAAGAGGACAGCCTTGGTATAAATCAGATAAAATAAATAAAGAGATGATTTTACTTGCTGTCCTTACCACCCCCAGGCATTCGGGAGATTCTGCAGGGCTCTTAGCAAAGATTGCTCTGGCCTACTCTTAGCAGGTTGAAAAATGATGTGTGTCTATGTCTTTGTGTGTGTGTCTTTGTGTGTCTGTGTCTGTGTGTGTCTGTGTCTGTGTGTCTTTGTGTGTCTGTGTGTCTTTGTGTTTCTATCTGTGCATGTCTGTGTCTGTGTGTCTGTGTGTCTTTGTGTGTGTCACCCAAAGACAGAAGCTAGCGTTTGATGGTATCCAAAGTCCGCCCAGTGGGAGGTATTTCCCAGGGCCTAGGCTGGTCTGGAATGATGGAGGAGCAGCCTCCCTCCTGGGCAGACTGCCCCTTGTCATACTAGCCGGCTTAGAAACCGGAGACCAGATCATCAGTGAAGGTGGCATGTGGCAGCCCCTGCATTCTCCCCTCCCCCAGGAAACTCTTTGAAGGCAGGGGACTTCCTCTGCTACCTTCTCTGTGGTCTGGGCACAGAGCCTGCACAGAGTAAGTGGCCAATAAATGGCTGTCAATGACGACAATAACAATGGATCTATTTGCTGTCAAACCAACAATCCATCAGCAGCCCTCCTTCTCTGCTGCATCCAAGTGGGGAGGGAGAGCCCCCCTTCCTGGAGCCCGGATCTGCAGAGGCCCCTGGACTGCATTCTAATTAGAAGCTGGGAGCTGATTTAACTGCTCCTATATATTTGATACTCCCAATGCGCTAAAGCTAGCAAATTCCTCCCTCCTGTTGCTCTGATCCCTGCGGTTTTGCCTCTGTTCTCTCTCCATACCAGCCCACCCCCACTAGCCCCCACTGTCATCCCTAGCCCACCCCCGGAACCCTCCTGGATCATTAACAAACTCCCTTTCATCTGCAGTCTCATCCTCTCCCATTCCTTCTGTCTTCCTGTTCTCACTGAAGCCTGCCTTTCTCCAGAAGATGCCACATCATCATTGGCCCAGTCTCCAAGGCCGGCTGCTCCTTCCCTCACAAACCCCCTGGCGCGCTCCCACTCCCTGCTGCTACCCTCAGAGCTCCCCAAGGCCGCCATTCTTCAGCAACCATTTCTCCTTCCAAGTTCTGTCCAGTCTGTTGACTCATGTTGAGCTTGTTCTCATCCAGGCTCCTCTGGGTCACGCTCCCTCCTCCATAATCATTATAGAACCTGGTTCACAGACTTCCCCTCTACCCCAGTCTTTGTCTCCTTCAAGCTCCTTGACCTCCCAGTTTTCCACTCTCCTTGTCACCACTGTCCTCTGCCCCTAGTTGACATCAATCCCACACAGTGTGGCCATAACTTAAACCAGAGAACCTTAACTTTTTGTTGAGTCCCAGACCCCTTAGGCCATCTGGTGAAGCCTATGGACCCCTGCTCAGGATGTTCTTAAATGCACAAAATACATTGGATTCTGAATGAAACCAAAGGTGGGTGAAAATAAAGATGCAATTTTTCCCATCCATGTTCATGGACACCTTAAAATCTAGTCACATACCTCCTGCATCCCAGGTTAAGGATTATTGAGCCTGGATTAAGTGCTCCCCACCCCCAAGAATTTGGGCTCCATAGAAACTCTGGAGATGCTGTGGCAGTGACCTGTGGTAGGCAGCTGGTGGCCAACGGATGGAATGCTGGGCCTGGAGGCAGGAAGACCCATGTTGGCCTCCCACCTGGGGTTCTTAGGAAGTAGCTCTGTGGTCCTGAATGAAACACTCTACCTTTGAGCTACTGGAACATGGGCTGTGCTCACAGAGCTGTGAATCAAGTGGGCTAGCATATGGAAAGTGCCATGTCATAAAATCATCACCACCATCATCTTCAGAGGAGGCAATGGGATCAAGTGTGAAGAGCTTGAAGGCATTGACCCTGAGGGAAAATCTCGCCTCTGCCACTTCCTACTAGTGTTGACCTCAGACATGTCCCTTCTCCCCCCGGGTCTCAGTTTCCTCCTCTGTAAAATGAGAAGGCTAGACCAGAAGGTCTCTGAGGACCCTTCAAGATTTAGGATCCTATGGTACAAAGACTATCAAGAGCTGGCACGTACTTTAGAGGCCCTCTAATCCAACCTCCTCATTTTACAGAGGAGGAAACTGAGACCCAGGAGGGGAAGGGACCAGTCCAAGGGATCCTAGCCCTACAGCTGGAAGGGACCTCAGAGGCCTTTTAGTCCAACCCCTTTATTTTACAAGGAAGGAAACTAAAGCCCAGGGAAGGGAAAGGACTTGCCCAAGGTCACACAGGCCTTTGATTTAGTCTCATGAGCTCTCTCTTGTCATTCCAACCTGATCTGTGCATCAGATCTTGACTCCTTGCCTAACTTAGGCTATGGACTACTTAGAGGCTCACTAAATCTTCCCTTTCCATCAAAAGTGCTGGGTCTCCAAGCAGCTGACCTGATTACAGGCCCGCTGCCTACATGTTGGGCCCCAGGCTCACTCTCCTGGCTGCTGCTGCCTCTTCCCCTTTGGGCTTTGGGAGTGGCACAAACCACTCTGCATGTACAGACTGTGTTCTAGCAGGGACACCTCCCCCAGATCCAGGTCACACATGGGGAACCCAAAGATGCCCCTCTCCCAGCAACCCTTGAAGCTGGAAAAAAGAGCCCACTGAATGGCAGGAGGGCCATTACGGTCAATTACCTCAGGCCACCTCACAGACATCACTTTTGAGTTTATTGACAGTATCTCTTCTTCCTAATGACTTGCTTTGTTGACATCTCAAACCCTGTTTATTACCTTGTATCCAGCCTGTCTCTTAAGAGGGGAGAAAGGAGGAGCTCTTTGGAGAGCCAAGACAGTATGGTACAGTGGTGAGAACACTGACCTAGGGGCTAGGAGACAGTTTTGAGCCCCAGCCCTGCCACTTTGCAATCATATAACCTCCGAAGGGTGAGGGCAAGAGGCCCAAGGGGACATTCACACATCCAGAAAGCCGTTGGCAATGGTCGGCTGGAATCTCATCCATTTCTTCCCATAAAGCCACCCTTGAAGAGCCATCCAACTACCTAAGCCCTTCCTCTGGCTCCTTGATATTCCCAGAGAGCCAATGTATCTCACTCAAACCATTCATCTCTTTTCATCTATATAAAGAGGGAGGGAAAGAAGAAGCACCTACTATGTGCTAGGCACTGGGCTAAGCACTTCACAAACATTAGTTCAATGAGTATATTTAACAACTCCAAGCATCCAACATGTAGGTATAAATTTAGAAGTAGAGTGCAAAAGAGATACCCTGCTCTTTAAAAAAATACAATGGGGGGGCAGCTAGGTGGCGCAGTGAGTAGAGCATCGGCCCTGGAGTCAGAAGGACCTGAGTTCGGATCCGGCCTCAGACACTTAACGCACACACAAAACAAAAACCTAGCCGTGTGACCTTGGGCAAGTTACTTAACCCCCAATTGCCCTCCAAAAATAAATAAATATAATATAATGGGGGCCCCTACATGCTCCTTATGCTCGGGCGGACTTCTCCTAAAGCAAGTTCTAGGCTCTGATATATAAGGTAGAAGGGAGGCAGTAGGACAGCATGGCTAGATTGCTGCCTCTGGGCTCAGAAAGACCTGGATTCAAGTCCTGCTTCTCCTCTTTACTGCCTAAAAGACACTGGGAGAGAACTTGAACATCTCAGTAATGTAGGCCCGAGGCCTCAAATTGTATCCACCCAAGTGCCTGCCAAACCAGATTAAAGCATCATTGAGACATAGTGAGCAAAATAAATAAAAAATACAATAAAACATAGATGATGCTAATTTGTGGCTTTCTCAGTCAAGATGCTGCCTGCAAGGATCTTTATGTACAGTTTAGTAGCCTCATTTCTCTTTGAATTTGATACCCCTGGCCTAGGTGACACTCTAAGGCTAGAAGTTACATAGAAGGTGAGGGCCTGCATTAGTAGAAGGAGATTCTCACTGTGTGCCTCCTACAATGATGAAATCATAAGGTCTGTGTGTGTGTGTGTGTGTGTGTGTGTGTGTGTGTTTACTCTTCCTGACATCCTTCAATGGGTCTATGAAAATATGATATCGGTGAAACAATGTTCTAGGGGGCACCTGGTGCCACCAGAATAGTTTTCTAAATGGACAGTTGGGCCAATGATGGCACAGCAGTGGTTTGCAACTTTACAATGAGGTTTGCTTATATTACTTTAACAATGGTAAAACAACATTCATCAGAACCATACTTTCCAAGTTTTGCCTGTATCTTCAAAACAATAGGCAGTGTTAACGTGGTTGAGTCTGCGGGTGGGCAACACTTCTGTAGGTCAATGCTGGCAGAACTGTACTGGGGTCCATCACAGTCTGTCACCACAGCCAGGGACTGAAGGTGGGCAAGACAAGGTAGATTTAGCCTCCAGTGTCTACATGTCCAGTTGGGTCCATGTCGACACTGTGGTCTCATTCAGCTCCAGATACCCCACACTTTGGTTCTAGGGCCCAGTCCAATCACATGAGTCTTCTGTAAATGGGGGTAACTGGGGAGCAGCAAAGCGAGGAGGGGTTTTTGTCTATCCCCTGGCATTCAATGACTGACTACCATCCGAAGCCAGCAGCTTGGGGGAAACTAGCCCCACCGCCTGACCTAGAAGGGCCAGCCTCTGCTTCTTTTCTAATTAGGATAATTAACCTTCCTTACTCACTTCTTCTCTTGCCATCCTGAAAGCTCAAATTAAAATGGGCCTAGGGGGCCTGCCAGGCTCAGGGGACCAGAAGTAGGTTGGAAGCCTTTTATCTGCATCCTGCAGCAGCCAGACCAATGCTGCAAAGTGACTTCTGCCTTGATACGACCTTGGGGTGAGCTGGGGGGCGGCGTTTCTGATGTTCCATTTTATATAAGTATCCCAACATCCATGCTATAGTGAAAACAGCATCAGACTGGGAGTCAGGAGACCTGGCCCTAATTCTTGGCTCTGCCCCTGGCTTACTGGGTGACCTTGGGCAAATTCTTCACCCTCTCTGGGCTCTAGTTTCTTCCCAGGAGGCCAGAACTAGAAATGGGGGGCTTAGACAAGATGATTGCCATGATCCTTTCCAGTTCCGGCATGGTGTGAGTCTTTCTCTAATGGCAATCCGATTTCGACTCAAGGAACAACAATAACCAAAAATGTCCTAGCTAACTCCTACGTATCAGACACTGTGCTAACTGCTCAGGACACAGCTGGAAAATGGCACACACAGCATACTGCAATGGAAAAGGCAAAAGATTTGGAGTCTGTGGTCCTGGGTTCCATCCAGACTTGTCTCTATTGTTTACTACTTGTGTGACCTTGGAATTTCCCTACCTGAGCCTCAGTTTCCACATGTCTAAAATGAGGCAGTTGGTCTAGGCAGCCTCTCCAGCTGTAGATGTAGGATCCTAGGGGTAAGTTTGGACAAGTCACTTGACCTCCCTGGGCCTCAGTTTCCTCCTCTGTAAAATGAGAGTTTTAGGTTAGGTGGTCTCAGAGAGCCCTGCCAGCTCTGAAGCTAGGAACGGATCATTTCAGCCTAGCGAACAGCACTTATCTCCTACGTTTAATAGATAGTCCAAGAAAAAATGGAGTTGATTTTAGTTGGTAGAATTTGACAAAAGATTTAGAGAGAATTGCCTTCCTGGGTTATCCCTAGAGCCAAACATTCCAGAAAAAAAATAAATCAGAAGATTGAACTCAAAGACAGTGTGACTGAAGGTAATAGATGGTGGCGGGGGGGAAGGGGGAATCTAGGTAGCCTTGTTCCCGAGCAATCTGTTCCAGAGTGTATCTCTGCTATTCCTCAGCCTCTTATTTCCCCTCATCCCCCCTTTGCCCCTCCAGCCCTCCTCTTCTCCTCAAAGGCTTAAATGAGGTGGGATGGAGGGGTGGCTGCAGTTGCAAATGGAGAAAAGAAAAGGGGAGAGAAAGGGGCCTGAGTAACAGATACCAAACAATTGCATTTCCTCTGGCTTGTTCCCACCATAGTGATAACAATGATAGCTACCAATTAGAATGTGGTTCTTTCAGGTTTGCAAAGGGGTTTGCATTATGTTATATCATTTGATCAGAAGAGCCAGGAATCCATCAGGTTGGCTGTGCTTATGTCAAGTTAAGTCCCCACACCCAGCATGGGCCTTGGAGTGAGCTCGCTTCTGTCTGGAAACAATTCCAAGCCTGGATATGGTTCTCATGGCCTATTGAGGCTTCAAAGGGACAGTTTTCGGAGTCAGTGCTTCGTAAGGGTGTTTTGCTTTGCTGGGAGAGGTGGTGATGGGAGGAGGAAGTATTTAAAGGATGCTTCAGCCATGCGGGAAGTCATCTCAGTGCCACAGCAATAATTGGGGGGAAATGATACAACAGGGTCTAGATGTGAAAAGCCAGTTAACAGCACTCCAGCAAAGCATAGTGGGAAGATTGCAGTATACTGGACCAAATGCTGGGTCTGGAGTCAAGGAAACTGGCTCAAATCCCAGCTCTTCCGGTGATTGTCTGGGTGACTCTGGGGCAAGTCACATTGCCTTTCTGGGCTTCCATTTCCTCATCTGAAAAAATGAGGAAGTTGGACTAGAAGGCCTCTAGAGGCCATCATAATACAGTGGGAAGACCGATGGCTTTGGGGAGAGGCCCTGGATTCAAATCTTGCCTTTGACTCTTGCTATCTGTGTGACCTTGAGCAAGCTCCTTGTCCTCTGGGCCTCATTTTCCTCACCCTTAAAATGCGGGGGTTGGCCTAGCTAACAAGTCAATGCCCCTCCCTAGGCCTCAGTTTCCTCCTCTGTTAGACCAAATGGCCTCTCAGTCCCTTCCAGATATAGATCTGTGATCCTATGATCCCTTCCTAATCTCAGCCCAATATATAATCTCAACCTGATTTCAACCTAAATTAATGATCTATGATTGCTGACCTGGGACTCACAAGACCAGGGTTTCCATCTCTGCTATATAATACCTCTGTGACCTTGGGCAAGTCATTTCCCCTCACTCTGAGACTCCATTTCCCCTTCTGAAAAATGAAGGCAGGTAGTATCTGAGATCCATTCCAACTCCCAGGGGTCATGACCCTGGGGACTTTAGCAGTGTCATTTAGCAATTAACCTCCCTGTGAGTAAGATTCAGGCTAGAGTTCTGAGGACCATATAACCTTGCCAACTCATGGTCTCATTGGATGTAATTGAAGGTGCCCCTTAGGTTCCCAAAGTGGTAGAATGATCCAGGTGCCATTTTGCTTCTAATTTAGAGTTTAGGGGTCACCTGGGATCATCTCCATAGTCAAGCTCTAGGGGGCAGAGAGTGGCTCTCCACAGCAGCCCCCATGTCTGGTCCAGATATTATGTACCCACTCATGTGCCGTGTCTTGTTTGGAATTTAAAGTCTCTCCTCACACCCCTAACCAAAAATAATGCCTCCTCTTCCTTCTCAGACATATAGCTCTGTGTCAACAATCCAATAAATAGGCCTCATAAACACTTAGCCTAGAGGCCCTGGCTCTCCCAGGTCTAATCTGCTTCCTATAGACAGCCTCAGAGCAAGAGAGAGGCTAGTGCTGGTGCCACCTCCCTCAGAGCCTTTGCTCACTGCTGACTGCTCCTCTCCACTGCCAGCTACCCCCCTAGATCAACTTCCCTGCCTTTCTGAGCATAGCAACTTCCAAGGGTCCTTCTTACCTTTAGGAGCCCTTCCCACCTCAGCAACTTCTTTGGGCCTCTCCCTCTGTGGGTGCTCACTTCCTGGGCTCAGGGTCTCTGCTGTCAAGAGTGAACTGTAAGAAATTTTGTGGTTGATTAGAAAACCCCAAAACCAAGGGAAGGACTAAGGCCAAACCATACTGTCAGGAGCAGACTGGTCAGACAACCCCACCTGAGCTATGAGGCTGCCTCAGATGGAGCTCTGTGGGGGAACATGGGGATGCAAAATCCCCATCAGATTCCGCAACTGTTCTCAGCACAGCAGTAAGGTCTTTTGGCTAGACCCCTGAGTGCCAGAAAGGACTTGTTGGATGCTTTCACTTCCCCAGGCCAAGAACTATTTTCACTAATTAGTGTGCCAGACATCTAACTCACATCCCTTCATGATGTTGGTAATGGGGCTCAGAAGCCACAAGTTCCCCATCTAGAGACTGAGGGGGCTGAACCAGATTCTCTCTCAGGTACCTTCTAGGCTTAGCTTGCTGTGCCCTATGTTCCAAGGTTCTTCCCAGTTCTGTCGTTCTATTTTCTATGTTCTAATGTTCCTTCTAGGACTTCCATTCTAAGTTCTTTTGGGCTCAAATATTCTTTGCTCTAAGATCCCTCTCAAATGTGCTGCCTTCCAACGTTCCTCTAAGCTCTGTCATTCTCTGTTTTAAAGTCCTGTCCAGCTCCAGTGTTCTGTGTTCTAAGTTCTCACTTAGCTCTGACATTCCCTGTTCTATATTTCAAGTTTCCTCCAAGCTCTTACATTCTATGTTATGTATTCTAAGGTCCCTGGCACCTCTGATAGTCTATGTGTTGTTTCCTCCCAGCTCTGATACTCATTGTTCTATAAACAGGAATCCAAGTAACAAGCAACACCGTTACTCTTGGGTCAAGGATTTGCTAGGAGCACAAATTACTGGAATAAATGGTACTTGGGGATGGGGACTAAATATCATGACACTGCCACATTATCAAGTATTTCCAGGTAAGGTACCAATCCTGCTTCTAGAAACAACACATGCAGGTCAAAGCAGATGAGGGTCTCAGTGGACCATCCTCCCACTTGCTGTAGATGGCCACTTTTATCAAATCCCTCACTCAGTAATCTGCATCAGTGATTAAGGGGACCAAATCAGCCAGGTCACGATCCATTCATTTCACACCTAGAGACTGAGCCACAGTTCAAGTACAGCCTCATAACCCTCTCACAAAAGCTTAAAGTTACAGAAAATAAATGCCACATACACTATAGTTAACCAATTCAATTTTATGGTATCTCTTACCCTCAAATTCTTAGGCCCCTTGTCCTTGGCTAATCCTTTCTGAACTCCTAACACTGGATTAACCATACCGTCCATGTTTTCTATTCCTACTTCCATGCTACCAAACTCTGCTGAAGAAAGTCATGTAATTGTGTTACCAGTGTACACTACAAATTTATCTAATCTCAAGTGAGTCCTCACTGCTGCACAGCAACAGAGCTATAACTAGCAATTTTGTATCCAGGGACTCAGATAAGCAAAGCAAAATACTCCACTGGATATACAATACAAAAAGTACCCCTCATATTAACTTTTTAAGATGAATTCAGTTGCAGGAAGTAGAGAGAAACTTCAGAGAGATATCTCACAATCTCAAGGTGAGAAAAATCACCAGGATACCAGGTGAGAGACACCAGACATGACCCCCATGAACTGAGACTCTGGGACATCTCAAGGCCCAACCTCAAAGTAATCCTGAAATTTTCCTCACCCTCCATCTCCAGTTGCCAAGTTTCTACCTCTACAAAATTACTCACATTTTCCACCTTCTGACTAGTCACATGGCCACCACCCAAGTTCAAGCCTTTATTACTTCTTATCTAGACTATGGTACCAGCCTCCTGGTTGGTCCCTTCCCCCTCAAATCTCTCCCCTTTCTTCACATATAACAAATTGATTCCCCTAAATACTATGTCTGACTATATCATTTCCCTTATTAAAAAGTTCAGGATAGGGGGCAGATTCAAGATGGCAGAGTAGAAACAGGAGTTCCACAGGGCTCCACCTCTCACCTCCTCCAATTCACGTAAAAGGTGATTCTGAACAAACTTTGGAGCTAGAGAACCCACAAAATGACACAGAGAAGCTAACCTCACACTGAGGACAGCCCAGTTGGCCAGCAAGAATTGGCCAGCACGGCACTCTGGTAGCTGACCCCAGCCCTTTGGGAGCCAGAGGTTTTAGCCCCAGGGTGGGCCTGACCAGCTGCTGGCTAGAGGAACTTCAGATCACCAGCAGCTGTGGCTGTTTCCAGAATTATCAACATATAGATGCTAAGGACAAAGTGAGAGGTCAGTGCACTGTGGACTTTGGGATCCAGTAGTTGGGAGTGCCATCGGGCCTTTATCCCCTGAAGGGAGAAGCCACTGAAGCACCGTGGCTGTGCAGCTGCCACCAGCTGGCAGCTTCAGCTCCTGGCCTGCAGACTGTAGGAGGACCAAGCAACCAGTCTGATGGGTAATCACTCTTGCTTTAACCTGCTTGGCTCTGGATTGCTGTCTAGGGTGGAGGTCCTGGGGTGTGTGACCAGCTTGCCAGAGTGTGTGGAGGCTTCAGAGAGGGCACCCAACTAATACCTTTGGCAGCTGAGAAAATCCCAGCATTTGGGATGAAGCTCCCCTGTCCGGTATCAGAGTCCTACTGTTGCAAAAAGCTCAAAAGTCAAGTAACTGAATGGCAACATGAGTAAACGAGGGAAGCAAAGCAAGCAGAAGAATTCTACATTAGACTCCTATTTTGGGGACAAAAAGGAACAAAGCATGGAACAGGAAGAAGACAGTGAAGTCAGAACTCCTGCACCAAAAGCTTCCAAGAAAATGAATTGGTTACAGGCCATAGAGGAGCTTAAAAAGGATTTTGAAAACCAAATAAGAGAAGTGGAGGAAAAATTGGGAAGAGAAACGAGAATGATGCAAGAAAATTATTAAATGAGAGTCAACAACCTCACTGAAGAAAATAACACCTTAAAAAATAAGCCAACCCAGATGGCAAAAGAGGCTCAAAAAGGCAATGAGGAGAATAATGCCTTAGGAAGCTGAATTTGGCAGATGGAAAAAGAATCTCAAAAGCACAATGAAGAGAACCATTCCTTCAAAATTAGATTGGTGTAAATGAAAGCTAGTGACTTTATGAGAAATCAAAATACTATTAAACAGATCGAAAAAAATGAAAAAATAGAAGGCAATGTAGAATATCTCATTGGAAAAACCACTGACCTGGAAAATAGATCCAGGAGAGATAATTTTAAAATTATTGGACTACCTGAAAGCCATGATCAAAAAAAGAAACTAGAAATCATCCTTCAGGAAATTCTCAAGGAAAATTGGCCCTGATGTTTTAGAACCAGAGGGTAAAATAGAGGTTGAAAGAATCCACCAATCATCTCCTGAAAAAGATACCAAAAAGAAAACTTCTACGGAATATTATAGCCAGGTTCTGAAATTTCCAGATCAAGGAGAAAATATTACAAGCAGCCAGGAAGAAACAATTTGAATATTGTGGAAACACAATCAGGATAACACAGGATCTGGCAGCTTCTACTCTGAGGGATTGAAGGGCTTGGAATATGATATTCCAGAGGTCAAAGGAGCTGGGATTAAAACCAAGAATCACCTACCCAGCAAAACTGAGTATCATGTTTCAGGGGGGAAATATGGTCATCAGAGGACTTTCAAGCATTGTTGGTGAAAAAGCCAGAATTGAATAGAAAATTTGACATTCATATACAAGAAGCAATAGATGCATGAGAAGGTAAACAGGGAAAAGAAATCATAAGGAACTTATCAAAGTGGAACTATTTACATTCCTACATGGAAAAACAATAACTGTAACTGATGAAATTTTTCTCAGTATGAAAATAATTGAAGGGAATAGAAATGTGTATGTGTGTGTGTGTGTGTGTGTGTATAGGAGGGTATATGAGCATATGAATTCAGTTGTGAATGTGTGTATATATGTGTTCAGGTATACATAGATAGAGGGCACAGGACAAGTTTAATTGGAAGGGATGATACTTAAAAGGTGAAATTAAGAAGTGAGAGAGGAATATAATGAGAGGAGATGGGGAGAGACACATTGGGGTAAACTATCTCATATAGAAGAGGTAAAGGAAAATAGTTACAATGGAGAGGAAGAACAGGAAGTCAAAAGGGAATGGGTTAACCTTATTCTCATTGAATTTGGCTTAGGGAGGGAATGATATACACAGTAAATACATATCTCACCCTATAGGAGAGTAGGGGGGAAGGGGATGCAAGGGGGGATGATGGAAGGGAAGGCAGGCTGGGGGGAGGGAAGTTGGAAGCACCCACTTTTGAAAAGGGACAAGATCAAAGTAGAGAATAGAACAAGTAGGAGGTGGGATAGAAGGGAGGGAAATATAGTCAGTCTTTTACAATATATCCACTATGGATATATTTTTTGCATAGCTACACATGTACAACCTATATTGAATTGCTTATCTTCCCAGTAAGGGTGGGTGACAAAGGAGGAAGGGAATTAATCTGGAATTCAAAGTTTTAAAATCAAATGTTTAAAATATATATACATATATATATTATTTTCTATATTATTTTACATGTAACTGGGAAATAAGAATACAGGCTCTGGGGCATAGAGATCCATCGTGCCCTACTGGAAAGTTGGAGGGGGTATGGGAGAAGATATGAGAGAGAGCAGATTGGAGGAGGGGATATCCAGTGGGATCGCTATTTTGGGGTGGTGGGTAGAGGGAAAAACGGGGAGAAAATTTGTAACTCAAAATCTTGTGGAAATGAATGATGTAAACTAGAAGTTAATAAAGGCATTTGATAAAAAAATTTTTTAAGTTCAGGATAAAATGTAATTCCCCTACCCCATCCCATTTGCCATTTAAACACATTAACAATATGATTCCAACTTCCATTCTTGACTTGTTTCATGTCATTTCTTCCCTCTCCAGCCCTTTGCCACCTCTGTGCCTTTGTTAGCCTGTCCTCCAAGCCTGGAATGCATTCCCTCCTTTCTTCTTCCTCCTGGAATCCCCAGAGGACTATTACTCTCCCTGACTCTAGTCTCTCCCCTTAAGTCTCAGGTCTGGTTCAAGTCAAGCACCATCTCACACACTAGGCCTTTGATGATCCCCCTGTTAGAGTTCTCCTTCATCCATCAAAAATGCCTTTGGATTTATTTGGATACACTTTGTATTGCCACTGTACATATTGGGTGTCTCCTGTGGGCCACTCCAGTTGAATAGAAGCTCTTTAAGGGTGGGGACTATCAGTTTTGTGTCTGTATTCCCAGTAGGACACATAGTAGGAATATAATGAGGAATATAATGAGACACATAGTAGGCACTTAATGAATGTTTGGGGAATTGAAGAAAACATTCTTTCTGTGGCTCAAATTTGAGCTCTAGAGTTTCATAACACTTTCACATTGGAAGGGACCTCAGACATCATCCAATGTAACCCATACCCAAACAGAATGCTGGCTACAGCATCCCTGACAACTGTTCATTCAGTCTGCACTTGAAAACTTCTATTCCTAGAGAATTTACTACCTGCTGAGGCAACCTGTTCCATTTGGGAATAGTTCTCATTATTGGGAAGTCTCTCCTTACATCAAGCTGCTTTGCACCTTTCACCCATTGTTCTTTGTTCCTCCCTCTGGAGCTAAGTGCACTATGGTTGTTGTTGTTCATCCTTCATTTTGGAAGAGGACCATGACCTCAGGGAGGTGATGCCATGACTTGCAAGTGAACTGGATTTAAGTGAGGCAGGGCTGTGCAGCCTCACTTAAATCACCAGCCTCACTCTCTCCTCCGCAGCCACCTGGGTCCAGTGGCCAGATGTAGATCAGGATGACTGGAGATGGCCCCAAATGCAGTGTGGTAAAGTAGATAGCCTTAGAGTCAGAAGGACCTGGGTTCAACTGCTGCCTTCAACACTTACTGGCCATGGCACCCTGAGCAAGCTACTTAAACTTTTCTTCTTCATCTGTTAAATAAGAGGGTTGAACTCAACAGCCTCTGATGACCTTTCTTGTTCTAAATCTATGATGCTGTGATCCTGAGCCTTTTCCCTATTCCCCATGACAACTGTCCCATCCTCATGAGGGGGTCAACTCCTAGGCCCATCTTCTCTCTGCTTACAGATGGGCAGAGTGAAGTCCAGAAGGGGAGTGACTTGCCCAAGGTCACACAGTGAATCACTGGCAGAGTTGAAGATAGATCCCAGGCCACCAGACCCACACCCCTGTTCAAGACTTGCCACTCCACCAGAGCTTCCTCCCTTCCAGGGGAAGACTTCCATTATTGCCCCAGAAGCTTTTTGTAGCCATTAGCACACTGGCAATGGCCAGAGATGATGCATTCTGCTTTGAGGGTTGTCAGAACAAAAGCAGGTGAAAAAATGATCCTTTCCTTTTCTTCCCATGGCAATTCCAGCATCCTTACATCTGTTACTCTGCTGCCAATTGTATTCTTCACTTGAAATCGCTAATAAACCTTAAAGATCAATCATATTTGGTTTCAGGGCTGTCCCATTACATGGGTATTTGCTGAATTGAACTGAGCTAAGCCAAGTGCTGCCCACAGATGGGAAGGCTCCCCTAAGAAGATCCTGGAGCATCTGATTATGTCGTTTCCATCTGAAATATAAACATGTTTTATGGCCTAAAGGGATTGTCAAACAGTGTTTGGAAACACACTGGAAAATTTAAGGCAGCTTTCAAAATTGGCCAACGTGACAATCCCAAGCAGCCCGGTTTGGGTTTTGGTTTTCAGTTTTTCCATCCTGCATGCAGGAAGCAGCTGAGGTCATTGGCCCACCGAGGAAATTGGGGATAAACAATCAATAATTCCCTGGTTTCTTACCACCCACCTTCTCTGTACTTGCTTGCGGTTCCATTGCACCAACCTCCTGGAAAGCTTACTGGCACTCTGGCACCTGCCTTTCTCTCACCAGCCTGGGAGGAACAAATTGCAAGCCAAGAGCAGACATTTGGTTAGGTCCCACTGCTAGGCACTTGGCCTAAACAAACATGAATCATAGGGTCCTAGATCTAGACCTGGAAGGGACCTTGGAGAGCATCTAGTCCAGCAACCTCTTTTTACAGATGAGGAAACTGAGGTACAGTGTAGGGGAATATGTGTATATATATCCTCTAGTCTAAGCCCCTCATTTTTTTTTGCTTTTTTTTTGGAAGGCAATTGGGGTTAAGTAACTTGCCCAAGGTCACACAGCTAGGTTTTTGTTTGTGTGTGCATTAAGTGTCTGATGCAGGATCCGAACTCAGGTCCTTCTGACTCCAGAGCCGGCGCTCTACTCACTGCGCCACCTAGCCACCCCCTAAGCCCCTCATTTTACAGAGGAGAAAACTGAGGCCCAGGGAGAAGGGACTGCCTAGAGTCACAAAGGTAGGAAGTGGCAGGGCCAGTATTTGAACCTGGGTCCTCTGACTCCAAATCCAGTATCCTTCCCCCTGAATCACACTGCTTATGAGGCTGTGGCCCCAATAGACCTGTTTGTCTACTAAGTCTACCATTGTGGTAACAATCAACCAGTTCTAATTTTACCTCCACATTTTACAGCTCCAAGGACCCCTCACTCTGTGCCTGAGCCGATATTTCAGGTGTAGGGGTCACTCTTAGCTGTAGCTGGCATACCAGAGAAAGGAAGTCAAAGTCAGGGAGACCTATGGTGGAATGAAGGGCTTGGCCTAGATGATCCCAAGTACCTTCTAGCTCTAAAGCTCTGAGCTGTCCCCTCCCTCTCGACCTGCTGGCATGCCACTCTTCCTTTTAGATCCTACTCTAATACTGTCTCCTCAGTAGACTCCTTGAGTAGAACCATACCCTCCTCCCCGTGGGTCTTTCTTGTACATTCTGATTGTAATCTAACTTAGATCGTGTTTATTTGTACATATGTGAGGGTCAGCGTGATGGAGTGAACAGAGGCAGGAAGGCTGGGCTCCATTCCCACCTTACACATTTACCAGCTTTGCGACCCTGAGCAAGTCACTGAATGTTCTGAGTCAGTTTCTTCAGCTGTAAATTGGTGGTAATGATAACTGCAGGACCTGCTTCATGGGCCTATCATAAGGCCCAAATTTGAACTGCATCTAGAAAGCACCTTGTGAACTTTAAGCAGCCAGAGAAATGTTACCTGTTTTTCTGTCCCATCCTCACTACTGGATTATAAGCTTCTCATCACCTTTCATCCTGGCAGCCTCAGTAGCCATTTGCCCATCACATGTGTTCAGTGAACTTGCCCCTCACTGTCAGGAAGTGGGGCAACCTCTTTGAGTTATTTTTCCAGTAGCAGGGCCACATGGGTATGAATTCAGACATGTACTTCCCCCACAAAAAACAATCCCCTTCCCCCATTAGAAATCCATCCAGTAGGGAAAGTCATTGCCCAGAGGAGATTCAGGGAATGGTATGTGGATAGGTCAGGTGGTAGCAGATGATGGAGGGCTTTGAATGCCACCTCCACTTGGTAGGCTACAGGGAGTCCCTGACCATCTCTGAGTAGAGCAGTAAGATGGCAGGACCAAATCTTTGCAAAGATGTTTTCAAGGGGAAAATTCCTCCACTGTCCTTAAGACTTCCTCATCTGTCCCTCAGCTCCCTCCCCCAGTCTCCTTTCCCAGAATCTATCTTCAATATTCCTTCTGACAGCCTTCTGATAGCATCAGGATCAAGAGACCATGCCATTCTTGGCAGGGAAGACAGGCAAAGTAAGGCACAGACCTGCACAGCTGAACCACCAAGGCCTATTCGTCCTCTGTCCTGTCTCTCATCATCAGTGACTGGGAGCCAGGCTTCCTCCCTCTTTCTTTGTCCCCTTGGGAAGTCCACGCCCCCTCCCTATTCCTCAAGACCCAAGGCACAACCCTGGGAAAATGACAGGAGCCAAGTAATCTCTCTGCAGCCCTTCCAAACTGGGAAGAAAAAAATTCTAATTCCTTTGCCTGACATTTAAGATCCTCCATTATCTGACTCTGCCCTGCTTCTCCAGTTTTATCTCTCACTTCTGTCCTCTACACCCTCTATGCTCCAGCCAAGCTGTTCCCCATGCATCTTCTACTTTCCCACCTCCTTACCTTTATTTCCTGCATCTACAATGCCATCCCTCCCCCCTTCATCTATTCCTACCCCTTTTAAGCCTACCTCAAATACTGCCTTCGACCCTGAGCCATCCCTTGTCATCAGTGAAACTTGGCCGTCTAAACTCCATGCTGCACCCACATTTCCACAAGAATTCGCACAAAGATCCCCTTTATAACATCCTTGACAAATGGCTTAAAGATGAGACCCTCACTACCTTCCCAGACATCCAATTCCACTTTGGGACAACACTCACTGTCAACGAAACTTCCTGACATCAAGCCAAAATAGTCCTCATCACTTTCTCCCTGTTGCTCCTTCTACTCCACTGAGGCTAAGAATGAGTCTTTTCTCTCTTCCTTCAGAAACTGGAAGCTTGCTCTCATGTCTCCCCTGAGCCTTATCCTCTCCAGGCCAAGTATCCCCATCTCCTTCAATGGGTCTTCATCTGGGTGGCCCAGAGCACAGGTTCCCTCTCATGAAGAAACTGTACCTCTCCACATGCTCACGTGTTCATTGCAGCCATGGGCTGAGTTAAGAGGTATTATGGTGCAATGGGAAGGGCATGGTACTTGGAGGCAGATCGTCTTATGTGTGACCTTAGGAAACTTCCTTTAGCACCCTCCCCTTTGGGTTCCTCACCTGCAAAAGGAGGGGAGTCGACTGAACAATTTCCAAGGTACCCTCCAGTTCTGAATCGATGAACCTATGAGTTCCAATCAGCACTGGTTCATTGATCACAAGGAAGGCCAGGGGAAAGAATGTGGCAGAGTGAACTGGCCCCACTCAAAACTTCAGTACAACTGGCTCCAGGGGGTGGCTTTGCTGGTCTTCTGGTCCCTTTGGAATGATCAAAACTGGGAGGGAAAAGATAGCTCTTGACTAATACCTGGAGGCTAGCAGGAGCTTTATCATGTCTTAATATTATGTCCCAGAATTACAAAAGATTTCCCATCTTAGACAATAATGACTCCCACTTCCTGGTCACTTTACAGTTTGCAAAACTCTTTCTTTACAACTGCCCTGAGGAAGTAAGTGCTATTATTATATCCCCATTTTGCTGATGAAGAAACTGAAATTGAGAGAGAAAAAGTGACTTGCCCAGAGTCACACCACCAGTGGGTCTCAGAAGATTCCAAGTCTGGTGTTCTTTCTGCTTCCCCACAACTCATCTCTCCTGCCTCCTCTGGTTTTGAAAGATATCTCCCTAAGAATTCTGACCCAGAGCTCCATGATGCATTGACTCATTTCCAGCAGATGAACTAGGCATCCATGCCTCCTACTGGGCTATGGAGGTGACCCTAACATGCAGAGAGCCCTGCCAGTGACTCGTGGGTTTGGGAAGATCACACCAAGCTGGAAAGACTTCAAGGACTATACATGAAATCATCAAGGGGTCAAAATCATCACCAATAGAGGGGAAGTCCCATCTGAGGAATAATAGGTCCTAGAAACATTGAAGTTACAAAGAGTTCAGTGTAATGGATAGGGCACTGGACTTGGAATTGGTAAGCCTTGGGTTCAAATCCCATCCCAGATATTTACTTAAAAGTTGTATGACCCTGGGCAAGTCACTTGACTATGCCTCAGTTTCCTCACCTGTCAAATGAAAGACTTAGACTTGATAGTCTCTAAGATCTCTTTCAGCTCTGGGTCTATGATCCTCCCTGGGCCTCAGTTTCCCTCTCTATAAAATGAGGAGGTTGGACTAGATGCCTCTAAAATCCCTTCCCATTCTAAATCTTTGGATACAAGAATAACACTGGGGGCGGCTACGTGGCGCAGTGAGTAGAGTGCCGGCCCTGGAGTCAGAAGGACCTGAGTTTGGATCAGACCTCAGACACTTAATGCACACACAAACAAAAACCTATCCATGTGACCTTGGGCAAGTTACTTAACCCCAATTGCCCTCCAAAAAAGCAAAAAAAAAAAAGGATAACACTGGCCTAGGTTCAAGTCACTTCCTGAGTGGCCTTGGGCAAGTCACTTTCCCACTCTGAGCCTCAGTTTTCCCTTTAGAAAGATACATATGGTCATACTTGGACTGCTTACCTCACAGCCTGGTTGTGAACAAAGTTCTTTGGAAAGCTTATAGTCACTAGAGAAAATGGGGCTCATCATTATTAATAAAGATGAAAACAATCAATTATCTGATGGCATCTATAAAATGATGGAATATTACCCAAAGCCACTTGGGCAGGAGCCCTGCCAACTCAGGCAGCCAAGCCAGGCCGTCTACATCCAACAGGTACACTAAGGGATTCTCAGCAAACACTCTGGAATCCCATCCCAGGTGCTCTTGGTTTCTTCCATTGTAAGGCTGGCCCAGAGTGGATCAGAAAGCTTGCTGTTCTCTCACATTGAACAAATCGACTCCAGATGGTCGAAATCGCCTTTCATCTGACAATGCAAAGCCAAGAGCCTCTCACTCAACAAAGCTGACCTATCTCTTGTATGCTGTCTTGACTTGCTTTGGAGAGGGTGGAGCTGTGTGGTTCAGTAGCCAGGAGACAGAGGTTGAAAGAGCCTCAGTTTCTCCATCTGTCCAGTGGGTTAAGAAGAGGAGGATTATGGACCCACAAGCCCTTATTTAGCACCTACTGGTGCCAGGCTCTGTGGGCACCCTTCAGAATTTCATAATGTATGTCACACCGATTCATTTGCACCTCTCTGTGCTGCCCACTGTGGGGTCAGTGTGCAAGCAAAACACCCTCCTCTTTACCATGCTTTCCCTTCACTATTTTTTCTTGGTTAGCCTGGACAGATCCAATATCCTCATGGGGCCAAATTCCTTAACAAACACATAATCCATAGATTTAGAGCTGGAAAGAACCTAAGAATCCACCTAATCTAACTCCCTTCCCAGTTTTCCAGAGGAGGCAAACTGAGGCCCAGAGGGATGCAATGACTAATCTAACATCATGCATGGGATCCTAGATTTAGAACTGGAAGGGCCCTTAGGGGTCATCTAGTCCAATCCCCTCATTTTACACATGGGAAAGAGAGGCTCCTGAACTCTAAGGTCATATAAGTAGAAATAAGAAAAGCTGAGATCTGAACCCAGCTTCTCTAACACCCAATCTAGCATTCTCTCCACTATACCTTGCTGCCTTTATTTCTAGTTCATCAAGTTAAAGTGTCTCTTCATAGGATTCTTAAGATTAAGCTTTCCTATAAGCAGGTCAGAAAGCCAAATAGCATAGGAGACTTTTTGTCTTTTTTCTTTTGGTGAAGACCTTATGGTTTCATCAGTATGGCTCATGGAACCTCCAGTGTGGTAAGTGCCTCCAGCAATACAGAGCAGCAATTAGTATGTAATTTGTCATCCTAAGAGTTGACAGGTGAACTTGCCCAGATGAACAGTTAATATATATCAGAGGCAGATTTGAATTTGAATCCTGGTCCCCTTGGCTCTAAGGTTGACACACTATATGCTATATCAGGTTACCTCCCAAGTTGTTTGCTAATTTCTTGTCTTGATTCTAGATGCTTACCCAGTTCCACATAGTATATTATCATAAGCCTTTTTCTTTTTTTAAACCCTATTTTGCCTAAGGGGTCCTTAAGCTATCCTAACAACCAAATTTTTCATACCCAGATTGGGGAGAAAGCTCTCCCCTGTAACCCTATACTTGGAATCTATTTATACCTGGGCCAGGGCCTAGTTGGTGTGATTTCAGGGTCACCAAGGAGTACCCAAAGCTCCTCCTCCAGTTTTTTCATTTATATTGTTTTATTTGCTCATTTTATTATTATTATTATTATTATAAGGTCCTTTCCAGCTCTGAGATGCTATTGCAGTAGCCCCATGTCCTCTGTCTGCCAGAGTCCCATGAGCTCCAAAACAGTCACACCCAAGAGAATAGGATGCTCAGAATGTGTTACTGACCTTGTGACAAAGTCATTATCTCCCCGCCCTTGGTGTATTCTACTGCCCAAGACCTCCAGGGGCTCATAGCACATCCTAATCTGCAAGGTCTTCCCCAACATCATCCAAGACAAAAGTGACACAGGCCCCTCTGACAGAGGCCCCACAGGAAGACAGCCTCCCTGCTGCTGTAACATACTCATATCTCCCATGGTTCTTTTGCTTTCTCTCTCCTTCCAAGACATCCTCAGACTGAAGTGGGAGAATCAGTCTGCCACTACCCCAGATGCCTGGGTTGTGGCCAACCCCAGGCACCTGATGGGAGAGAGGCTGGTGTCCCCAGCACTGTTGGCAGCAGCTTCTGCCTTCCTCCCCAGAGCTCTACTTCCCTACCTCCCCCAAGACACTAACATATATCTTCCTAAATCTTAGATTCCAGATCATTGGGCAGAGTTTTCAGGTCCTATTGACCTCTGATTTTGTTCCTTCTTCCTTACTAGGAAAGTACCAAAAGTTGCTTCCTCAGCCCAAATCCCACGCACTACAGAAATATCCCATCTAGAAAAAAATGTCATTCCAGTCTTGAGAACATTTTGTAGAACAGTGGGAAAGCACTGGCTCAGGATTTTGAGGACTTGGATTCAAATCCTGTCACTGACACCGTGTATCACTATGTAACCCTTAGGCAAGTTGCTTTACCTTCTGGGTGTCAGTTTTCTCATCTGTAAAGTGGGAAAAGGGATTGGACTAGATGGCCTCTCAGGTCCTTTCCAGCCCTAGGCCTATGATCCTACATGGGATCAATGTGTGGGCAAGACCTCTCTCAGGCTGCCATGGTGACAATATCTCTCTCAGACACAGGCCTGGAGCTGCGGGAGGAACATGATTTTGATTTGTGACTATGGATCCCCCAGGGATAGTTGTGACCACTTACAGGCAGCCTCGGTGCCATGTGATTGGAGATAGATAGAATGTAGACTCATAGGATGTCTGAGAAAAAAGGGCCAACTCCTTGATTTCTCGGAGAATGAAACCAAAGCGCCAGGAGAAGTGACTTACTCAAAGTCACATCGCCTATAGCCGAGCTAAAACTCCAAGTTGGGTCTTCTCATTGCTCAGAATCCATTCTTTCCACTGCACTGCTCATGGCCTCTAGCAGAGAGCCCCTGCTGGAATGATCAAAAGCCAAAGGAAGCAAACGAGCCCCAGCTCTACTTTCCTGCGATTCTTCATTAGCAAATTCCATATGTCAATATCCTGTTTATCGTTTGGTGAGCTTCCCCAGCGACTCTTCAGCTCGTTCAGCTCACTTAAGTTTTTCAGTTGGTTTGTGGTTTTGTTGTTATTGTTTAAATGCATTTCAGGAATGCATTGGGCTAGAAGGAAGCTTCCCAACTGCCGTGGGATTGATAACACTCTACCCTCACTTCCTGGACTGCTTTGGGGCTTTGGAAGAACATCTGTATATATCTGTGGTTCCTGGCTTCCTCTCATATTCAATCCAGGCATTCGACACCACCCATGGCCTGGTCTTAGCCTACCTAGAATCAGAGGACTTAGGTACAGATCCTTCCTCTGACATTTACTACTTGTGTGACCTTAGGCAAGTCATTTCACTTTCCTGGGATTCACATTTCCTCTCTTTAAAATGAGGGAGTCAGGGGAGGCTAGGTGGCACAGTAAGTAGAGCACCAGCCCTGGAGTCAGGAGGACCTGAGTTCAAATTCGGCCTCAGACACAACACTTACTAGCCGTGTGACCTTGGGCAAGTCACTTAACCCCAACTGTCCTCCAAAAAAGCAAAAAATAAAATAAAATAAAATAAAATGAGGGAGTCAGAAAAAAATTAATTTAATTTTTAAAAATAAATAAATAAAAAATAACACACACACACCCCAAAAAATAATAAAATAAAATGAGGGGGTAGAACTATATGGCCTTTGCGGTGTCTTCCAAGCCTCCATCTAGGATCATGTGACTTTCAGCCTTGTGTCCCACTCTGCCCCACCACATGCTCTAGGGATTCTCCCCAGCCTTCACTCTGGGCTGGGGCTCATCCCCATCCCATCCAGGAATTGTGGCTCCCCCTACCGCATCACTGCCTGTCAAAACCCTCCCCATTTTTCCTGGCCTTACTTGAACATAATCACAGCCATGAAACGTTTGGGGGCCTTGTAATGCTCCTTCTATCTCTCTTCTGTTCCTACATTCATTTTCTATGCTGGTTATTGGTGCATGTGATTTGTTCCCCCTAATAGACAATCAGCTCCTGGAGGGAAGAAACCATTTCTCATAAGAATGTGAAAAGCTCACATTTCTGTGGAGTTTTAAGTTCTACAATGCATTTTGCCTCATAACAGCCCAGAAAAGTACATTGGTGGGGAACCTGCGACCTCAAGGCCACATGAATCTGGATTTAGTCAAAGGGCCACACTTGAGGACCTGGAGGGCCCCATGTTGCCTCAAGGCCAAAGGTTTCCCACCCCTGATAGTCCAACTCCCTTATTCTACAAAGGAGGAAAATGAGGCAGAGGGAGGAGTGAGGGCCTTGGGCAATGTCACATGGCTAGTTAACAGCTGAACTGAGACCCAGGCCTCTAAACTCATTATCTAGGGATCTCTACTGCACATTGGTACCCAAACAGAGTCTGGACACCCATCTATCAGGGATGTTGCCAGAGAAATGCCCATGCTGTGCTAAATCATCTCTGAGGTCCTTGCTGAAGTTAAAAATTCAGTATTGAATTTTATGGGGAAGAAGTCAAATTTCTTTGGAGGCTGAATGAAACTGTGGCTCAAGGTCCTGAATTTCAATGCCTCCTCAAGTCTGACTACTCATGTGACCTTGGGCAAGTTAACTTTACACCTTCGTCTTCGGCTGCAGTCTTTTCTTCTGTAAGATGAGGTACTTGGTTAAATGGCCCTGGAGGTCACACAGGTAATGAGTGCACATCAGAGGTGGATAAGAACCCAGATCCTCCCTCTCCAGAACCAGTGCCCTCTCCACTGCACCTCACTATGTCCTTTATTCCAGATTCTGGATGTCTGACTCACTCAGGAAAGATTTTTAAACATTTACATCTCTTCCTTCCTATGCTGACTTTATAATCCCTTTCTTTGACCCGTATATTCCCAGTAAAGCTGAGCAGATACCTCAGGCCTATGGGAAAATGGAAATAAGAGAAATAAATATGTATGGCTAGTTAATACAGAGCAACGATGAACATTTCAGAGTTGGGTAATTGACTCTGATCTGTGATTTTGAGCTCTGGTACTGAAATTGCTCATTTGGAAATTACCCAGAACTTGGGTCTCATTTGTGATGTGCATCCCTGCATGCCCAGCATACAATCACAACATGAAGGCCATTTGAGTCACCACTGTGCTGCCATCTCCTCAAGTAGGCACTCCAATTGTTGGGCTCATTGTCTTTGGAGCAAGAGTCAGGATTGTCAATCAGAGTCTCCCTGTGGTGCAGAGTTGAGGCCTAGAGAGCTGGCCAGCAACCTGACTCTTTTCAAAGAGCAGTGATCCCCTCCCTCCAATCTCATCCTTGGAGGCTGAGGAACTTGTTCAACTTGCAGGTTGAGGAATCTGAAGCACCTCCCCCACCAGATACACATACCAAAGTTAGTAAGAAGAGGCTGCTTTAAATGTTGAAGCAAGAAGGGCCCTTAGAACAGAGAAGATCAAAGCTAGACCTTAAAACACAGAATGTCAAAGTTGGAAGAGACCTTACAACATAAAACGTCAGATCTAGAAAGGGCCTTAGAACATAGGACATAGAATGATGGTGCTGATAAGGACCTTAGAACAGAGAAAGTTGCAATAAGGATCTTAGAACATGCAACATAGAATGTTAGGACTGGAGACAGATGGCCTTAGAATACAGAAAAGAGGGGCAGCTAAGTGGCACAGTGAATAGAGCACTGGCCCTGGAGCCAGGAGGACCTGAGTTCAAATCTGACATCAGACACTTAACACTTACTAACAGTGTGATCTTGGGCAAGTCACTTAACCCCAATTGCCCCTCCAAAAAGCAAAATTAAAAATTAAAATAAAAAATAGAATACAGAAAAGAGAATGTCAGAGCTAATAGGAATCTTAGGGCAGAGAATTTTGGAGCTAAAAGGGAACTTGAAATATAGAACATAAACTGAGTTGTGAGAAATGTCCCCTAGAACAAGCAACACAAAATGTCTGGGCTATAAGGGACCTTAGAACATAGAATATCAGAGCTGGAAGTCAACTTTGAACACAGACTGAACTACACGGGACTTTAGGACATAAAATACAGCCCGTCAGAGCTGAAATGGGTCACAGAGCACAGAATAAAGAATGGCAGAGTTGAGAGAGATTTCACAACATAGAACTGGCAGGGCCCTGAGAACATACAACACAGGATGGCAGAGCTAACGGGCTCTGTAACAGCCTCCTTCAATCCTTTTTACTAGTTCAATGATGTTGGCATTTCATTAGTATATTGATACATGATAATTTCATGCCAGAAACAAAAATATTCATGGGACTTAATACTTTACTTCAAAAGAACAGAAAACCATTCCCACCTACCTTAGACCACCCAAACACTCCTCTTTTTTCATTCCATCTGGGGTAGATCTAGAATACAGAAGAGAAGAGTTACTGGGCCTTGACAAATCAGATATGAATTAATTCAAAATCAATAAAGAATTCCCAGTACATGTAAGTGAGAAGAAACAGTAACTAAACAGGTGACTTAATATCAATCAATGAATCAATTCTGGCTATAGATTACTTGTTTAGGTTTATAGTATGTATTTTGTTTCTCTGTCTGTATAGGTGCCATGATCTAACCTTCTATGCAGAGCTATGGAGTAATGGGGTTAACAATGATTATTTTCAGTTCTAGAAGGGGATGAAAGAAAGACTCCAGACAGATTAAAACCAAGTTTAAATTTAATTTAATTTTCATTTAATATGAACAGAATTTGCTCATGATGAGGCCACGTCTAGAACCTTAGCAATACAGGCCAATAAAAAGGGTATCATTTAAGCAAAATCAGGGTGTGTAGGACTGCCTACATTGACTAGATAATTAATCATCTCATCGCTTTAGAACTATAACTTAGACATGGAAACAAGTCTTTAATAAGTAACTTTGAATAGCAATAAAACAAAATGTATAATTCTCTTTATAACAAATATATGCATATGGTCAGTGTTTTGGCTGTCATGAATTAAAGGGCCTTTATCATAAAATATATGATTTCTAAACTTTATTCAAAGTGAATTTCTAGCCCTTGAGACCTCCCTATATATCCATAACAAAAAATGTAGGAAAATTAGTAAATACTAAAGTATATGGATAGTTTTATCATTCTTAGTTTGCAGTTTATAGAAGTGGTAGACATACCTAATGTATGTCTATTCCTTAGCTTATTAATTGTAGTGCACACTGCAATAAAATATGAAATATATGCCTGGTGCACACTCATTCATATATACAAGATGGCAGCTAACGATCTCTAGCTATCAAACTCATCAACTTTAAAACAAGATGGAAGTGCTTGTGCCCGAACTATTCAAGAATAAGATGGCGGCCATGCCTAGTGTCCAGAGTTTTCAACAGACCCACAGATGGATTCAATGGCCTGTCTGTCTCTGAAGATGTTGATTCCCTGCCAAAGATTCCTAAAGTTCAACGAATGGTTGCCATGTCCACAGATGTCTAAATAAGAGGCGTTTTCAATTAAATAATTACCATATTTTTTTTCTCCTCTAGGATTCTCAATCCTCCAGGCAATTATGGAGGCTGCAGTTCAAAACAACTGGCAAGTGACAGCAAGGTCTGTGGGAAGCATCAAGGATGTGCAGGAATTCCGGCGAATCATTGAGGAAATGGACAGGCGCCAGGAGAAGCGATACTTGATTGACTGCGAAGTGGAGAGAATCAACACGATTCTGGAACAGGTACAGCTATAGCTCATCCCGCTAAAACATTTCCCACATCTGCAAAGAAATGGAATGCCCGGTTCAATGAATCAATGACCCGATAGGCCCATGGATGGCAATTTTCTTCTGAACTCTTCCCACTTCCCTCTACTCCCACCAGTCCCCACCCCACAATGTGAAGTTTCTTGGCAATTGTAGGCTCTAGATTAATGCCGTGTCAGCCAGACATACCCATGGTTCATGGACAGCTGACCTTTACATAGTGATTGGTGCATTTCTCTTCCAGACATACCTTGCTGTAGAGGGTGCTATCATACTCAGGGGAATTAATAAGAGAGAAAAAGAAATGATAATTTAATTCAATTAGGGTAAAGTGAGGTGAGATGAGGTGAAGTGAATTTGGCTCCAGAACATGGCCCCAGGACTGTGGAATTCATTGATCTCTCAGAGCATCTGACTTCTGGTAGGAATGAGTGGTTAATTATTCCTCTATTGTACACTCTGTGTTCAATAGTGTGACCTGCTAGCTGTTCCCTAACTTGGAATTCCATCCCCAGTCTCTATGTCTTTGCATGGTCCTCCCCTCATGCTTGGAATGCTCCCCCTTCTCCTCTTTACCATAAGTTTGAGCTCAGGTACCACCTTCTACAAAAGACTTTATGGATTCCTCCCTTTTCATAGTGCTCTCCTCCCCCTGAAATCACTTTGTATTTATTTTGTACTGACTTTATATTTCATTTTCTCTGGGCATGGAGGAGAAGCACCCCTTCCCCTTTTCCTGCTCACCCCAAGTCATAGAACATAAGCCCTTAAGGTCAGGGATCTCCATATAGTAGGAGCTTAATAAGTGCTTCTTGGTTTAAGGTCTTTAAATCTCCATACAGTAGGGCTTAATAAATGCTCCTTGGTTTGAATTGAGTCAAGAAGTCAAATTGCCTTGGAATTGCCAAAACAATTTCTGAAATAAAAGAGTGTCATAAAATAAGAAAGGAAAATAGCCACACAGATTTCCATCGTACTCTAAAGTTTACCAAGCACTTTCCTCATGACAAGTATGTGATTGCTGAGCTCCCCTTTTCTTGCCTATTAGATGAGGACAATGAACTAAATGGCTTCTGAGGTCCTGGCTAGCTCTCTGTAATCCTATGATTTTTACATAGGGGGAAACTGAGGCTCACAGAGAGAAAGTGACTGGCCCAAGGTCACATAGCCAGACACTGTCTGAAGCAAGATTTGAACCCAGGCTTCCTGAATCCTGCCTGGATCTCAGTCTCCAAAGTGTGAGTTAGGTGGCAATGAATGATGAAGTCAAAGCTGCCCTTCAAAGGGCCCCAGTTCAGAGTACGCATTCATTCTGAAACCTGGGAGAGCATTCCAGGGAATCTGTGCCCAGAGAGCAGGCCAATAAGCCTCCCTTCACACACACCAAACAGACGATTACAGTTCAGAATGAAAAGTCCGATTGAACCGTGGGGAAGCTAGAGCTGCTTCTCCCCCAGCTCTGAATACACCATCTGTCCATCCTGCCAGGACCAGGACTGGAAGGGACACATTCCCACCGCAGTTCCGTTGCACAGACCCAGCCGTTCCAATGGGCTCCGGGCCCCGGAGCCTGGCTGAGTGTGAGCAGGCCCTGGGAGAGCAGCTGGATGACCATTGCCAGAAGACCTGGAGAGTGGGGGATGAGGATGGGACCCTGCAATGTGGCACTCGCTATTTGTCCCTGTGCTAAAAGATAGGTTCCTCCACCCATGAATGAAGCTACCCCAGTAAGGCTAGCAGGTGGCCCTGATTATGACAAGTGGCCCATCTTCTGAGGCAGAGGAATTATCTGCACCCCCAAACTGAAAATCAGAGGCTCTAGAAATCAAAGAGCATTGAGTTTGCAACCCGAGGACCTGAGTTCAAATCTTACCTCTGACATTTACTACCTGTGGGGACTCTGGGCTGCCGTTTCCTCCTCTATGGAAATGAGGAGGTTGGACTAGCTGGCCTCTGAGATTCTTTCATCTTATGTGTGATTTGGGGTAAGTCTTTTCCCCTCTCTGGGCTTCAGTTTTCTCCTCTATAAAACGAGGGGATTAGACCAGATGGCCTCCCTCCCAATTCTAATCCTATAATCCAATTGGCCATAGAGGATGGAGTCAGAAAGGCCTCAGTTTGAATGCAGCCTTAGACACGTATTATTTGTGTGACCAAGGGCACGTTTCTTAAGCTCCCTCAGCCTCAGTTTCCTCATCTGCAAGATGAGGGTAATCATAGCATTTGGCCCAGTAAAGCACTCTTTAAATAACAACTGTCATTATATTATCTTATGACAGAAAGATTCCCTTCCCCCTCCAGGCCAGGAAAGGTTCAATGACTTGCTTGAAGTCACTCGATGAATTAATGGCAGAGATGGCCCAAATCTCCAGGCTTCTAGGCCAATACTCCTGCTCCATCTCACTGCTACATCTTTTTTTATTTCTTTAAATCCACTCAGGCTATCAACTCCCTAAGGGCTGGGACCCTGTCTTAGCTAAACCTTGTAATTCTCCCAGTGCCTAGAACCAGGTTCTACTCTTGATCCATGTGGATTCAATTCAATTAGGTCTAGAAAGGGAACAATCAGGTCAGCGATGGCAGTGCCTGAACTCCATGCCCTGGAACAGGCACATACCCAAATAAAGCCAAAGCCTTTTAGTGGGTGACCTATTTCATAGCCAGGCACCCCCAGGCACAACCATCCTTGTCACACCCTGCCTTTTTCCTTTCAAGTAACCACTTCAAAGGAGCTCAAGTCACTCAACTGGGTTTCAGAAGCCTTTCCAGTTTCATAAGGCCTCGTGTTGGATGTTTCTGAGTTGCCAGTAGAATGTGGTTTTAAAAAGAAAATGAAAGAAATGAACATTGGATGAGATCTGGTCTCTACTCTTGATTCTGCTGCTAACTAAATGCATGACCTCACAGAAGTTGCAACCTCACCAAGGGTTAGTTTCCCCCTTTAAAAATGGGATCAATACCTGCCCTACCTCTCCAAGGATGTCACGAAGATCAAATGTGAGAATGTATGTGTGACCTTGGGCAAGTCATTTCCCTTCTCTGGGCCTCAAGTTTCTTGCTCCATTAAATGAAAGGATTGGATGAAACAGCTTCTAAGGCCCCATGCATCTCAGAATCTATGCTCCTATGATCTTATGTAAAGAGCATTTTTTCTAAATCTCCAAACACTAGAGCAAAAAAGTGAGATGTTGGTATTATTACACAGTTTCGGGGGAGCAGTATTATTGGCACTAGTCAGAAACATTCTTTGTTCAATCCTGTACACTCCCCCATCTCCACCCCTCCCCATTTGCAAACACTTCATTCTATTTTTCCACATGATTTTTTCAGGGAGCACTAGTCATAGAAACATTACGTTATAAAGGTTGGGAAAGAGAGTCACATTTATTCATCCACCCTTCTAAGAGGCCTCTGGGGTACAGCAAAACTCAATCACTCCATGACTTTTATTGTGCAGCTTGTTTTTGCACATAAGGGGTCCATTTCCTAGTATTCAACAGCAGCCAGTGTGGTTTGGGTACACAGTCACCAGGTGGCTGCTACATAGAACCATGTGGTCTGTTGAAATGCGTCTTTTCCCTGAGATTCAGGCAGATTCAGGGTGTCACTCAGGTTTGCAACCTAAGAGTTATCCTTGCCTTTTTCTTCTCCCTCACCCCTAGCTCATATCCAGTTGGCATCCAAATCTCATCCATTCTTCCTCCACAACTTGTCTTCACTCAGAAGGTTACTACCCTACTTCCCAATCGCCTCCCACCTAGACTATTGTAATAGCTTCCTAATTGATCTCCCTGCTCCTGTCCACAGATGCCAAAATAATCTTCCTAGAACACAGGTGTGACCATGTGACTCCCTTCCTCAAGAATCTTCAGGGGGGCGGCTAGGTGACACAATGAGTAAGAGCACCAGCCCTAGAGTCAGGAGGACCCGGGATCGGTTCTGGCCTCAGAAAATTAGCACCCACACATAAAATAACTAGCCATGTAACCTTGAGCAAGTTACTTAACCCCAATGGCTTAAAAATAAAATTATCCAGTGGAAGATGGATTCAACTTCTGTTTGAACCCAGAACGTAGAACCAGTAGCAATGATGAGATTGCAAGGGGTTGATTTAGGCTTGGTGTCCAGAAAATTTTGCTAACAATTAGAGCTGAATAAAAGTAGAAAAGGCTTGTCTAGGGAGGTAGTAAGGTCCCCCTCTCTGAAGGTCTTCAAGAAAAAGTTGAATGACCACTTGTTGGGGCTGTCGTAGAGGGGATTTATGTTCAGGTTGGATTAGATGGCTACTGAGGGCCCTTCCAACTGGAATAGTGTAAAGAATGCTGTCTTTGGAGTTAGGGGACCCAAGTTCAAATCCCGCTTCTGATAATTCCTATCTGTGTGACCTTGAGAAAGTCACTTCCCCTCTGTGGGCTACCATTTTGCATGAGCAAAGTGAAAGAGTTTGACTAGGGTCCAGGTGGCCTCTAGGGTAACTTCCAGCTCTAGATCTATAATAACAACAATGACTATTGGTTTATACTATACAGGCTCTGTCATCTCTTCCAGTTCTAGATCTATGATCCTGGGACAGCTGAGGTTCTATGATTCTTTGGAGCCCAATACAAAGCAGAGGGTGGCCACTTCCTCTGAGAAGTGCTTCCCAATAATAGGCATCAGGAATCTCCCTTCACAATGTTCTTCACTATTCTTCTATTTCCAGATTTCATTACTGGACCATTTCTTCCCAGCTCTTCTAGCGTATCAGTTGCCTGGGTTCATGCCAAGACTAAAATTTAAGGAGTACAGCATCTGCTTCACAGTCTTTCTCTTACCCCAAACTCTGCTATCATATTTGAGGCCTTACACATGTTGACATCCCTTTGAACACCTTGGCATTACAGTTTACCAATATCCTCAGCTCATGATTTATATCTTCATCCTACCTCAGTCATTCACAAGCAAGTCATTCCTTGGATCCCACCAATGTGGACTCAAGGAAGACCTTTCCTAGGAGATCTCTCTGCTTTTTGGAAAAACAAAATTGTAAGTAATGCACTGGAAAAGCCATCAAATGTGGAGTCAGGAGACCTGGATTCAAATCCTTCCTAACACTATCATATGCTCTACTGATCTAAGTACCCCCTGAACCTTGCCATCTATACCCTTAGAATCCTGAGCATTTTCTGAGAATCCTGGACCTTCCATCAACCCTGCAGTTGAGTTTTCTTTTATATGTTGTCTCCCCCATTAGAATATGAGCTTCTTGAGAGAAGGAACCGTCTCACTTTTTCTATTTGCATCTCTACTGCTTGGCACATAAGAAATGCTTTTTCCTTCCTTTCTTCCTTCTTTCCTCTTTCCTTCCTCCCCTCCTTCCTTCCTTCCCTTCTTTCTTCCCTTCCTTCCTTTCTCCCTTCCTTCCTCTCTTCCTTCTTTCCTTCCTTTCTTCCCTCATTCCTTCCTTCCTTCCCTTCTTTCCTCCCTTCCTTCCCTTCTTCCCTCCCTCCCTTCCTCTTTCCTTCCTCCCTTTCTTCCTTCCTTCCCCCCACCTCTGTGACCTTGAACTCATCACTTAGCACCACCATAAAATGAGAGATCCGGACTGGCTGGCTTTTCAGATTCCTTCTAGCTCCAGATCCTTGGCCTGCATGTTTTGGGATTTGTTAAAAAATTATACAGAAAGCCTAGCTAGCTCCTAAGCAACCCTAGAACACTAAGTCCCAGATACTGCCTGAGCACTTCCACGCCTGAGGGTCTGAGAAGCTGGCATTCTGCAGGGGCCCACAGCCGCCTGCTTTACACAGCAACCATTTCACGGCTATCATCTGCACTTGATGGATGAAGAGCTATATCCTATTAACACACTGAATTGAAAATCTGCCCCTTGTACCTACCCTTTGCCTAAGAGCTCATTTATGACGATCGGATCCATTTACTCAAAGTGAAAACAATCTAACTCAGTGATGGGCCCCATAAGGGGAGGAATCAATTTGGAGAGCTCAGTTCTCATTGGATTAGGTAGTGACATGAATGCCCAAGTAATGCTTCCAGCTGCTGGCAGCTTTTCCTGTTAGTGTGAGAGTGTGCTGTCCATATTGCAACATTGGAGCACCTCTAACTGTAACTAGCCATAGGTCCCATATGGATGTCAGTTAATAAATTACATTATCTTCAAAGGGATGCCCATGCTGAGTGTTCTGAAGGGTATGGGGGTCTCTACACCTTGCCCCAGTGAGCCCCTCTTGGGCCACTGGACTAGCCTTTCTGACATGTGAACTGTGGGTTTCTGAAGGACCCCCTTTTCCTAGATCAGATTTTATAGCATCATAGGCTCTTAGAACTCTGAGGGGCCTCAGAATTCAGGACCCAAGGTCAAATGGATAGTAACAAAGCTAGGGTTCAAAGCCAGGTTCCCTTGACTCTAACTTCACTGGGTTTTCCACTACCCCCACACTGCTTGACTCATCTAGATGGCCTAGCTCCTTACCTTTAAAAGTAGCAATTTAATATTGGTCAATCAATCAACAAGCATTGATTCAGTGCTAGGCCATGAGCTAAGTCCTGGGGCTATAGAGACAAAAAAGAAACCACCCCTGTCCTCAGGGAGCATACCCTCCATAGGTCCATATATAGGGATATACAGATTACCTATAAAATTACTTTAAGGTAGTTTTATAAGTGAAACCCCTAGCAGGTAGAGGATCAGGAAAGGCCTTATATAGAAAGTAGTGCTTAAGATGAGTATTGAAATTAACCAGGAATTTCAAGAGGCAGAGGTGAGAAGGGAGTGTATTCCAGGCACAGGGCAAAGCCAATTCAAAGTCAGGGAGACATGAGAGAGATGGAGGAATAGCAAGCAGACCAGTGTTTCTGGATCACAGAGTGCATGGAGGAGAGAAATGTATATTATTTAGACCAAAATGAGCCAGGCTAATAAAAGTGTAAGAGCAAGAATGCCTCTTAGGCTCAGAGAAGGATAAGTACCAAGACAGTACCAGGATTCAGACTTAAAATACTTACCAGAAGCTAGGTTTCTCCCAGCCCCTAGGTCTGTGGACCTCTGTTAATTTTACAAGACTATGAACATAGGATTATAGGGACTACATAGGTCCCTAGGTCTAGAGCTAGAAGGAACCATTTATGGTTGTTGTTATTGTTGTTGTTGTTCAGTCATTTTTTTCAGTGGTGTCTGACTCTTCTTGACCCCATTTGAGATTTTCTTGGCAAAGATAGTGGAGTGGTTTGCCATTTCTTTCTCTAGCTCATTTTACAGATGAGGAAACTGAGGTAAACAGGGTTAAGTGACTTGCCCAGGGTCACACAACTAGTAAGTGTCTAAGGCCAGGTTTGAACTCAGCAAGATGAGTCTTCCTGACTCCAGGCCCAATGCTCTATCCACTGCAGCGCCACCTAGTTGCCCAGATTTGAGGAGACCTTAAAATAGAGAATGTCAGTGCTGCAAAGAACTTTAGAGTATGAAATAGAAAAATACCTTCCCCAAGGTCATCCAGTGAGTCAGCAGCAGAGCCCAGGCCTCCTGCCTCCCCTCCTTTCCCTGCAGCAGGCTGCTGTTTATGCTGTCTAGTACATACTTTCCCATAAATCCTGGCCCCTCCTTAGCACAAACACTCAGGAGCTTAGGGGAGTGCCCTTTTCCCAAGTTATGAAAACACAAACTAATCTAATTCTGCTGTATAAGCCTAGCTGACACAAATATCCCTTGGTATTGAGCTAATCCCACATCTTAAATCAAATAGGAACTCAGATCTGCCACTTTCAAGAGAAAAAAATAAAGATTTGAGTGGTTTTTTTGCTCTTCCCCTCAGGCAGCAATACCTACTCTCAGGCAACAGTGGGGAAAAAAAAGCTGTGATGCCTCGAAGCCTGGTGGTCTCACCCTGAGAGTGCCCGGAAGTCTTGCCAGGCTCTAAGCATTTGATGCCATCTAACTTCCTGTCTTACAAGCAGGCATGATCCCCTTTTATCAGGAGGTTCCCCCAGATCCAGAGCTACAGGGTTGGAACAATTAGGTTAGTCTCCCAGCTGCCTCATTAAGGGAATGCTGCCCTAGATCCTGACAAATAGCAAAGCATGACTTAGGGAGATCAGCAGGAAGGCAGACCAGTGGTGGTCACCAAAGTCATTGGCCACTGCTCAAGGGGCCAGAGCCCCAGGAGCTGAGCCTGGATATCTGGGGTACTCTTCTGGAGAGCTCCAAGAGGTGGGATGGTAAAAAAAATATGAAAAGATGCATAGAATGCCAGAGCGCTGGGTAGGATCTTTTAATATAAACTATAGAAAGTCAGGGGCGGCTAGGTGGTGCAGTGGTAGGGTGTCGGCCCTGGAGTCAGCAGGACCTGAGTTCGGATCCGGCCTCAGACAACAAACACACAAACAAAAAAACCTAGCCGTGTGACCTTGGGCAAGTTACTTAACCCCAATTGCCTTCCAAAAAAAAATAAAATAAAATAAAATAAAATAAATAAAAAATAAAAAAAATAAAAATAAAAAAAGAAAGACAGCACAGAGATGGTTGAGTCCAATTCCCTCATTTTACAGAGTAGGAAACTGAGGCCCAAGAAGTAAAATTATTTTCCTGAGGTCACACAGATAGTAAGTAGCAGAATTGAGACTTGACATGTGTCTTTGAAAGTCTTCATCCAAGCTCCTTCTGGTGGTCCACACCAACCCAAGGCTTTCTGGCTTCTTATATATTCGGAGGGACTTAATGGCTGTTATAAAGTATCTATGGAACTATGTTGTGAAGGAAGGATAGGCTAATTCTGCTTGGCCCCAGAGGACAGGGCCAGGATCAGTGGGAGGAAGTTGCAGATTTAGGCTCGATGTCAAGAAAAGCTTCCTAATAATTAGCTGCCCAAGAGTGGATTGGGCTGCCATGGGAAGTGGGGGGTTCCCTCTCAATGAGGAAGTCTGAGCGGAAGCCAAATGAGCACTTGTCAGGTATGTGGCAGATAGGATTCTTGTTCATGTCCAGGTGGGGCTAAGTGACTGCCAGATCCCTCACAGCTTAAAGAGTCTGCTATCCTGGAGGTAGGAAGGAGTATTCCGTCACCATGGCTCAGTTTGATGTTGGTCTGGCTGTGGGCATCCCTGTCACAGGATAGTGGGAACTTTGGAGAGTCATCAGGCTACCTGTCCCTGAGCAGAGAAACCTCAGCAGCAATAATACCATTCCTGGTTCAGAATCTTTGCCCAGATTCCAGGCCTCAATCCCCTCATTTTTGGAAAATCCTCCCTAAGGACCAGTCCCGGTGATGGGTGACTATGTTTGTGCAAACAAAACCCATTTGGCCCTCTCTGGCTTCTAGCTTTCCCTAGACTCCAGACATGCTCCCAGGCCATCCCACTACCATCTGCCTTATTCCCCCCTTTCTACCTCCAATAGCACAAAACACCCTTCCCTGGTCCACATTTTTTGTAGAAACATTGTCTCTCCCTATCAGAAAAGAAGCTCCAGGACTAAGACCATCTCTTTTGTTTTAATATTAATATTCTTAGTGCTTAGCGTGGTGCCCAGTACACAGTAAGCACTTAATAAATGCCTTTTCATTCATTCATAAAGTGGGGCAAATGCCCCCAGTGCTAGGCTACTAGTGTTGCTCAACAAGGCACTGGATACCATTCCCTCATTCAATTCAGTCATTTGCTGAAGAAGGACCTATTAAGTGCTGAGTGCATGCAGAGAAGTGATGGAGATACAAAGCTTAGAAAAGGCAGCAGCTCCTGCCCTCTTTCGAAGCCACAAACATACATCTCTTTAATATATCATTTATGTTGGTTCTGGAGCTGGGATCTGCTATGAGTAGAGGGAACTGCCCTTGGACAAACTCTCTCCACCCCCACGTCTACAGCTAAGCTATAACTTCCGAGTCTAAGAGTTAGTATGTGGGGGTGGGTTTTCTTAGCCCTGAGGCCAGCCTTCTGACCACTACTCTACCCTGCCTTAGAAGACATCCAGGAGGAGAGAGTATCTGAGTGGGACTTTAAAAGGTGGAGGAGGATTCAATAGGTAGAAAGGGTGGACAGAATGAGCAAAAGCATTGAGGTAAGAAAGTATAGACTACATCCTGGAGTCAGAAAATAGTGCCATTTAGCTGGACTATAGAGTATGTACAGGGGAATAGGACTGTTGGATTCAGAATCAGAGGGTGTGGCTTCAGTTACCAGTTCTGTCACATACTACCTGTGTGACATTGGGCAAGTCACTTCACCCTTCTCTGGGTCTCAGTTTCCTACTTTGTAAAATAAAGGGGATTACTTTTAACATCTTCCCTAAGAGGTAATCAAGAAGAGATTACTGATTTCTTAATTTTAAAAAAATTTTGGAGCTGCTAGGTGGCGCAGTGAATAGAGCACTGGTCCTGGAGTCAGGAGGTCCTGAGTTCAAATCTAGCCTCAGACACTTAACACTTACTAGCCATGTGACCTTGGGCAAGTCATTTAATCCCAATTGCCCTGCCTTTCCCCCTCCAAAAAGCAAAAACAAACAAACAAACAAATAAATAAATAAAGGGCTTAGACTGAGATATCTTCTGAGACCCCTTCTAGCTTTAGTTCTATGATCTTATTGTGACTTTGGACAAGTAACTCTGCTCTCTGGGCCTCAGTTTCCCCATCTATAAAATAAGGAGATTAAACTAAATATTTCTAAGATCTCTTAGAGTTATAGATCCGAGAATCTTATGTGTGACCTTTGGCAAGTCACTTCCCCTCTCTGGGCCTGTTTCCCTGTTTGTAAAATGAAGGGGTTTTACCAAATGATTTCTAAGATCTCTTAGAGTTATAGATCTAGGATCCTTTGATCTCCACTACCCCATTCCCCAATAAGTACCTGAATGTACTGAATGTATCTGAAGTAGCCCACTGGTCTAAGAAATGCAACTCCAGGCTGGCTTCCATGTCAAGGAGAATCTGTGACTTTGGACAGCTCCTCAGCCTTCTTGCTTTAGTGGCTTGCATCAGTAACACAGGAAATTCCCACTGGCTTGCTCCACTTGCCCTGCCAGGCCAGGATAGTGGTGGGATGAATCAGAGCAGTGCTATCAGGTATTCTAAGCTCCTTAGAGAGGGAGACTCGACAAATACTGAGAACTATAATTAAACAGAATCACTGCACCTAATTTCCTAAGTGGAGAGGAAAAAATAAAAAGCAGGGGAGAGTATGTTCTCTGATCCAGGAAACTATAATAGCCCTTAACCCCCTTCCATCATCTGAGGCAGGTTTCATGAGGGAGAAGCTAACCCAGCAGACATGGGGACCTACCTGCTCAAACAGTAGAAATGGTTCAAGCCCATCCCAGTGGTTTTCAGGCTTTCCATATATCCGTTTCTGTAGCTGAGATATTGTTCTGGTCACCTTAAAGATTTCAATTTGCAAATTCAGCCCTCAGAAGGCTGGGGGGGTGGGGTGGTTCCGCCTAGAAACTCACTGAAGTTAGGACCCACCCACCCCTAAGGTCCAGTGACATCTTGTGTTCCAAACACTCGGTTCCCATCCACATGCTGTAGTGGAAAAGCACCAGAAAGGAATTCAGACACAATTCAAGACCCAGCTATGCTATTAGCTAGCTATGTGACCTTGGTTAAGTGTCTTCCTTTTCCTGAGCCTCAGTGTCCTTGTATGTATAATACAGGGTTAGCCTAGGTCCCTTCCAAAAACTCTAACAAACTATAACTCTACAATCTAATGGTTATTTTTATTAAATCTTCTCCAAATATGAATTAACGAATTTTTTGTTTTGGCTCCAGTCCTTCTAACAGACTGAAGTATCCAGCTCCAGTTACACCCAAATTATATGAAAAATAAGTATGGGGGAATAGGAGGGGAAGTTAGCTTTTTTTCTTTAGTGAAAAGAAGTTTTCATAGCTTTCCTTAGTCAATACAAGCAGAAAAATATTGCTCCCCTATCTCAGCGCAAGAGGAAAAATGAGATGGAAACACAAGCTGTGAGTCAAGGAGAGAGTTTATGGAGTCACCAGTCAATCACATGTATTTCTTAAGTACCTACTATGTGCCAGGCATTTTGCCAGATCCTGGGGACTCAAAGAGTCCCTTAGCTCAAGGAGCTTATGTTCTATTGAGTGGGGGGAAATTGTACACAAATAAGTAAATTCAAAATATATACACAGTAAGCATAGGATAATTTTTGAGTGGGGGAGGAACTGGTAGCTGGGAATCAGGAAAGCCTTCATAAAGGAGGTTGTGCCTGAGCTGGACTTTGAAGGGAGCTAAGAATTCTGAGAAGTGGAGGTAAGGCAGGAGTGAGTTCCAGGCAGGGGGAAAAGCCTATGCAAAGGCTGTCATATATGCAGAACAATGAGTAGGCCAAGTTGGCTGGATGGTAAAATGAATGAGCAGAAGTAATGTACAATAGGACCGGGAAGATAGGCTCAAGTCAGATTGTAAAGGGCTGAGAGATCAAAAAGAGGCATTATATGCGGTCCTTGTGGCAATAGGGAGCCTCTGAAGCATCTTGAGCAGGAGAATGATGTGGCCAGAAATATGTTTTAGAAAGTCTGGCATCCTGTACTTCGGGGTACAAATTAGAGGCAGTGAGAGAAATTACAAGGCTAATTAGCCTCTAACCATGAACTTCCCATCCCAAATCTAAAAGCCTTTAGGGACACCCTTTCTCCACTTCCAATTAGAGCCCCAATTTCTGCTTTAACTCTTCCTACTCCATTGCCCCTCCTCTCTCTCTGGACCCAAAACAAAACCAATTGTTGCTTGACAATCATCTCTGCACCATGCTGCTTAGGAGCTGCAGAGCAAAGAAAGGAGCCTCAGCATCTCGGCACTAACTGGATTCTAAGCTCTCATTCTCTGTCACACTGAAATCCTTCAAACTCCAACTGGCCCCTCCAAGCCCCTGCCTTCATCAGTTGCTATGGCAACTCTAACTGAGCCCCTCAGTGGTAGCTCTAGGGAGTGGCAAGAAGAGTCCCAATGGGGCAGTCAAGCTTCATCCATAACTAGTGGCAGTGGGGCCTAGACCTGAGTCCTCAGTCATTGCCTTTTAGCAGGGAGGAAGGAGAGACATCTCATTTGTCTCCTCACTCCCCCCACAAGAGTTATAGGCTTCTCCTTTTCTAGCCTGTTGAAGAGAAAGCACTGGCCTGATGCCCAGCAAGCCTGTCTTTATAGCCAGAAAACTGTCTTCCCTCTCAGTCATGATGTTATATAACCACAAACACAGTGTCCACTGCGGCCTGACTTGTAGAACTATAGCTCAGAGGGCTTGAGCCAGGGAACTAAGAGTGTGGCAATGTCTGTACCAGGCCTGGGCACATCCCCCCTCAGTGCCTACCCCTATGTGGTGGGGCAGCTCTCCCAGGAGCCAGAGCCCTTGACCCATGGCTAGAAGAGAATTCTGCAAAACCCAGGCCCTCAAAGTGCCTGAGAAATAAGAAATGAGAGGGAAGGGAAGGGAGGGGAAGGGAAGGAAAGGGAAGGGAAGGAAAGGGAAGGGAAGGGAAGGGAAGGGAAGGGAAGGGAAGGGAAGGGAAGGGAAGGGAAGGGAAGGGAAGGGAAGGGAAGGGAAGGGAAGGGAAGGGAAGGGAAGGGAAGGGAAGGAAGGGAAGGGGAAGGGGGAGAAGAAAGAAAGAGAGGGAAGGGAAGGGAAAGGAAGGAAATAGTATTTGGTGATGAGGCACCTCTCCTTTCTCCATACTTTAAAACCCAATAATCCTAAAAACACCTTCCCTTCCTTAGGGCTGCCCCTCAATAACCACTGGAAAGGACACTGATGGGCACTAATATCCCTGCTTCTTAAAACCATACTGCTTCCAAGGATTCTGACCAAAGTTCTCAACTCATGCTGGAATTGTCCTTGGTCCTGAACACACTATGGAAGGCAAAAGTTGTGTTTTGTTGGGTAAAGGTCAAAAGGACCTTTTGTCAAAAGGGAAGAGTCAAATGGGAGAAGAAAAGAATGAAAAGAAAGAAAAAGGGAAAGTGTATACTCTCTTGCACAACTGATCAAAGACCCCACATTTTTGCCAGCAGGAGGCAGGAGAAAACACTACACAGGTGTTCTAAGACGACCATTTTATCAGCCATATAATGCTATGCAAATAAGGTATTGTTATCTAGTCCAACCCAATCATATTATAAATAGGGATCTGGGGGTAAAGGTTCTAATTCCAGTTCTGTCCTTGATTTGCTTTTTCCTTTGGACAAATCTCTCCCCTTTCCTGGATAGAGAAACTAGATAGTTTCACAATGACACAGTCGATAGAGAGGGCTGGGCCTGTAATCAGGAAGACCTAAGTTCAGACACTTACTAAGCCAAGTGACACTGGGCAAGTCACTTGGCCTCTGCCTCACTTTCCACAACTGTAAAATAAAGGCAACAGCACCTATCTCCCAGGTTTGTGAGAATCAAAATGAGATAATATTTGTAAAGAGCTTACCACAGTGTTTGGTACCTACTGGATGCTTGAAAATGTTTATTTCTTTCCTTCCCTGGACCTCAGTTTCCTCATCAATAAAATGATGACTTCTTTTTTTTTTGGAGGGGGAAGGCAAGACAATTGGGGTTAAGTGACTTGCCCAAGGTCACATGGCTAGTAAGTGTTAAGTGTCTGAGGCCAGATTTGAACTCAGGTCCTCCTGATTCCAGGGCCAGTGCCCTATTTACTGTGCCACCTAGCGGCCCCCAAAATGATGACTTCTAATGTCTGTTTCCAGCTCTGCATTTTTGAAAGCTGGGTGTCACATGAGTGGTCCAGACAAGACCTGGAGCAGGAGGGAATCAGAGGAGGAAAATATCACTAGATAATGAATGTTACTTCATAATTCTAGGGAGTATATTGTCCCAGCTAACATTTCCTATTTAGAGCAACAATGCCCAGTCTAGCATGCTCTATCCAGTTCTGATTCCATTTGAGATAAGATGTATACCACTAATAGATTTGCTGTCCAGCACCCAAGTGTCTGGCTTTGATAGAAACCACAGCCTGGGTCCTAGAATGCACCACTTTGGGCCCTGGGGTCACTTCCCTTCTTGTGTAAGATTTCCAGGATCTAGCTCAGTGGAAGGCAGGCCTCTCTCAGATTGGCTGATGACTTGGCTGCTGAGAAACTTTGACATTGAGTTCTTGGCCATGAAGCACATGGCCTTGGGAGATGGTGGCCACATGAAGAGCTACAATTCCATTATTTGCCCACCCCCTCTGATGATGCAAAGGCTTGATTTAAGGGATAGCGCAGTCAATGGATTTTTGTCTGGGTTGAAGAACAAATAGTTGTGCCTACTAACGGCAGTATGGGAGGGCTATAAAGCTGTCTTGGCCATTTCTGGATTCCATTTCTTGGGAATCAAATGGCTACCCTTTCTTGTCAAACAGACAGAGAGGGCAAGAACACTGGGAGGAAACTGGGGAATAAAGAGGCTTGAAAATAGATCAAATGATTCTGGCCTGCCTCTGACACTATTTATGTGTCTTTGGGCAAGTCACTTAATCTTCTTAGACCTCAGATTCTTCAGTTATAAAATGAATGAGTTGGACTAGCTGGCCCCTGAGAGCCCTCCTGGTTTGGGATCTAGGATCCTATGTGTTACCTTCTCTCTGTGCCTCAATTTCCTCCTCTGTAAAATGAAGGGTTAGACTAGATGGTCTCTGAGGGCCCTCCCAGCTCAGGAGCAATTATTCCATGACATTGTATGTTACAGTAATCAACTCATGGGATCCTCATATTAGCCCTTTGAGGTAGGCAGAACAGGGAAGAAACAGGCTCAGAAAGGGGAAATGAGTCACCACACAGCAGGTCACTGACAAAACTGACACTCAAAGCCATGTCTTCTGTTTCCCAAACCCATCCTGTTTGACTAGGAAACATGCTGAATTTGGAAAATTTTTTGGGTGACTGCAGTTGTCCAAAATGTGAGTAGAGATATGGGGACTAATGCAAGAGATATTGTGGAGTAGAATCAACAAAACAATGACTAATTGGATATAGGGAGTGGATCAAAGTGAAAGTGAGGATTTGAGGGTGCCTGTGGCTGTGACCCTTGGTGACTAAAAGTATGTGGTAGTACATTCTGCCAAATTAGGGAACTTTGGAAGAGGGACGGATCTGCCAGGAAAGATCATTCCGTTTGGGACACATTGAGTTTGAAATGTCTATAAGCCATCCACTGGGAAATGCAGTTGGAAATGTGGGCCTAGAGTACGAGAGGGAGACTAGGAATGGACATCTAGATCTCAAAGCATGGTTAAGTCCACAGGAGCCTATGAGCTCACCAAGTGAGAGTGCTGAGAGAAAGGAGGAGAAGGCCCAGGACAGAGCCACCCTTGGGGACAGCCACAGGTCATGGATAAAGAGCCAATGAAAGAGGGAAGGAGCAGTGAGGCATGCAGGAGGAAGCTAAGACAAAGACAAGTCAGAAAAACTCAGAGAAAGAAAGTGACCAGGAGGAGAGCATCAATGTTTTCAAAGATTACAGAGGCTAAGAAAGAGAAGGACAGAAAAGGCTGATTGGATTTGGCCATTCAGAGAGCACCGGTGAATTTGGAAAGATGGAATAAGATTGGAAGCCAGATGCCAAGGTATTAAAATGAGTGAAAGGTGGAAAAGTGGACTCACTGGGAATAGACAGCTTTTTCTAGGAGTCTGGCTGTGAGAGGGAGGAGATGATACCTTGAGAAGATGGTAGGATCAAAAGGGTTTGTTTTTAAAAAGGAGAGGGGAGACATGGACATGTTTGTAGGCAAGAGCCTTCCAAAGGTAGGAGCCAATAGATAGGAAGATATAGAAAATTAGAGGGAAGGAGAAGTGACATTTGTATGGGCAATCTCCTGGAGAGGATGATAGCGGATGGGGTGGAGAAGAAAGATAAAAGAAAGTCAAGAGTTAAGAAATTTGATCCTATTTCAAACTGTATCAGCAACATGCATAGCTTGAAAATCCTTTAAGTCTTTATGTAGATTTGGGAGTTGGCTGAATTCTGTGAGCACAGGAACCCGGTCTCCCATTTCTTTGTAGCCTCAGTGCCTGGAACAGTGCCTGGCACGAGATCAGGAAACACTCATAGGCAATAAAGACAACCATGCACGTCAACCAGGGAAATGAGGAAGATCCAGCCATGCAGCTATTTTTATCAAGTGTCAACACATGGAGACAATTCATCGCAGTAATATCTAATGTTCTTTTGTTTAATAATTAAGCATAATTTAATCATAATTACTAATGTAAATTTAAATTGCTCATTTAACTTACTTCCATTTTGCCCATTTCCTCCCAATGAGCAGGAAAGCTGATTCCCTATCCCGTGATGGGAAAGAGAGATAGAAAGATCAGTTATTCAAATTTGAAATCACCTTCCTGACTCCGGGAAAAAGCTGCATGCAGTCTCTGCTCATTCAGGGTTTCCAATCTAGATGGCGGGGGCGGGCAGTGAATGAGTCAGGATAAAAACAGAAGATTAAGCAAGTGGGAGTGATGGGTGGGAGTCATAGGCCTGTTACTAACACATTGTGTTATCTCAGACAAGTTCTCATTTCCCCTTCCGGCACTCAGTTTCCCTATGTGTAAAGTGATTAGATTGGCTAAGGGCCTTTTCAGCTCTGAATCTGCATGAAGTTCCTTCTTTGGTGTCAAGGTATTGTGTTTCTAGAAGGCTTCTGTTATAATGCAGCTGTTACTTGGGAAGGGTAATACATTCACTCATTAACATCTATTGGGAGCAATAATAACAAGAGTGATGAAAAAAAATTTTAAAGCAATCAAAGACCTTTTTTTTAGGGCAACTGGGGTAAGTGACTTGCCCAAGGTCACATGGCTAGTAAGTGTTAAGTGTCTGAAGCCAAATTTGAACTCAGGTCCTGCTGACTCCAGGGCCAGTGCTCTGTTCACTGTGCCACTTAGCTGCCCCCAAAGACCTTTTTAAAAAGAAAAAATCAAGCTATGTCTATGGAAGAAAGCGTGTCACATCCTCACCAATGCCTAGAGTGGAAAGGACTGTGCACTTGGAGTCAGGAGAGGCCTGGTGGTGCTCACTAACAGAACTGGGTGGTCCTTCACCCCTCAGAACTGCCATGTCCTCACCTATAAAACAGGGATGAGAATACTCTTAGTACCTACCTGCCAGGCTATTGTGAGGATCAAAGGGGAGAGGAGCTATAAGGGCCCTTCACAGATTTCAGTGAGATAGAAAATCCCCAAATTTGTGAACCACCAGGGATCTCAATATCTACCTAGTCCAACCTATGCACTATAACCACGAATGAGCATCCAGCTTCTGCTCAGAGAACTCCAAGGCAGGGGAAGTGGCCACTACCTCTCCAGGCAGCCTCTTAGGAAGCTTTTTCCTATGCCTAAGATGGCCTCTTTAAAATTCCACCTGTCCCTCCTGGTTTTGCCCTCTAGGACCAAGCAGGACAAGTCTCATCCTCTCCTCCATATGTCAGTCCTTCAAATACTTGGAGAGAGCTAGAATGCTCCCCTCCCCATGTCTTCTCTTCTTCAGGCAGAGAATCAATCCTCATATGACACGGACTCAGGACCCTTCCCCCTCCTGGCTGCCTTCCTCTGCACATTCTCCGACTTATCAATGTCCTCTTCAAACTGTGGTTCCCAGAACTGAGCACAGTGTTCCAGACAAGGTTGAACCAGAGTAAAAGCTACCACATCCCACTGCTCATTCATATTGAGCTTGCAGTCCACTGAAACCACCAGATCTTTTTCCAAAACAATCGTGGTCTGACAATGTTTCCTCCATCTCATGCCAGTGAAATTGATATTTTTTGGTACCCAAGTACAAGATCATATTTATCCCTACTGAGTTTCATCTTATTAGATTCAGCCTAATGCTCTTTCTAACCCATCTGCCAGTGTGTTTATGTCTTTATCTTTATCTTATCTTTATGTCATCTGAAAATTTCATGAGCATGTCATCTATGTCTCTATCCAAGTCATTGATAAGAATGTTAGATAGCACAGGGACAAGCACAGATCCCTAGGGCACTCCAATAGAGACCTTCTGCCATGTTGACATTGAACCATGAATCCAATCAGTCAACCTATCTGATTGTATTATTGTCCAGTCCACATCTTCCCATTTTTTCTATAAGAATAGTCTAAGGGGCAGCTAGGTGGCACAGTGAATAGAGCACTGGCCCTGGAGTCAGGAGGACCTGAGTTCAAATCCTGCCTCAAGCTAGCTGTGTGACCTTGGGCAAGTCACTAACCCCAATTGCCCCTCAAAAAAAAGAGAACAGTCTAAGATCAAAAGCTATAAGTTATATTCAAAGCATTTCTGACATCTACCAGATTAAATCATTTCAGAAGAGATAACGAAACTAATCTGGCATCAATGTCAGTTATTATCACTATTAACATTACTATTATACACATGTATGCACAGAGGTAGTGTGGTGCAATGGAAACAGTGCCAAAGTTTCTCACTGAACTTAGTCATGGGACCTGAATTCAAATTCTACCTCTAGCACTTATACATATGTAAATGTAATACACACACACACACACACACACACACACACACACACACACACACACATATATATATATATATATATATATGAACTTAAACCTTAGTTTCTTCCTCTGTAAAATAAGGGGGTTTGGCCTATCTGGCCTCTGATGCCCTCTCTAGCTCTAGATCTGGGATCCTATATGTGACCTTGAACAAGCTGCTTCCCCTCCCTGGGCCTCAGTTTCCACCTCTATAAGATAAAAGAGTTTAATTTTGATAGCCTATAATGTGACCTATGAGCTTAGCAACATATACATATGTGCATAACTATGTATACACACATGCACAATACACAATCACACAGGCATATGAACATGCACATACCCCAAAACCAAGGGAAGCCCACGCCACAAGACACGGTTAAGCTGTCAGGATGCCTTCTTCATCAAAGGCCTTTGCCAGAGTGAAATGATTTGGCTCGATCTTGAAATATAAATCCCCCTTTTACTTCCACGAAGGAGATTCCCACGTGAAGCAAGAGAGCCCTCCCCCAGTTACAGTCTGAAAATGTATTTCTTTGCATGACAGATGGAGAATGGGGGGAGGGGGAAGGACACACACATTTCCACACCAAAAAAAAAAAAAAAACCACCAAATGTGAAACTGGAAAAACAGATGCTTGCCCATCCCGGAGGGTCTGTGTGTCTCTCTTGAGAGGACCACTGGGGTAGTTTGCTTGCAAATTTCTGAAAGTAAGAAAACATCCAGAATAAAACATGAACAACAACAAAGACTGGTCTCATCGGTAGGAATATTGGAATTGAAAACTGGAAGGGCCTTCCGAGATGAAGTCCCACCCCTTCATTTTTACAAACAAGGAAACTGAGTGCAGAAAGGGCAAAGGCTTGCCCAAGGACATGCAGAGCATCCTAGATCTGGAGCTGAAAGGAAGTTCAGATGCCTCTAATACAGCAGCCTTATTTTACAAAGCAGGAAACCAAGGCCCAGAGGGAAAAAGGCTTGCCTAGAGTCACACAGATAGTGAACTGTGGAGCCAAGATCCAAACCTTTGCCCTCTGGCTCCAAATCCAGTGCTTGTAAGTAGCCAGCTAAAGGCCAGCCCAGAGAAATCAAAGACTGAACTCCTCCTCCAAACCCAGTTGTGTCCACTGAGTGGACAATGTGACCTCTAGAGTCCATTTCCCCCAAATGCCATTGCCTGTCCTAACGTCATGCCCCTACCTCAACCTCAGTTGAGCTGTGACATTTTTCCTTCAAGACATTTGTGGAGAAAACAACATTTCCTTTAGACAATGAATTTCTATCTAAATCTTCCATAATATCCCCCTGTTGTATTTATCAATTGTTCTGAACACATGCCAGCCATCACAGCTCCATGTCTACCATCTTCTGCAACTGATCCCAAGAATTCTTCTGATTCCCCTTAGCCATGTTGGGAATGAGTAACTGAGGTGATAGTTGAGTCCAGTATACATTCAGACAAAACTTTGGTGGGGAGAAAATCAACGTTCTGGACTTTGAGGTCCAAACTTACAGTCAACAGAAATGAAAAAAAAATCAAGGAACATATAAAATAGAATTAAAAACAATCCAAATAACAATAACAATAATAGTGTAAATATAGCACTCTAAGGTTTGCAAAATACTTTACAAATATCTCACTTTATTCTGTGAGGTAGGTGCTATTATTGTTCCCATTTTTACAGATCAGGAAACTGAGGCAAACTGAAGTTAAGTGACTTGCCCAGGGTCTCACAGCTAGTAAGTGTCTGAGGTCAGATTTGAGCTCAGGTCTCCTGGAGCCCAGGTCTAGCACTCCAGCCACTGAATATGCAAAGACAAAAGTTGACGACATAATTATCATTTTCCATAGTGCATTAAGCTTTGCAAAGTACCTTATGTACATTATCTCATCTGATCCTCACAAAAACCCTGTGAAGTAGATGCTATCATAATCCCCATTTCACTGATGATGAAACTGATGATCAGAAATGTTAAGTGACTTGCCCAGGGTCACTAACTAGCAAGCTAGTAGGGCAGGATTTGAGCCCAGTAGTTATAGATTCCAAGGCCAATGCTCTATCCATTCTGCTGCTTGTACTGTCCACCTCAATAGATGGGAGAAAAACATTTTGTAAACTTTAAAGTAATGTGGAAATAGGAGCTATTATGACTACATTGATTTTGGTCTGACTTCCCAATTTCCCTCCAGGCTCAGCATGATTTCTGGGGGGTTGGGGGGTCTCTGTACTCAAAGAGAACTTGTTCCTTTTCTTGGCAAAGCTAGACAAGTTTTGGGCTCAACTGGTGATTAAATCTTCAACAGGACAAATGGACCTTTCTGACCCACCATTAAATATGCCACAACAACTTAATAAATCATGTCTGCAAGTGATATTTCTTGCAAGCTGCCAAATAAACATATCCCAAATTAGACCATTTTATGTAATAGAAGCCTGAGAAATAAGCAAAACATTTTAAAACTTTTTACTCGGGGGCGGCTAGGTGGCGCAGTGAGTAGAGCATCGGCCCTGGAGTCAGAAGGACCTGAGTTCGATCCGGCCTCAGACACTTAACACACACAAACAAAAGACTAGTCGTGTGACCCTGGGCAAGTTACTTAACCCCAATTGCCCTCCAAAAAGAAAAAAAAAACTCACTGACTCTTTTGGTATATCTAAGTAGTAAAAGAAAAAATGGACTTAGATTAAAATTCATTGCGAAGCAGGCCCAGTCTTAACTGTTTCTAACTTTACCATGACATTGGAATCCCTGCCTGCCTTTCAAGGCCCAGCTCAAACAGCTGCTTTTCAAGAATCCTACTTGAGTATCCTCATCTACCATGATCTCACCTTCTCATCCTTTACTGCACCTTATGACCTCTAACACTCATTTGTCTCATTATAATGTATAACCCATTGGCAGGGGTGCTGTGAGACTGAAGCAAGATCATGGATGTAAGGCACTTTGCAAAATTTAAAGTATTATATAAATGCCAGTTGGAGCCACTAGGTAGTGCTGCATTGGATAGAGAACTGGACCTGGAAATGGGAAGACTCATCTTGCTGAGTTCAAATCTGGCCTCAGATACTGATTAGCTGTATGACCCTGGGCAAGTCACTTAACCCTGATTGCTTCAGTTTCTCCATCTGTAAAGTAGGCATAATAACAGCACCTATCTCCCAGGGTTGTTGTGAGGATCAAATGAGATTATATTTGTAAAGTACTGCAAAAACCTTAAAGCATTATATAAATGCAAGCTCTTATAGAACACTAGACCTAGAGTCAGGAAGACCTGAGTTCAAATCCCATCTCAGATACTTCCTAGCTGTGTGACCCTGGGAAAGTCACTATAACCTTTCTCAGTCTCAGTTTCCTCTTCTGTAAAACAGGAATAATAATAGCTCCTCGAAGGGTTGTTGTAAGGACCAAAAGCAAGAGTATATGTAAATAGTTTTGTAAACCTCAATGCTTTATATAAATGCTAGCTATTATTCCATTTTCTAGAAATGATTTCTCCAAAATTTGTCTCTTTCCTCTTAAAAGTATAAGAGACAGCTAGGTGGTGCAGTGTCCCTGGAGTCAGAAGGACCTGAGTTCGGATTCGGCCTCAGACACTTAACACACACAAACAAAAACCTAGCCGTGTGACCTTGGGCAAGTTACTTAACCCCAATTGCCCTCCAAAAAGCAAAAAAAAAAAAAAAGTATAAAAGAATTCAGGTTCTTTTTGGATTCTGGTTCATTGACTTAGTCATTCATAGGATCCTAGATCTAGCATTGGAGGGACCTCAGGGGCAATCTAGTCCAACTCCCTAACTTTACTGATGAGGCTTGAAGAGGTGTCCACGGCTCAATAAACATGAATCATCCACAGTAAATAAAATTCTATGCTGAGAGGTCCTCCCAAATGTAGCTGAGACATGGGGTGTTTACACTCTAGTAGGGAGATTGACTAGGCACAAAGCAATATAATATGGGATATTATATGTATATTATATTATATTATATTATATTATATTATATTATATTATATTATATTATATTATATTATATTATATTATATTATATTATATTATATTATATTGTATTACACTACATTGTATTATATTATATTATATTATATTATATTATATTATATTATATTATATTATATTATATTATATTATATTATATTATATTATATTATATTATATTATATTATATTATATTGTATTACACTACATTGTATTATATTATATTATATTATATTATATTATATTATATTATATTATATTATATTATATTATATTATATTATATTATATTATATTATATTATATTGTATTACACTACATTGTATTATATTATATTATATTATATTATATTATATTATATTACACTACATTGTATTGTATTGTATTATATTATATTATATTATATTATATTATATTATATTATATTATATTATATTATATTATATTATATTTGCATAAGAGAGCCTCAAACCAATGTGCTATATGGGGTTTTTTAATTCAGTTCAGCAAACATTATGTGCAGAATGTACTAATCACTAACGGAGATCTAACTTAGAGCACAACACAGTACTTGCACATAGTAAGCTCTTATCTATTCACAAGACCTGGTCATAGAGCCTCTGAATGTTCCAGCATTTTGATGCACTAGGTGTGGTTTAACACTACTCAGTTTCCCATCTCTCTGCAAGCCTAAGAACACCTTCCTAAGTTAACCAATCTTTATTATTTCTCTTCTGTGCAGGTTGTAATCCTGGGGAAGCATTCCAGAGGTTATCACTACATGCTTGCTAATCTGGTAAGGACTCTCAGTTAAGATGTACCTGGGTAATCGTGCCTTCCCCCTCAGGCCACATGAGCAGTGATCAGCCAGGGGGGGAACTTCATGAAGCACCCCGCATGTCCTTGATCTTGAAAAATGATTTCACTAAACACCAGGAGCTGCATGTAATAGCCATTCGTCCTCAGTTATGCTGTTTTTGTTTCAGCTGGGAAGCTCATAGGCTCAAGTAATTTGAAAAATAATAATTTGATAATTTATTTCTATTAGTTTACAGCTTCTTAAATGCAACTTTGATCAGCCTAATCGGATTTTAAATGTTAAGCCCCTACCAAAGTAATTCCATTATGCCACCTAGATTAGATGCAGAGACATAGCTTAGTGTCCCTAGATAAAAAAGGCCACGTGCTCATGTAGTCAGGCATGAAGAATTACTCAGAATTGGGATAACAGCACCATTGCCCACTCCAACACTAGCTATGTGACCTTGGCAAGTCACTTTATCAGGCTGGGCCTCACTTTCTTCCTCTATGACATGAGGGGGTTAGATTGGCTGGTTTCTGAGGCCCCTTCCAGCTCTAGATTTCTGAGCCTATGTGTGACCTGAGGCAAGTCACCTCCCCTTCCTTGGCCTCAGTTTCTCCCTCTGTAAAATGAGGGCAGTAGACTAGATAGATGGGTTCTGAGGGCCCTTCCAGCTCTAAATCTCTGAGCTTGTGTGTGAGCTTAGGCAAGTCCCTTCCTCTCCTCTGGCCTCAGTTTCCTCCTCTGTAAAATGGGGGTTTTAGCTTATATGGCCTCAGGGGGGTTTTCCAGCTCTAGAGCGAGGATCCTATAACTCTTAGGAAAACAAAGCATTTCTTTACCACGGATTCCTGATATTCTTGCTTGGTGGTTGGGAAAAACTAAGGCATCTGTGGGGGGAATGGAGATCTGCTCCCTCTCAAAATTAGACTGATTCTGGGGACCAAGGGGTTGAGCAGCTTTGGTTAATTCAGGGTACGGAAAAAGGAAGAGCTGAATCCCCCTTCCCACCTCCAAAAATCATGGTCTTTCTTTCCAAAGGCTCATTAGGTCCAGACCCAACTCCGTAATTACCATTCTAATAATAAAAAGTTCACATTTCTCTGTCACAGCAAAGTTTACAAAGCGTTTCACACACACACACACACACACACACACACACACACACACACACACACACACACACTAACAAACCTGTGAGGTAGGGAAATCAAACGAGGAACCCATCCACCCAGCTTTCCTGCCTCTATCACTTCCTGGCTGGGTGACCCTGAGTAGATCACTTAAGCTCTCTAGTCAGTTTTCTCATCTACAGAATGAGGATGTTGGCACCAAGGCCTCTGAGGTCCCTGCCAGCTCTAGATCCAGGCCTATCACACTTTCAGGTGCTTTAAGCCATTGCTGCCATGCAGCTGACTAAACCTGAAAAAAAAACCTTTTAGGTATATAGGACTAACAAGGGTGCCAAATGTCTTCTCAGCAGTAACTCCTGCCTGGCCCAAAGCACTCAACAATAATGTCTATGGGGGAGGAAAAGGGTCTTTAAATAGCCACTTGGCTGGTATTGTCTAGCACATGTATTCAGTGCAACAGACTTCTAACTCCTGGAGAGCCTCCTATCCCAAGATCAGACATAGTGAAGTAGTTGTTAGGAGAGAGGAATTAGTTTCATGATCTCTAAGGACTAGAGACATCACAGTATGATAGAAAGATAATTAGCTATGAAGTCAAAGGGCTTGGGTTCAAATCCTGACTCTGATGCTTACTATGCATGTGACCTGTTATTTAAACTCACCAGGTCTCAGTTTCTTTCTCTGTCAAATAAGGGAGTTAGACTATATGACCCCTGAGGTCCCTTCCAGTTCTTTTTTTTATCTTTTATTTTTTCCAATTACATATAAAATAATTTTAAACATTCATTTTTAAAAATTTTTCCAAATTCTCTCCCTCTCTCCCTCTCCTCCCCCCCCCCAAGATGGTAAGAAATTTTAAATAGGTGATACAGGTGCAATCATATAAAATATATTTTCATATTAGTCATGTTGTAAAAGAAAATACAGACCAAAAAAATAAGAAAAACATGAAAAGTAAAAAATAGTATACTTCAATCTGCATTCAGATTCCATCAGTTCTTTCTCTGGAGGTGGATGGCATGTTTCATCATGGGTCCTTCAGAATTGTCTTGGATCTTTGTATCACTGAAAACAGCTAAGTCATTCGCAATGAATTATCATACACTATTGTTATTACTCTGTACAATGTTCTGATACTGCTCACTTCAGTTTGCATCAGTTCATGTAAGGCTTCTCAGGTTTTTCTGAAATCACCCTGCTTGTCATCTCTATGGTATTTCTACACTATAATCATATAACACATTTCTACACTATAATCATATAACACATTTCTATACTATAATCTTCTAACACAAATTGTATAATCATTCTCCATTTGATGGACATCCCATCAATTTCTAATTCTTTGCCACCACTAAAAGAACTGCTGTAAATATTTTTGTACATATGGGCCCATTTCCTTTTTTTCTTTGATTCCTTGGGATATTGCAAGACCTTGAGCAAGTTACCTCACCCCTCTGGGTCCCTCAGTTCCCCCATCTGTCAAGTGAAGTGATCACATGAGCTGAACTCTAAGGGCTTTCCAGGGTGTAATCTTCTGATGCTTGCTTCCTCCCCATCTCCAGCCAGAGAATGGGAGTGTATCTAGCTGCTGCCTTCTGTTTGTCACTACTCAGGGGAAGCTGTCCTCTTACCACAAAAGGTTATTACGACACCACATTATGAGGTTTCCTCCTGCCTGCCTGCTTAGCAGAAGAATTAAGAATATAATACCTCCCTGCCTGATAAATCAGTGAGAAACATCCCTCTGTACCAATGGAGTACTGTCGCCTTAGTTTTCCTCCTACTCAGATAAATTAGGATGCAATTTGTATTTTCCCCCTCTTCTCCACTCTTTTATTTCTCTGACTCCCTTGCGCATATTGTCTGGCATGCCAAGGCAATGATGCTGAATACCATCGTTCAAAGGATTCATTTAATTAGAGAACAAATTCCAAATGTGAGTTTTCAGGGCAGCAGGTGGGAGACCCATCAGTTTCCTCCCAAGGGGAAACCAAAACCCAATGTCAGCTTTTTGGCAATGGGCCCAAATTGGACACTCTGGAGCCTTCCTCAGATTATTTATCTGGTGGGCTATTTCCTGTTCCTCTCCTCCCTACTAGCTCAAGTACAATCGAGATAAATAGGGAGAGAGGCCAGATCTCTCCTATCATCAAAAAGAGGAAATACCCCTGACATAACCAATGTCATTTCCTAATAAGTTGTTAATAGTCAGATCTCCCTTGATGTCACAAACCACCCCCTGTAGAGCCATTTGACTAGTGATAACCCATTTATACCATTGGTTGTAAGGAACTAATTACCCTTAGTGGTATTATTTTATCCAATAGTCTGTTTCTATAGAGGTAAGAAACATTCAGAGGTGAGAAATGCCTGTACTTACATCAATATTTCATGGATCCTCTTTCTATAGCAGGGGTTCTTAATCTGGGGTCCACAGTCTATGAATTTCAGAGAGTCTGTAAACTGAGATGGGAAATAAATTACATCCTCATTTACACTAATTACCAGCTGAAATTTAGCATTTCCTTTAATCATGAATGTAGGCAATAAACATTATTCTGATAAGTGGTCCATAGACTTAGACACAAAAAACTCTAGGATATATCACAAACTCAGGACTCCAGGACTAGAGCAACCTAGATCATAGCTCTGTGGGAACTTAGATGTCTTCATGATGTTTCTATGGCTGAAAAGCTCATCAATCTATGACCAATCCTCTGGTGACCAGCCTCTTAGCCTTTTGTTTAGATACTCCTTGGATAACAGAGACCTATCCATTGCTAGGCCTGCACTAAAAACCTGTCCAACTTAGGAGGATCTGCCAAATTTGCACTTCTTTTGACACAGCCTTAGAGAATGCAAAGTCAGTCTCATGCCCCAGTGAGCCATTAGAGTAAGTCAATAAGGAAGTATGCTATGATCTTACCAATGTGGCTATTCCCTCCAGTGGCTCAGACTGCAATTCATCCACACTCTCTTACCCTGTGTGACTCTTGCCAATGTCCTCCCATCAATCCTCCGAGAGGACTGATGCTTGGGGCTTCCCTCTAGATCACTTGACATTTCAGGGAAACTAGAAGAGCACACAAGGTCCTCATTAGTCACTCCTTGCTCTAGCTATATAACCAGCTTGTCTCCTTTCCTAATCATATTCCTTTGATGATAGTGGCAATATACTATAGGAAGCTAGGTGGCACTGCAGTAGATAACACACCTGGCTGGGAATCAGAAAGACTCATCTTCTTGAGTTCAAATCTGACCTCAGACACTAGCTGTATGACCCTGGGCAAGTCACTTAACCCTATTTGCTTCAATTCCTCATCTGTAAAACTAACTGGAGAAGGAATGGCAAACATCTTTGTAAGTAAAACCCAGAATAGGGTCATGAAGAATCGGATGCAATTGAAAAACAAGTGAACAACAAAAAATATACTACAACCTCATCATACCCACCATGCACTGCTCCATTGCCCATTGAATGACCCACAACTTGAATTCCTCAGAGATTAAGATATTCCCTGGCTTGTAGTCATACAGTTTTACCAGAAGAATGATTTTAAAAAGACCTTCTTAGGGGTGGCTAGGTGGTGCAGTGAATAGAGCACTGGCCCTGGAGTCAGGAGGACCTGAGTTCAAATCCGACCTCAGACACTTAACACTTGCTAGCCATGTGACTTTGGACAAGTCACTTAACCCCAATTGCCCTGCCTTCTGCCTGTAAAAAAAAAGTACAGTGTTTAGAAGACCTGTGTAGTTGACAAGCCTTTAGTTGCTTTTATTTCTTATTCATAAGCTATGTTTTCCTACATAATTTTCACCATCCTCCCCATGACCACCTTTCCACTGAATTCACCAAGTATTAAAGTGTATGTTGAGTTAATTTAGAGGGTTTTAGCAAATCCCTTATAAAATCTCTGTATCTCCTCATTCTCTGTAATAAATGTTAGCACAAAAACTAAAATTGTTTTCATAGAAGACATTCAAATGCTTAACATGAGCACCATAATATGTAATGACCAAGTGTCCCACAATATTACCTTTGGACACCCAATAAAACCAATTTCACTGATTTTTTTATTTGCCTCTGCAAAGAGAACCTGTGAGCCAGACTTCCTATGGAATGACTACCCACTGGTCATTGGTTGAGGATGTGTGATTCTTTTTTTTTGTCTTTTTGCAATTGTGATTAAGTGACTTGCCCAAGGTCACACAGCTAGTAAATGTCAAATTGTGGGAACAGATTTGAACTCAGGTCCTCCTGACTCCAGGGCCAGTGCTCTATTCACTATGCCATTTAGCTGCCCCAGGATGTGTGATTCTTAATACTCTATATCCTCTATTCTCCTACTCTACCATAAATGCAGAAACAGAGAGGGACCATATAAGGATGAGACCATTTTTGTATTTTAATTTATTCCATGGGTTACCATACCCAAAGCATTCAACATCATGTGTTCAGCCTACTGAGGGTGATCTCCTCTGTTCCTAGCTAGGCTGGTCCTCAGAAAGCAAACATGATAATGAACACAGCTAAAACTTGGGCAGGAGATCAAAGGAGATACAGCTTACACCAAATACCAGGACTCAAAGAAAAGCCATAATGAAGGTCCTAGAAGGTGTAGGAATCACACACCAGATCCTTAGGATACATGGAGATGGATCACATGTTGGTTAAGGCTGGAATAAAGAGGGCCACAGGCAAGAGGTCATGCCTCCCCTTTGCAGTAATTTGCTTAGGGACCCAAAATTGATGTTTGTATACCATTTGCAATAAAATCTTATCTATTGGGGGGGGTTGTTGCTTTAATCAGTTTGTGATTCGATAAAATGTATAACACTGATTCATCATGGATGACCCATCACTAGAAACAAAACAATCAGATATCATTTCTTATAACTGGCACATCAAAGGTGAATTCAATTGATTTCTATAGTCTAGGGTCCATGATTTCCACTATTTTCTAAGGACAAAAGAGAACATAGTATAGCAGAAAAAGCGCCTCAGATGGAGCCCAAAGATCTAAGCTTAAATTCCAGATCTGTCTCTTACTAGTTGTGGGACCTTGGGCAAGTCATTTCTCCTAGAGCTTCTGTTCTCTCATCTGGATAATGGGGATGATGATATTTATAGTACCTTTCTTCCAGGGTTGGTATGAGAATTAAATGAGAAGAATTATGAAAAAGTGGTGGTTTCATTTGCTTTCATTCGCATTTGCATCTTCCGTAAAGTTGGCATTCAGACTTGTACCCACATTCAGTACCCTGAAGTAGCAGGAGGCACATTCTTGGGGCCCACCTTCAGTTTCGAAGGCAAAGCCTACACCTAGGCTTTTCCAGGTCCACTCCTGCCAGAGACAGCGTCATCCTGTGCCCTGCCACCATTTTTGATCTCCTTTCTCCATCTGTCTGCAGGGCTTCACGGATATTGTGCTGGAGAGAGTCATGCATGGGGGTGCCAACATTACAGGATTCCAGATCGTGAACAATGAGAATCCCATGGTTCAGCAGTTCATCCAGCGCTGGGTGAGACTGGATGAAAGAGAGTTTCCAGAAGCCAAGAATTCTCCCTTGAAGGTAAACTTCTATGTCTAATATAAACTTAAGCTAGCCCGCCCAGCAAAGCTGCCCTCCATAATGATTCCTTCCCATTAATGGCCCAGACCAAGTGACCACAGACGTTGGGGGATCCCAACTTGAATCCCTAAATCTAAACCAAATAACTATGTGCCCTTTCTCCTTTATAATATCATCCAGCATTAGGAATAAGTTGACTAACCTTTTTTTAAATGAATTTAATTTGTAATCTGCTCATAACAATTTAGAATATTCATTACAAGAAGGGGGGAGAATAGGTAGGGAAGATTGATGAACTGAAACAGCAAATTAGATTTTCCATTATTTATGTGATCGCTTTGTGTGCTAATAAGTCCCATGAATCTCTGAGAAGCCAGATGAATTTAGGGCTGATGCAGAGTAGGTTGGCTCACCATGCATGGGGGCAGCCAAAATGTTTTCCTGCTTGCAAAAATCTCTTTTAAATAACAGCATTACTTAGACTGCTCATTTTACTGGAATAAAGAAAGAAATATTGAAAACAAAGAAATGCAACTTTAATAGCTTCCATAAATGTGCATGCTTTAGACAGATATGTCTATCTATGTAAAAAGCATGATATATAAATATCTGGCTATATTTAGATCAAGTCGGCAGTAAGTATTCACATTATAAAAGGACTTCCTTTAAAGAATCTAATGGGTGGAAAAAAGGATTCCATTTTGATAGTCAATTTACAAGCAACTTTTCCAGAGCCCTGAAAATATGGAAGAATGAGCCAGGTCTTCCTTCCCCTACCCACTATCCCTAATCTAGAGAAGAAAAGAGAAGAGTTTACAAGCCCTCATCACAGTATAGGTGTACCAAGCCTTCTACAATCAGAATGTTCTGGAAAAGTTTCAAATAAATCCAATTTTTGAAAGCTAATCCTACTTTAAGACCATTGAGGCAGCCTACAGGTTAATAGAACCCAGTGTAAAACCAAATTAATTACCTTTTATAAGTAGAATTAACCCCCCTCCCCACCCAATTTATCTTTTGAGCAGATCAAGATTTTCATAAACCAAGAACTGTGGCAAAAAAAACCACATTTTGTTGCAATTTAGAATACAAGTCAAAAAAGACTTACTTCCATACAGTGTTACAAGCACAGATAGGGAGAAGCATCAAATGACTGTGGAAAATAACATCTGTGAGACAAGTGAACTTCTAAACATGAGCCATTTCCCACAGGTACTTAGCAGTATATGAGGGAGAGGAGAGGAGAGGAGAGAGGAGGGGAGGGGAGGGGAGAGGAGGGGAGGGGAGGGGAGGGGAGGGGAGGGGAGAGGAAAGGAAAGGAAGAGAGACCATTTATATTTTAAATGGAGTCCAGCACTACTTGTGTTTAAAAAAAAAGGTGGAGGGGAATATGGAAATGCAGTAATTCTCTTTCTGCCTGCCCCCCTTCTTTCTGTCTGTCTCTCTCTACCTGCCCCCCTTCTTTCACTCCATCTCTCTTCCTCTTTCTCTGTCTCTCTCTCCCTCCCCACCTTCCTCTTTCCTCCCCTCTTTCTTCCTCCCCTCCTTTCCTTTCTCTCCCTTCCTCCTCTTCTAGACTTCCTTCCTTCTTCCCCCACACAAGTTTGCTTAAAACAGTGTATGCTCTGATACTCTACTATCACAAGTGTACTACCCCAGCTGAGTGTCCTCCTAAATACCTATTAATTGCTTTACCATTTTGGATGCTTGTGGGGAGGGGTAGGAGATATGGAACAGAAAAAGAAGGAAAGTCAAAGGAACTAGGTTCAAATCTCCAATCTTCCAGTTACTTTTGACCCCAGGCAAATCTCTTCCTCTTCCCTAGGCCTGTTTCTTCCTCTGTAAAATTAGGAGATTGGACTGGATAGCCTTTGAGGTCCCTTCCAGCTCTAGCTGTCTGATCCTATGTATGACCTTAGTCAATTTCCTTCATTTCTCTGGACCTCAGTTTCTTCCTCTCCAAAATTTAGAGGGTTGAACTCTGAGGTCCTTTCTGTGTCTAGAGCTATGATCCTATACAAAATGAGGAAACAAGAAAAGGAAAGGAGCATTCCAGAGTTGGGGATATAGATGTAAGGGCTCCAAGAGAAAAAACCACCAGCACAGCACAAGAAAGTCACTGTGAAGCCACTCAGCCTTCACCTCACTCAGAGCCAGGAGATCTGGAGTGAAGTCTTGGCTCCTCCACTCATTGAATGACTTTGGCAAGTCCCCTCCTCCTTTTAACAGCAGCTTCCCTTCCTTCCTCTGAGTACCAGCAGGTCCCAGTTATGGTGTAAATAAATGCAGTTTGCACATCCCTCCAGTAGGAGACACTCACGCTGCTAAGCAGGCTTCAGCAAGGAAAACTCCAAGTATCTTGGGAAATAGAACAGCCAAGCACAGGGACAGCTCCCAGCACGCCTTTGCTCTGTATTCAACTCGCTTGCTATTTATCAATCAGACAAAAAGCACGCTTTAAAAATTGATGTGCCATATTTTTTATTCAGGAAAAAATTGCCTTGAAATGACAGTCCTGATGCTTAATTTATGCCACATTTTATCAAGGTTTCCTTTTCAGTCTTTTTTATCTTACACATTCATGCATTGGGAAATAGAAGCTTTAGAAGGCAGCAGCCAGCACAGTAGGAGAGCAGAATTAAAGTCACAGAAGGGGAGTGCAGATACAAAAGCAAAGACAGTCCCTGCCCTCAAGGAGCTGAAACTCTAAGTGGGAGTTCCCATACAAGGAAGTAGTGGCCAGGGAGGAGTGTTTCGGTGTGGAAGTAACAGGAATAGTGATCAGATTTATAAAACAGTTGACTGATATGTTCTTTCCCAGAAATGGTAGCATCCATTGTATTACTATTCCCAGGGCTGCAGGCAGAAGAAAAGCAGGGGCAAAGGGATCAAGAGAAAGAAGGGTCCATTCATGGTAGTGGGGCATGTAGAATGGTGGGTCCAGGCTACATATGGTAAGACTCTCCAAGCAGAAACCCAGGATCCCAGGTGGGAGCTTGAATTTGGAGTCAGAGATGGAGACTGGAGTTAAAGAGTATGGAGGGCCTTGGGTCCAGGCTAAGTATGGTGAATGTTCACTTATCAGAAGGCCAGGCTATCTAGTCAGAGAGAGGGGATTTGGAGACCTTTCCAGTCTGTCATGCATTTTATATGTATGTTATCTCATTTGACCCTCACAAAAGCCCTGTGAGGTAGATGCCATGGGTATTATCATCCCTATTTTACATGATGCCCTCACTGAAGGGGAGAAGGCTGAACATGAGAGCATTGGAATGATGAGACATGAGCCAGGTGGGAAGCTGTCTGGGAAGCTGTCTAGGCAGTCCGTTTATTTATCTGAGGGTAAGGGTTTATATACTAATAGCAAAAGTAATTACATCTGGTATTCTACCTCCTAGTACATTATTCCATTGTGTGCACGTGCCATCACTTCTCAGTAATCATGCCCTGTTCCCTTGCTAATCAAGGAAAGATGGCGAGCCAATTACCCTGAGCAACAATGAGCCCTCATGAGGAGCAGGGCCTAGGGAAATCCTGACCCAGACTCTATCCATGACTGGACTGGCTCAGTACTGGCCCTCTAAATTTACAGATGAGGAAACTGAGCTATTTTATATATTCTACCAGGCTGTTTTAGAATTGGAAGGTACCTTAGAGATCATCTAGTCTGAATTCTTCATTTTAGAGAAGAGGAAACTGAGGCACAGTAAAAGGAAATAACTGGTCACACACAGAGAGCTAAATGACTACTAATTCTCTCTATATCCAGTCCTAATCCCTCTCCTGAGTTCCAGTCCTTCATCAACAACTGTCTGCTTTGCCTGGAAATCCATGTCCAAAACAGAACTTCTTGTGTTCCCCATAAAAACTACCCCCCCAGTAAACTTCCCCATGCTTTGGGGGGAATATAGTACCATATTCTCAGTTACCCAGTTTTATAACCTTACTCATCCTTGACTCTTCCCCCTCTCCACACCCCCTCCCATGCCCTAGCCCCTAATCAGTCATCAAATCTTGTCTACTCTATTTCCACATGTCTTATCCCCAAGTTTCCACTCATACAACCATCATCCTAGTTCAAGTCCTCATAACCTCTCGATGGCCTCCTCATTGGACTCTCAGCTGCCAGCTCCTCCCCTCTCCAATTCCTCCTCCACATGGCTGCCAAAATAATTTTCCTAAAGCACATATCTTCTTTTTTTGCTTTTTGGAGGGGGGAAGGCAGGGCAATTAGGGTTAAGTGACTTGCCCAAGGTCACAGGGCTATTTTTTTGGTGTCAAGTGTCTGAGGCTGGATTTGAACTCAGGTCCTTCTGACTCCAGGGCCAGTGCTCTATTCACTGCACCACCTAGCCACCCCTAAAGCAAATATCTTTACTGGCCTCCTATTACTTCGAGGAAAAAATATATACTCCTTAGATTGGCACATAAGTCCCTTCACAATCTGGTTCCTACTTAGCTTTCTGGACATTTTAAATTACATTTCTTAACTCATTCTACATTTCCAACCAAACTGACTGATTAGCAGTTCTCCAAATTCTGTATTCCGTCTCCTGGTTCAGTGTCTTTGGCCAGGCTGTCCCTGTGCCTGGAATGCTCTCTATCCTCACCATTGCCTCTCAGGACCTCTAGTTTCCTTCAAAGGACAAACACAATCCCCCTGGTTCTTAGCATTTAAAGGCTTCCGGATCATGTGTTGGATGTTAGAATAATGATTCTTTTGGGGGTATGTTTTGGACTAGATGGCTATTGAGGTCCCTTCCAATCCTGAAATTCTGTGATTCCATGTGACTCACTAGCTCTATGTCCATAGCCAAGTTATTTACCTTCCTGAGCCTCAGTGTCTTCATTTGCCAAATTTTCCAAATAATGACAACAATAATCATTGTAATAATAATTATTATAATGTACACTACCTTCCTCCCAGGATGGTGCAGACCATGCTTTGGGAACCATAATGTAATCTAGAAATATAAGCTATTATTATCAAAAAGACCCACACCTCATTTTACTGAGAAGGATACTGAGGCCCAAAGAAAAGGGACTTAGCCAAGATCACACAGCAAGCTAATGACAAAGTTGGGGCATTGGATGTTCAGGGAATAGCCCTGAGGACATTTCAAAACATGAAAGAAGCAAGCCAGAAATCTGCTGCCTGTCAGCCAGTAAACATTTATTAAATGCCTACTATGTGCCAGACATCATGCTGCTACTAGGTCTATTGACAAATAGGCATCAGCTAGTTTTCCCACATCTTTGGTGATTTGATTCATGCATAAATGCCACCCCAGATCTAAAGCCGCTATTTGGTCACCAGTGCCATTCCTAGGGCTGCAGAGCAGGCAGGATGCAGTCTTCCTGCATCTAGAAGTACTCCCTAAAAATGGGTGACATTCTCAGATGGAAAACCCAATAACAACTGGAATTTGCTTCAATAAAAAACCAACTTTGCCTTTTGTTCCCCCCACAGAAGTGAAGACTGATTGATTACTGGCTCCAGGTCCTAGTTTGCCAGAAACAAGGCCCAGGCAGGAATGATTAATGTTTCTTCCAAATGAATTCCAGCTTGTCTTACTTGGCCATTTCCATTTTTCCCCTAAGTAAACAACAAACACCACCCCAGTCTGGGAAGACTTTAGGGAAGCTCATAGCTAACTTTCCCCTTACCTCACAAGCCTTAGTAAATTCACTGAATCTTTAGAAAGAGGAGGGCCCTTAGAACACAGAATGTCAGAGCTGGAGGGGACCAAAGACTATAGACAATTAGGGAACTCTGAACAAAGAACATTGGAGCTGGGAGGAAGGTGAGAATACAAAATGTCAGAGCTGGAAGGCCTGAGACCAGAGAATATCAGAGCCAGAGAGGGACCAAAGAATGAAGATAATTAGGGTTGGGGGGAATCAGAACAAAGAGCATCAGAGCTGGGAGGGATGTGAGAATATGAAATGTCAGAGCAGAAAGAAACCTTAGAAGCGCCCCCTCACTTTCCAAATGAAGAAGCAGAGACAGTGAGGGAAAGTGACTTTGCCCCAAGCCAAACAGCTACTAAATGGCAAACTTGTAGCCCAAGTCCAGGTCCCCAACTTCCCGTCCAGAGCTCAGCCCTAGGCCCAGAAGCATTTGCTAAGCTCATTTAGACATGAACTACTTTGAGGCTTAAACCATATTGACAGAACCCATCAATGATGTCCCACAGGGCTTCGGTCAGATGGAATACCCTTTAATGAAAGGAAGGGGTGAGGCAATTAGGGAATGGAAAAGAAGAAAGCCAAACTCTTTATACAGTAACAATTGTTTTTTGTTCATTCGATAACTTCAAAATAGCAGTGATTACCTTAGTGTGAGTATTCCTTCCATTAATATAGACAGGGTCCTCACTCCATCATAGTTAATATTTTCGTGGGATGCTATGGCCAAAAGACTATCTCTGGGAGGTCAGCCTTCTGAGGATAAACTGCCCCCACAGAATCCCCCCTTTTCACTAAGCTGACACAAAGCCCATCACTGGGCCCCAAACGCCAATCCATTTCAGCCTATAGAGTCAGAGCCCTCTTCTGGGTCTGGGTTCCCTCTTCACCCTGGTGAGGTATCAGAAGAGGGTGTTAGGTGAAGCAGGGTTTGGGGCCACTTACATAGTTACATATTCAATATTTTAGAGGGAAAATATCCCAGAGCTCCATGCCACTTTATTAGGAGAAGAGTATAGGACACCCACCCTCAACACCATACAGTGGATGGGGTCAAAGACCATATTAGGGAGGAGTTCATATGCTTTGAATGTTTGCATGAGTGAGATAGAATTCGAGGATGGATCACATGCAGAACTGTCTCAAGGCATGGAGGACATGTCTGGATCCTTTTTATTGTAACCATTAATAGGGGTGACTCCCTGATGAGAGAAGGTGGGGGGCAAAGGGCAATGAACAGACTGTATGGACTATGGGGTGGTATGGGGAGAGAGCACTGGGTTCTAATCCTGTAGGCCTAACACAGGCTGGCAGTTTAACTTTCAAGCCTTTCCTGGGCCCCAGGTTCTTCTCTTGGAAACTGAGAAGATGGACCTAGATGATCTCTAAGCACCTTTTCACCTGTAATGGCAGTACAATGTTATGCTTTCTTTCAGTATACATCCGCTTTGACACATGATGCCATACTGGTCATAGCAGAAGCTTTCCGCTACCTGCGCAGGCAGCGAGTGGACGTCTCCAGGAGAGGCAGTGCTGGAGATTGCTTGGCCAACCCTGCAGTGCCGTGGAGTCAAGGAATCGATATTGAGAGAGCTCTAAAAATGGTAATGGCCAAAATGCGAATGGGGTGGGGGTAGGAATAGACGGCAGGATAAACAGTGAGACAGAAGGTGGAATGGACTTTTTTCTGAGTATGGACAAAGCAATAAGACTTCTCTTTGTTGGGAGACAAAAGCAGAAATAGTATAAGGTAGATGTGGGGGGAATGATAAGCAGTGTGGAGAGGGTAAACATAGTTCAGTTCACCAAATTCTGAAAATCTGAAGCTAGGAGTGGTGGCTTCATAAATTTAGAACAAATATTCAGAAATTCGGTTCAATTCAATAAATATTTCTTAAGTATCTACTTTGCCCAGAGCATTGTCTCTAGTTCTGAGAGAGACAAAGTAGATCTGCCTTCATGGAGCTTACATTCTAGTAAGGGCAATAAGACATCAGAACAAACCATTGTAATACATAATATCACACAAATCCATTACAGAGGTACAGAGGACCCTGTGGAATCCTGGACAAATCTAACAGAAAAATCGATTATGTTTCAGGTGACTAAAAATAATAGGATTTGCAATCATGATCTCAGATAAAACAACAATAAAAATTGATAAAGTCAAGAGAAACAAGGGCATACATCATTACCAACCAGGGGAATTGGGGAAAACCCCTTGAAAGAGGTGGCCTTTGAGCTTGGCTTTGAAAGCTGAATAGTAATTCAATAAAAAAAGAGAAGGAAGAGGAGCATTCTAGCCATAAGGAAGAGCACAAATGAAGGCAGGAGAAAAGGTGGAAGAATTTGGGCTGAACTCCTAGCAGAGACTTAGCAAGCAGAGATCTGACTTCATAGAGGAGGTATAGAATGTAGGAAGCTCTTTAATCCGTTGAAAGAGCACAAGATTTAAAGTTAGGGGGACCTTAGTCTAGTCCTGGCTCTAGTTATATGGTCTTAAGCAAGGCCCTTACCTTCCCTGGAACTCAGTTTCTCCATCTGTAGCAGAAGGAGCTGGACAACATGGCTTCTAAGTTTCCTTCCAGCTCTCTCAGTGTGAGCTAAATAAATCACTTCCCAGAAGGTTTTTAACCAACCCCTAGCTACTAAGTTAGAATAGCTACTAAGGGCACCTATCCTTTTCAATATTCTTTTCCCTCCTCCAATAAAGGAAGTATAGGAATGTGATCAATTCCCAGGCCTCACCAGGAGGCTAGAAATCCAAGGAATCAAGGAGTGAATGAATGTAAAAAGTTTACTTTTCAAAAAAAGTTTACTTTTGTACTGGGAGGAGACCAAATCTTATCTACACTCCCTCATTATAACCTCCAGAAAAGGCTATTATTGACTCGGGGCAATGCTCCCAGTTGACGCCAACTTCCCGGGCAAAAAGTCTACCCTTCTGTCCACAAGTTCCTCCCTGCTTCTTTCCTTCCCTCCCTCTCTCCCTGGAAGAAGCCCTAGACTGTCTTTTCTTGCCATTGTTCACATGTCCTGATTCTTCATGGTCCAAAGGGGCATGGGCAAAGACAAGCAATGCTAGGGAATACTGAGCCCACCTAAGCTGGAGGTGAAGTAATAGCAAAGACACCCCCACCATGTTCTTCATTTCACATCTGCTGCTTCCAGTTTGCCAAGTTGGAAACATTTGATCCAAAGGGGTTAGCAGTCCCCGGGTCTGTCCAAGAGAGAGAAATGGTTTGTCCCCTCCTTGTGCCAATTCTCATGTCATTATGGCAGTTCCTCACCAAATGTCCTCAGTGCTGATTTAGGGACATGGCACCACATGGTTCTGAAGAGCAGTTAATTAAATTCAACCTTCACAGCAGTTATAGGATTTGTGTTGTCAGGCAAAACAGAACAACGTGTGAAATAAAATAATGGCCCCAGAGTGAATCAGATCAGAGGACATGTAACGAAACCTAAGAGATCATCCAGTCCAAACCCCTCACTGTATAGAGGAAGAAACTGAGACCCAGTGATGAGAAGAGATTTGCCTGAAGGCACAAAGGCACCAAAGCAAAGAATCTAACACATGTCCTCTTGATTCTAAATCCAATGTTCTGCCCAAAGCATCAAAAGAAGTTTCCATCAATAGGGATGCAACGGACAGGCATGAATATCTCCATCATCTCAATCTTCCAAGTAGAAAAATAGAAAGGGACCAGGATTTTAAAACTATCACTTGCAAGAACAATGCAAGATCAATATCGCTATTGCAAAGCAGAGTCATTACATTTCAGGAATTCATGGTTATCTCAAACCATAAGCTCTGGGAGTTCATAAGCTTCCTACAGCCCTAACATTCTCACACTCAGACCCACAATGAACAAAACATGTTCTCTTGGCCTATTTATCTAGAATCAAAATTCTGCCCACTGCCCCAGAGAGGGCCACACAGACCAATTTCCCCCAGGAGAAGAAACCCCATTGCAATGGTTGGATAATAAGGTGTCCCTAATTCATTGACTGTCTGAAGAAAATGCACATTTAAGAACTACAATCCTAAATGTGAATAGATTAAGTTTCTCAATAAAAAAAGAAGTTGAGGAGTGGATAAGAAAACCAAACCCAACAATTTTCTTCACACAAAATACTACATTTAAAACATATAAATTGAGTGAAAATGAGGGGATAGAAAAAATTATGTTTCAGGTGACTAAAAATAACAGGATTTGCAATCATGATATCAGATAAGGCAACAATAAAAATTGACAAAGTCAAGAGAAACAGGCAGGAAGACTGCTTTATGTTTAAAGGCACCTGGCCTCGACAATAAAAAATAACAACGCAAAATGGATATACACCAAATGGACCAGCAACTGAGTTCCTAAAAAACAAGCTATGAAATAGCAACAACAAAAATATATATTGATAGTAAGAGATTTTAATATTCTTGTCTCAGAGCAGAAGTAACCAACAGAAAGAAAAACAAGGAAAATATAGAACTGAATGAATTTTAGAATAAACAAAACATGATTGATGTATGCCTGAATAGGAATTTTTTAAACTATGTATATTTCCCAGCATCCCATGGTATTTTGATAAAAATTCATCATAAAGGAATGATAAACAAATGTAAAAGGCAGATATGGTAAATGTTCTTTACAGACAATGCAACAAACATAATAGTATGGCAAATATGAGCAAAAGATACTGGCCTAAATGATTACTAAGTAATGCCAGGCTGCCTAATGAATGGATCCAAGAACAAATCATAGAAACAATACACAATTATTTTAAATATGATGATAATGAGACATCATGCTAAAACTTAAAGGATGCAGTTAAAACAGTCCTCCAAGGAAAATTTCTATCTCTGAAAACATAGTAACAAAATGGGAAAAGAAAATATTAATGAACTGAGCCTGTGATTTAAAAGACTAAAAAATATACAAACTAGCAGTCCTGAGACAAGTACAAAAGAAGAAAACTTGAAAATTAGAGGAGAAATAGAAAAATCTGAAGATAAAAAACTATATAACTAATTCATTAACTTAAGAGGCTAAGCTAAATTAGTAAAATGATTAATGAAATAATAGACTTTTAAAATTGTGTTCTATTACTTTCAGGTATATGGTAACTCAAACCAGACTAACAAAAAAATAGTGCCTTAATAGAAGTCCCTAGGAGATCTACTTTAATGAATAGATGAAAATGGTTTATAATTATCATATCATTTTGTGATTCAGTGGACAGAGTGCTGGGCCTAGAGTCAGGAAAACCTGAGTTCAAATCTGACATTAGACACTAGCTGTGTGACCCTGGGCAAGTCACTTAGCCTCTGTTTGATTCAGTTTCCTCATCTGTAAAAAAAACTCCCAGGGTTGTTGTGAGATAATTATAAAAGTGTTTAACACAATGCCTGGTGCATAGTAAGCATGATATAAATGTTAGCTATTATCATGATGATGATAATATTTGCTTGTTCATTAAACAGATATTTCTTAAGTGTCCTCTGTTAGAAAAGTATTATGATGAGTGGTAATGATACAAAGACGATAACATGATACAGGTCCTGCCTTCAAGAAGTTACAGCCTACTAGAGAGGATGCATGTACACAAAAAAATATTATGACAGGTAGAATGAGATAGAGATAACAGAATCTTAAGCTCTCTGGATTGAAAGAGACTTGGGAGTTTACCTAATCCCACCCATTCTTGACACATGAACCCATTTGACAATGTCCCTGACAAGTGACAATCCAGCTTCAGCTTGGAAGATTCCAGTGCCCCGCCCCCTCCTGAGGCCTCCCATTACATTTGGGGACAGCTCTAATTGTTACCAACTTCACTGTATAAAGCTGAAATCAACCTCTCTGTGATTTCCACCCACTTTCTGATTCCTTTAGATTCCATATAAGTCAACAAACATTCAGTATCTCCTGTGTGTAAGGCACTGTGCTTGACTGGACAGCAGATGTATTTGAAGTGCTTGAAAGCCATGTGTTCTCTTAAGTAAGCTAAGCCTTCCCCTTGTGTAATCTTGTTTAGACTCTTCAGTGGCTTAGCTAACCCTGTTATTTTTAACAGCTAGTGTTAAAATTCAACTCAACATGGTTGAATTAGCACAAACTCCAAATCGGTGTGGTCCATGCTAATAAGGTTTTGTTGTGGTGTGAGGGAAATGTGACATTCCAGATACTAGTCTGTATCCTAAAACAGAGACAAACTTACTGCTGAGAAAAAGCTGAATCGTTTTCTCTAATTTTCCCCCTTCATACACAAGTATGCACACACTCATACTCATGTACCTACTCAACATGTACACACACACACATACACACACATACACATATGTGCTCCCTCTTCCCCCTGCATTCTCAGAACACTTTCAATATCATTTCGCTGAGCCTACCAGATACATTCACTTGAAGTATGTACCAGACACACTCTTCCCATAAAAGTCTTGAGTCCTTCCCCTACTGCCAGAATCTCTGATGTCCTTATTGGCCTTCCCCTCCAGTGACTCTGCACTACCTACTTCCTGCCTAAGTAAAGGAACAAAATCCAGTAGCCACAATGTAATGAAATTGGAGGCGTATAGCCTGGAGAACAGAAGGCTTAGAGGGTTCATGAGAGCTATCTTCAAGTATACAAAGGGTTGTCATGTGGAAGAATGACTCACCTTGTTCTGCATGACCCCAGAGGGAAGAAACAGTGGCAATGTGTGGGAGCTGCATTTGAGGCAAATTTAGACTTGGTAGCCAGAAAAACTTCCTACCAATGAGATCTGTCCCAAAGAAGAGACTGCCCAGGAATCACTGGTTTCCCATTCACTTGAGGTCTTCAGGCAAAGGCTACCTGAGTACTTTTCCAGGATGTTACAAAGAGGATTGTTTTCCACACATGAGTTGAATGAGGTGGTTACTCAAACTCAGAAATTCTCCATGTCTGTTTCTCCTATGATGAGGAATAGCAAGGTCCTCAGAAATAGTCATTCCACACCATGCCTTAGGGATTCATCCACTGGTGAACAAACCCCTCTTCCCCTTACCAAAATGTTCCCTAATGTGTGACATCCGTCTTTTTGACTGCAGCAGAAGTCCATTACTTCTGACTTGCCTGACAGCTTGTCACTTTTGATAAGTGATAAAAAAATATTTCATCCTTCCATACTAGGGAAACGAGACAGATTCTTTTTTCTTTGAAACTAAGTACTCCGCTCCTACACACCAAATGAGTAATGTGAGTGGGTAATGATAATGGCTCAGCTTTATGGAGTACCTTTCATCCAAAACACACCAATGCACCTTGAGAAATGTAGAAAGAAACTGCTCTACCTGTCTCAATCAGAATCACTTAGAGCACAGAGTGACAGGTTAACCCCCCCCCCTTCTTTTATGGATTGGGAAACTGAGACACAGCGGAAGACGCTTGCTTGTGGTCACATAGTGGCAGTGCTAGGACTAGAGCCCAGATCTCCTAGCTCCAAGGTTACTAACCTCTCCACTGCACCACACCCTTAGCTAGCTCATGGAGCTAAGAATAATCATAGGAACAATGGGGAAGTTGTTTGTCCCAGCCCTTCTAGGCCCTACTCTCTCTAGAGAGAAAATGGATGGTAAGGAGTTAATTCATCAGAAAAGTCAATCCCCACCAAAGGAAATGTACTATTCCTCCCAAGTAGCAGAGTTCCAAAGAATCGCCCAATCTCAGAGTGGGAAGGAGCCTCAGAGACCTCCTGGTCTAACTCAGATATGAACAAGAATCCACTTGGCCAATTGTTATCCAACTCCAAGACCCCACTAGCCCCTGAGGCATTTTTGACAGCTCCATTTTTGGACAGCTCCGATTTCTGTGTTGTCCCCCTCTCATTAAGTTCAAATCTACGTCTCAGATATTTATACCCACTGCTCGTAATTCTGTCCTCTAGAGCCAAGAAGAATAACTGGAATCCCTCTTCCCTGTTACAGTCTTTCTGCCTTCACATCCTCCCTCCATCTTCTCTTTTCTAAATGAAACATCCCCAATTCCTTTACCTGGTTCTCAAGTACCAGTCTCCAGTCCTATTGCTGCCCTGGTCATCGTCCTCTGGATGTATTCCTGCTTTTCCATTTCCTCCCTAAGATGCAGTCTGACCAGGCCAGAGAACAGTGAGACTATCTGTCACCCTTTCTCATTTAGGACATTCCACCTTTCTTAAAGGAGTCTAAGTTCACATCAGTGTTTTGACCAGCCATTTCACACTGTTGTCTCATATTGAGTTTGCGGTCCACTGAGACCTCTGCTCCTTGCTCACCTTAACTGTTGTCTAGCTATGTCTCTCAAAACTTTGTGTGGTTGAATTTTTTTTACTTTGCATGTAGGACTTTATATCTAGCTTATCTTTCTAGACTCTTAAGGTCTTTCAAGAGGCAGAGGAATCCTGATTCAGTCATACAACCAATTAGCTATGCCTTCCAACTCCAAGTAATCTGCAAATCTGATAAACATACAACCATTTATGCTATTATCCAAGTCATTTAGAAGAAATATTGGGCAGAACAAGACACACCACCCTAAAGTGACATTGGTCTACTAATGACAGTCATTCGATACCATCATTCTACCAGCTTTAAACCCACCCAACATACAGCCCACACCTCTTTATCTTTTCCACAAGAATAGCAAGAGAGAAGTGGTCAAATGTTGAACTAAGCCTGGAGTAAGTTCTATTTAATGCCTTTCCTGATTCTGCAAATTTAGAAACCTGGTCAAAAAAGGAAATATTGTTAGATCAGCATTCCCTGATATTGATGAAGCCATGCTCTCTGGTTCTATGTGATTATTGCTTCCTTTTCTAGATATGTACTAAGCATCCCTTTAATAATACACTCAGATTTGAAGCCAAGCTCACTATCCTATAGGTTGTAGGCTATCTTCTCTTTTTCTGAAAATCAGGACATCGCCCCTTGTCCAGTCCTCTTCTATTTGGCGTGGATTTCCAAAGATAAATGATCACAACTGCACACTCTTTCAGATGCCTAGAATGTAGCTTGTTGGAGACCTGATAACTCACTATAGGCAAATAGTTCTTCTTATACCATCTCCTCAGTCCTATTGGGCCTTAGCCTAGTTTAAATCACAGTTCTCAGAAGGATCTTGCACAGAGATTCATAGTGTGAATTTCAGGCATAGGACTAGGGAAGGTCATTGTCTACTTATATAATGTAGGTGGCCACCTACTTACTCTGTCGACCTATGAGATCACAGAAAAGTATATAACACTTCTCAATGGAAAAACTTGACAACTAGAAAATCCCAAGAAGCAGTTGATGATTCCAGCTGTGTAGACCATGTATAATTATTCAAACAGGTAATGCAGTGGACAGAGCGCCAGACCTAAAGTCAGAAACACTCATCTTCCTGAGTTCACATCTGGCCTCAGACACTTACTAGCTGTGTGACCCTGGAAAAGTTACTTAACCCTGTTAGTCTCAGTTTCCTTATCTGTAAAATGAACTGGAGAAGGAAATGGCAAACCTCTCCAATGTCTTTGTGGGATCACTAAGAGTCAGATATAACTCAACAACAAATTATTCAAAATGGAATTTCTCCAGGTTAGCCAGAATTAATCAAACCCCTAGTGACCTACTCATACCACTATATAAAAAAGGCAGTAATGCTGCACTATTTAAATATTCTCTCTGTCTGTCTCTCTTTCCTTTCTGTCTTCCCCTCTCCCTCCCCTTCTGTTCCTCTCTTTATCTCTCTCCCCCTCTCCTCACTCAGGTCCAAGTACAAGGAATGACTGGAAATATCCAATTTGATACTTATGGACGCCGTACAAATTATACAATTGATGTGTACGAAATGAAAGTCACTGGCTCTCGGAAAGTAAGTGTACAAACTATATAGTCACCAAAGAAAATGGGTCACTTGTTAACTCAGATGCATGAAGACAAACATAACAGAACACCATGGGGAAGAAGACTATTCATTGGGCTATTTCTATTATCAAAGTGGTATTTTAAGAGGGAATTATTTTCCCCTTATGGTCATCCCTACCCAAGCACAGCAAAGCAATAAGTTTAAGATGGCACGAGCTGCTATGAGACAATTGAAAGATAGATGTTCTGTCAATATTGCAAAATATGCCTCAGGATCTTTTCAGTGGGAACTGGTATCCCTGAGAACCACAGGACCAATGGAAGCATCTCCTCCATGGAGGTGAGGTCTCCAATTACTAATAGACATAGAATGTCAGGGCTGGATGGGCCAATTGAACATGGGCTCCAGAATATCAAAGCCAGGAGTCCATAAAACATGGAATGCCAAAGCCAAGAGAACAGAGAATGCCAGAGCTGGGCACGGCCCATGAAACAAATTTCACTAGACATGTTTTTGACAGGTGATTTGCCTCAGCCATGGCCCCTTAACTCTCACGACATTTCTTAACTGAGAAGGGGGTGGACCTTAAGCATCCTCTTAGAAACACATCCTTACAGGTACCTTGCCTTGTGTCATTTCAACAGGAAGCCCACTACTTGCTTCCCTGGGCCTCCTCATAGTTCCTCAATGAGAGCATTATAAGAAGAGTAGAGGGAAAAAACAAAATCTCTCTTCACACTTTAGCAAGATAAATTATTTCATAAGATATAAGAGGTGTGAGAATCCCCAGAGAGACACTACACCTTCGTGTGTGTGTGTGTGTGTGTGTGTGTGTATGGGGGGGGCAGCAGGGAGGGCAGAAAACAAAAACATCTATCCTGTGTGTGTATAAAATTCAATCACCTTTTTTTCTATTTAAATGGCTTTACTGCGGCCATTGAATTACATCCATCACTTACAGAGTGATAAAGAAATAAGCAAGTAACATGTCTGCTCTTTGCAGGCTGGCTATTGGAATGAATATGAAAGGTTTGTTCCTTTCTTGGATCAGCAAGTCAGCAATGACAGTTCATCCTCTGAGAATAGAACTATAGTGGTGACCACCATCCTGGTAAGTTATTGAGGACAGGACTTGTTTTTTTCTTCCTAATGAAACTAAGTCCTTGTTTGAAAACTTTTAGTAGAGTGGCTCTAGGTCAAGGAGAAAGCGTGACTCTAAGTTCTGTCTCACTGCAATCCTGCCACACTTCAGTGCATAAGAGTGCTCAATAATGTGGTGACTCCCTCTCTTGATACACCCATTCATCCTCCTCATAACTATATCTTCCCACTAATCCTCCACAGTGGGAACACTTCTGCTCCTGGACATCTCCCTGCAGATCTCTTGATATTACATGGCTATCAATGGAAGTTGGTCTGTCTCCCAATAAATGATGATCATCATCATCATTGACATTTCTATGCTACTTGAAGCATTTGCAAAGAACTTATTATTAATATCTCATGAGGCTCACAACTCTGTGAGGGCAGGTACTATTATGCCCATTTTACAGATAAAGAATTGAGGCTCCCAGAGATTAAGGGATTGGCCAATAGTCATACAACTAAAACGTATTAAAGATTAACTAGAACTTGGGTCTTCCTGACTTTATTCACTCAGCCACGTGGTCTGTCTCCTCTGCGAGTCCTATATTTATTAAATCATATCTTTTACAGAAACTGGTTCTGTGACCCTGGCTGAGTCCCTTAATCTTTTTTTTAAAGCAATTGGGGTTAAGTAACTTGCTCAAGGTTACACAGCTAGTCATTATTTATGTGTGGGTGCTCATTTTCTGAGGCCAGGACCGATCCCTGGTCATCCCAACTTGGAGGCTGGCGCTCTTACTCACTGTGCCACCTAGCCGCCCCAGTCCCTTAATCTCTTAATACTCTAAGAGACTCTTGAATACTATAAATTGTAGAGAAGCTGCATTAATAGAGGAAATTTCCTCACCTGGGAGTTCCCTATGCCAATGACAACAAAGCTCTATTCCCTATCTCTAATATCCTCTTCATTGCTTTTATGCCCACTGAGATGAGAGAGTATGCATGTGGTTGGGGGCTTGATTTCATTCTGCCAGTGCCAATCAGCAACTGTCCAACTGTCCTACTGTCCCAGAGCTGTCTGAGGCACTGGGGGGTGGGGCTTGCCCAGGGTGACATGGCCAGGATGGGTCCGATGGGGTCCTTGAACCTCAGGGCTTCCTGGCCTTCCCTGGTCCTTCATTCTCTGCTCACTCCACCATGCTGCCTCTTGGTAAGTTTAAAATGTCAAAATAATGAATTGGAGTTCCCATTAATCACATCTGCCCAGTCTCACCCACTCACTCACCTGACCTATTTGAGACCATTCTTAAATTTAGACTTATATTCTTTTCTTTTTGAGAAGTGGCATGGTCTTAGGGGAAAGACCCTGCATGTAAAGCCAGGAAACCTGGCTTCTAAACCCAGCTCTGCTATTTCCTAGGTTTGAGCTCTTGGGAAATTCACCTGACCATGCCCCTCCCCCATAGCTTTCCCCACTGTTGAATGGGGAGAACAATTCCTGACTTGCCTTCCTCCTAGGGTTAAAACAACATGAAAGCTTTGAAAAAAGAAAACACTTCCCACATGTCAAGTATGATTATTCATTCAATGCCTGCTCTAAAAGGATTCCACAAGGGCTTTTCAAAAATCCATTTGGTCCATTTGGAGGGAGCAGAAGACAAATCGATTTCATAGAGCTTGAGGAAGATTACAGAGTCCTGGCAAAACTCATTCATTTAAAGTCCACTAATGCCAAAATGGGGAAGATTCTTGGGGACAAGGGCAGACAGTTCTAGGGCTCAATTACAGTTTTCCTTTGGAATTTTTGGAAAGAAATACTAAATCATTAATAAACTGTTCGTTTATAAGTTAACCAGAAGTCACCTGATCATCCTTTGTCTATTTCTTAAAGCAAGTCTAAGGACTTTTACTCACAAACACTTTTTTGACCATATCTAGTAACTAGGAGCATTCAGATTCATTAGAATTTTATTTTCTTCCCAATAATCCTATAATCCAGACTTTCTGCCAGTTCCAGCTGACTTTCTCCCCAGATAATGGATTAGTGAGTGCCGACTGACTTTCTTCTTCCACCTCAGAAAGTCCATTTTTTTTCTTGGTTCTACAAATCCCTGAGCCATCAAGGGCTATTAGCCTCTGCATGACTGAGGGCTATACATGTGGACAGTTGGTCCAGCTCCAGGATTCCACATGTAGAAGCCTCCTCTACAGATTTTTAAGCTTTCACAGAGCAGCTGCTGAGTGCCTAGAATAATGGGCCAGCCCAGTGAATTGTAGTTTAAGGGACTTTTACCTATGTATTCAGTGTAATGACAGCCACATGTGCACTAAGCCTTCCCAGCTAGAAACTAAGGCAACCGCCACTTCTAGATTAGGTGCCTCTCTCTCTTAGGATCATTTGCCTGAGTTAACTTTTGATCTTCATTTTGATCCCAAAGGAATCTCCCTATGTAATGTACAAAAAGAACCATGAACAACTCGAAGGCAATGAGCGCTATGAAGGCTATTGCGTTGACTTAGCCTATGAAATAGCCAAGCATGTGAGGATCAAATACAAGCTGTCCATTGTTGGAGATGGGAAATACGGAGCAAGGGATCCCGAGACAAAAATATGGAATGGCATGGTTGGGGAGCTTGTCTATGGGGTAAGTTTCCATTCAACTTTCTTACCCTATGCTTTCCATATCAATCGATCAAATTCAATTCAATAGGCATTTGTTAAGGTCTGTGATGTGCCTTAATAAATATACAAGGGTTTGATATACAAACAAAATGGTTCCTACCCTCAAGGAGCTTACTTTTTATTTGGGGGAGAGGGGAAGGAACAAGTATACAAAGATAAGCAAATGGAAGATATATACAAAGTAGATAAAAATCCAGTGGAGGCTCACTGGATCTACCCACTACGAGGGATGAGACATAGACATCGTGGAGGTGGTACTTGAGCTAAGCCTTGAAGGAAGTTAAGCATTCTACAAAGGGGAGGGGGAGGAAAACAATCCCAGGCATAGGGGAATACAGCCTTGCAAAGGCATGGAGGCTGGAAATGGAAATCACACACCAAGAACAAGAATGCATTGCTGGGAGGACTTGAGTTGAAATCCGACTTATATTACTACCTGTATGAACTCAGGGAAATCACTAAATCTTTCTGGGCCTCAGTGGTCTCATCTGTAAAATAAGTATGTTGGACTAGATAACTTTATTTAAGCAATTGGGGTTAAGTAACTTGCTCAAGGTTACACGGCTAGTCATTATTTACACGTGGGTGCTCATTTTCTGAGACCAGATTCGATCTCGGGTCATCCCAACTCTGAGGCCAGCACTCTTACTCACTGCGCCACCTAGCCGCCCCAAGAACTGGATAACTTTTAATGTCCCTTCCATCTCTACATTTATACTATTTATGATTCTACTGTCATATGATTTCACAGTTCAGTCTATCAACAAACATTTATGTGCTGGGAACTGTACAAGTTGCTGGGGATCTGACGACAGAAGTGGAAAACACAGGCCCTCAGGAGTGTTGCACTTTGTGCATCCTATAAAAAGGCTTCATGATGCTCTCACTGAATCTCTCTGGCCAGAAAGGAAGCTTAATTCAAGGCCAGGGCTAATTTCATGTGCTCTCAAAGTCAATAATAATCTTCAAGGATATCCTGGGCCCTAAGAGGTTGAGTGACTTGGCCAGGGTCACACAGTCAGGATGTTTCAGATGTAGGAATTGAACCCATCTTTGAATCCCCCCAGAGAAGGACCAGGCTATAGCAGACTAACTAACTAACTTGCTAATGGGTTAACAGTCCCTAAGTGATTGAAGCCTTTGGTATCTTATAGCATAAGACCTCTTACAGAAAGGGGGGTCACAGGATCTTCTCCAGTCCCTTCATTTCACAGAGGAGAAAACAGAGGCCCAGTGAACTTGAGTGATATGGCCAAGGTCCCACAGCAAATAGCAGAGCCAGGATTGGAACCCAGGTTTCACAGTGCCGAGTTCTGAGCTTTTTCCCCTGCCCCACACATCCTCAGAGGTCAATGTTTCCTCCCCTCCTTCCCTCTAAGCTGTTCCTTTGGCAACATCTCTTGGCCAAAGGTAGCACTGTGGGGATAGTGACTGCTGGGGGAGGAGGAGGCAGTGGGCAACCCAGAGAGACCAGGCCTCTGAGTTCTCCTAGGAGGCAATAACTGAGAATACCCCAGCAGCGTAATTTCTAGACTAGAGAGAGGAAGAGAGCGTGTGTGGGAAGGAGGGAGTCTTATGTTGCTGACATGAGCATGATCCTGGTAGATTTGGGGAGGCCTTGGTGTCCTGTCCTGTCCTGTCCCATCCCCATAGGAGTAGACTGTCAACCAACTCCTACTTCCTTATAGTCTGAGGAGGATATAAGGCAAGTACCACCTAGCACTGGGGATGAGCCTTGGGAGACACTGAGACAGAGGCCCTGGAGGACCAGGATTCCTGGCTTCATCCTGTGTGATTGGGGCTTTGGCAACATTTACTAAGCACCAACTATGTACAAGATGCTGTGCTGGAGAATAGGCCTCTGAATCTAAAGCATTGCCCAATGCAGAGGCCTGGCCTTCTCAGTGCCTTGAGTCCCCATCCAGAAATGGGGTTGGACTCAAAGCATAGTGGCTGGCTCTGGAGTCACGAGACCTGAGCTTAAATCTGACCTCTGCCATTTCCTACCCATGTGACTTTAATCAAGTCCCTTCCCCTCCCTGGGCCTCATCTGAAAAATGAAGATATAGGAATAAATAGCCTCTGAGGTCCCTTCCCATCTAAATTCATGCTCTTGTGACCCAATGTATGACCTTGGACAAGTCCCTTCCCCTCCCTAGGCCTCAGTTTCCTCCTCTATAGAATGAGGGGGTGGGACTAGAGGGCCTCTGAGGTCCCTGTCAGCTCTTTGAGCCTCATAGGCCTGGGTTATCTCTAAGGTTCTGTCCAGATCTAAATCCTACAGTCCTCCAAGTAGAGCCAAGATGTGCCCTGGAAAAGAGTCTGCAAGGAGGCAGGAGGAAGCAGGAAGCAGGAGCAAAGCTAATAATGAAGCCCCTGCTGCAGGCAGGGAGTGAGTCCCACTGAAGCAGCTTTGGTCCAGCAGGGACAATCTGTACAGTGCCCAACAGCAGAAATGCCATTTGGGGGTTGGCCAAGAGCCTTGGCTTCAGTATCTGGCCCTCCAGGGGAGGGGACATGCAAAACCATGCCCACCCTTCCTTCCTTCCTTCTCCCCTCCACTGACTGCTTCATGCCCTGCACTGGGTCAGGGCTCCAGCTCTGACAGCTCTCCTCTGAACTTTCAGCATGTGATGGAGAATACCAAGGACACCAGTGACCAAGTACAGCCTTGAAGAAAGCTTTTAAAGAGGGCTCATGGTCTGTGCTAGTGAAGGAGTGAGAAGGAGTTGATTCCAAGGGGATTGAATTTGCCTTCCAAAATGGTTCCTTCTTTTCCAAAGAAATTATAGTCAAGGTTGATATTTGGGGCACTCAGGAGCTATTTTTAAAAAACAAACGTCAACACCACCCAACAGGCCCCATTATGTAAACTTTTCAGAATGTCATGGCCTTAGTATGGCCACCTGCTTTCTACAGCTTGTGTTGGCAGTTGACTTTTAGGCATCTGCCACCACCACCACATAAGCCCTGTCCCAGTCCTTCTGGACCACTGGTTTCTCTGGCATTCCATGCCATGCATGTTCCCAGGAAAACAACAGGGTTGAAAGACTTCATGCTGGTAGGACCCTCAAAGGTCATGTAGTCCTATCCCCTTATTTATCAAATGGGGAAACTGAGGCACAGGGAAGTGAAATTATTTCCCCATGCTTACATACGTGAGTCAGTGGCAAAATGGAGCCAGGAACCTCTGGTCTAGGATTCCTAGTAGCTGTGACCTCTGCCCTCCACTCTTTCCTGACCAAATCATTGAGATGCTCCCAGTGGCTTTATAAAGTGGAACAGAAGTCCAGTTTCTTTTCTCTGTCTTCTAGCACCGAGAACCATGTAGGTACTTGATAAATATTAGCCAAATTAAAACACAAAATGCTATAGAAGCATGTTATTATCAGTCAGAATTCCCAGTTCCGTGGCCCTTCTTGACATCCACAGTACAGAAATAACAGGTTTATAGTGACAACCTTAAGTGCTGAAGAAAGAAGGTGTGATCTACCCGATTTTCTTGTTAAATGTACTTATTTATTCCATTCCTTAGCCGATCTATGATACAGATGCCTCACTTAACATATCCAATTTGACACTTACTAACTCTTTGTGACTTAGCATTTGCTGACTTGGATACTTAATATCTGTGAGGCTTCAAGCAATCCCTTCTCTGGACCTCACTTTCCTTATCTATAAATCTAGGGGCTTAGACTAAGTGGCCTCTGAGGACCCTTCAAACTTTAGAGCCATATGTGTGACCTTGGGTAAGTCATTCCCCTCGCCCAACCTCTATTTCCTAATGTATAAAATTAATGTGATGAGCCTAATGGCTTCTGAGATCTCTCTCAAACTCTCAAATTTTGTTATCTGGTATTTACAGATCTACAGAATGATAGAAATCTTTGATTTTCCAGAACCTCCCCTCACTCCCAACACCAACTATGACAGATCAGGTCAGTGTTTGGGGCAAGAAAGCAAAATGCCTCAGTCTTTAGGAAATGGTGCCCTTTGGGAACCTGGCACCACTGGAGTGGCCATAAATGAAGTATGGTGGAATGGGGAGAAATCGCATTTCCTGGGGTTAAACTTTCTCACCGGGAAGCAGCAACTCCCATTTCTTTATGTTTTCCAACTTTACGACTCACAACAGAATTTCTTCATAGCACCCTGGTGAGGCAGGTAATATGAGTGAATAAAATGCTGAATGAATGAAAAAGTATTTCTTCAGCTCTGACTATGCCCATAGCACTGTGCTAAGTGCCCGGGACACCAAGAGAGAAGGAAGACAAGACAACGTGGAAGGAGCTCATGTTCCAAAGGGGGAGCCTGGGAGAGGAGGGCAGCCAGAGAGGCCCATCATGGTGCTGTTTCTCTGATGTCATTTCCGATGATAAAACCATTTCCATATCTGATGTGAACCATTTGACAGCACAAGAACACTGAGGCAGGAGAGTGTGGCTTTGGCCACTGGGGCGGGGGTTTCAGGGCTTGCTGAGGTGGTCAGCAGGGCACATCTCCACACAGGCTTCCCTGAGTGTGGGGGCTGGTATTGTTATTTCCACTCTCTTCAGGGTTCTCATCACTGTATGGAATTTCCTATGTAGAAATTGTTTCTACCAACTTAAACCATCACCTGCTCTTCAACTTAAATAACAATAATAGTAATAATAATAAAAAGCCAGCATGTACATAGTGCTTTAGGGCTTGTAAAACACTTTACAAATATCATCTCATATATCCTCACAACAATACCAGGAAGTGGGTGCTATAATAATAATCCCCATTTTACAGATGAACAAACTGAGAGAGTTTTAGTGACTTGTCAGGGCTCGGAACAAGGCTAGTAAGTGCCTGAGGTCAGATTTGAATTCTGGTCTTCCTGACTTCAGGTCCAGTTCTCAATCCAGGGTACCACTCAACTACGCTGGGAATCAAGAGGATAAGTGACTTCCACACTATCCAGTGACTCAGACCAAGTGGTACCTGTCAGGGGAGGGACCTGAAGCCAGGTGTTCTCTGAGGCCAGCATCAGAGCCAGATATACAATGGTGGCTCATGGCCCACCACTCACAGACCTCTCAAAGCTGAGTGCAGGCCTTGTACTGGCTTAAAGATTCCTTTCAGAGGGGTGACTAGGTGGCGCAGTGAATAGAGCACTGGCCCTGGAGTCAAGAGGACCTGAGTTCAAATCTGGCCTCAGACACTTAACACTTACTAGCTGTGTGCCTTTGGGCAAGTCACTTAACCCCAATTGCCATCCAAAAATCAAAAAAAATAAAAAAAGATTCCTTCATGCCTCCAAGCTTAAACATCTCGTTCCACATTAGAAAAAAGTTCTTCATCTCTTTCAAAAAACACACAGCAACATTATAGAGTATTTCAGATTCTGGCAACCCACCTACTAAAAAAATTACAAAGGCTGGCTTGAATCTCTTCCCCGAGTTCGTTTGCACCAAAGCTAACAAAAAAAAATCCAATTTGATTTGGTCCATTTTGTGAGCTTGCCCTGCTGCCTGTAAGTGACTTGATGGAATACCAGTCAGGTACTGAAGCCTTGAATCCTAGCCATGCCTCCACACCTCTTTGCCCCTCCTCCTGAATACCTATGGTCTTAGCTCTTTTGGAACCCAGGCACAGCACCCATCTCCCCTCTGCACCCCCCCCAACCACAGACAGACAGACAGACACATACACACACACACACACACACACACCATGTACACACATGTGTGGTTGTTCAGTTGTTTCAATCGTGTCCAACTCTCTGTGACCCCATTTTGGTTTTCTTGGCAAAGATACTAAGGTGGTTTGCCATTTCCTTCTCCAGTTCATTTTTCAGATGAGGAAACTGAGGCAAACAGGGTGAAGTGACTTGCCAAGAGACACATAGTCAATAAGTGTCTGAGGCTGATCTCACATCTTCCTGACACCTGGCCTGGCACTCTATCCCCTGTAGTGCCACCCAGTGGCCCTACATACACATGTGCACCCACATATATAAAGGTTGTTTAGAACAACCTGCTTCTAACAAAGCAAAGCCCAAGGCATGGGCTCCAAAGATCTTACCAGGGACTTCTGATAAATGGCAGGTTCACAAGATGCACCCCATGGAGGCATCATGGTAGAGTGGAGCCCCACAACCCAGGTTCAAATTGTGCCAGTGGGAAGCTGATAGCTCCCTGAAAGCAGAAGCTGTTTAGCTTTTGTCCTAAGTCCCCAGGTCCTAATATAGTACCTGGTTTTTCATAAGTGCTTGTTGATTAATTGATTGATTGTATGTCCTTGGGCAAGTCACTCAACCTCTCTCAGACTCAGTTTCCTCCTCTGTAAAAAAGGGGACTGAGGTTTTTTCTAGCTCTAGGTCCAGGATCAGTGATCCCATGGGACCTTGGGTCCCAGAAGAGAAGGCAGATGGGTGGTTGAGTAGTGAATTCACCTCATCTGTGAGTTCCCTCTGTACTTCTCAGTCCAGCAGCAAAAAGAAGTGAAGGATTCTGGGAGCTGCAAAAGGATTAAAATTGCAACATCCACCAGCAGCAGCCCTTGTGTGCTCCAGAAAGAATGTCCCTGTAGTTCTTTACTCAGCCCTCAGTTCAGTGCTGGGCACTTCAATGGGAAGGCTCTGTACTGGAAATGGAAAGGATCATAGACTAGAGCTGGAAGAGCCTTCAGAAGCCACCTACTCCAGCCCCCTCATCTTACAGATGGGGAAACTGAAGCCCAGGGAAGGAAAGGGACTTGTCCAAGGTTACACAGAGGATCCTAGACTAGAGCTGGAAGGAACTTCAGAAGTTACCTATTCCAGACACCTCATTTTACAGATGGGGAAACTGAGGCCCAGGGAAGGGACTTGTCCAATGTCACACAGAGGATCCTAGACTAGAGCTAGAAAGAACTTCAGAAACCAATAAATCTATTCCCCTCACTTTATGGATGGGGAAACTGAGGCTCAGGGAAGCATGCCAAGATAGTAAATGGCAAAACTAGTATTCAGACCCAGCTCATCTGATTCCAGAGCCAGTGTTCTTTCTTCTCTTCTACTCTCATAAGCATTCCATCTCTTTCTTTGAAATACCCTCCCCACAGCTCAGCTGAGTCTGGCTCTGGGTCTGGGCCTGAGCCTGAACCTGGCGACAGCTCTAGATCTGCTTTGTAACCTTTCTGGGGCCCCCAATGGAAGAGCTGAAAGCTGGTTTCTGCCTGGCTCCTATTTGCCTCCTCCAGTGCAAACAAATGGAGGGGAGGAGGGTAACTTAGTCCCCTTACCTCCCTGACTGCCCTCAAGGATTACACAGTGGCTTTCCTCCTGCCGGATGGCTAAGCTGCTTTCTGTTCACCTTTCAGGCTCTTCTCCCTTTATCCAACTTGCCACACTTCTTCTGGGGTCTTTTGAAGGCTCAGCTGGAAGGCTTTGCCCCTCTCTGGGCCAGGGCTGCTTTCCACATCAGTAAGACTTAATTGACAGCAGGTTTAATATACTTCTTCATTAGGAAGATAGTGCATTCAGAGAAAGAACAGTCCTGTTCTGCCTTCCCTTTAAAGAAGCTCCTCAGGAACAGAAAAGCAGATAGAAAGAAATGCCAAGTGGAGGAGAGAACCCCAGTGCCTGAGGGGAAGAGAGCTGTCCTCCCCCTGTTTTTCTGGGATTGCTAGAGCACCTCAGGCCGGGGATGCTTCTGGGGGCACCTAGAAGTCCCAGGGGAAGACCTCCTCTTTGGTGAGTGGGCAGATGCCTACGTGGCTCTTAGAAGGGATGTTTCTTCAGCTCTAACATGGGAATAAAATAGTGGAAGAGTAGCTAGAGAGGTGGCCTCAGTTTCCCCCTCTATAAAACAAAGGAAAATGAGCTGTACGATCTATAGTGTCCCTCACCAACCCTAAAATCTTATTCATGCATTGCCTACTACCTGCGTGACCTTGAGGAAGTCCCTTCCCCTCTGTGAGCCTCAGTTTCCCTATGTGTAAAATGAAGGTGATGGTCTTCTAACTCTAGTTCTGTGATCCCATAACCATGAACCCTCTGGCCTATGGAGGGTTATGAGAGAGGAGGTCAGACAGCAGAGCAGGTTATGAAGGAGCTGGAGCACCATGGTGGGGGCTCAGGACTTGATCTAGCAAGCTTTAAAGAACCATTTCAGATTCTTACAAGAGCCCCGCTATTCCCGAGTGTGGCCTGCAACGGTAACTCATAACCAAGTAGTGGAACCAAGCCAAGCCAAGAGAGCCCTTGCCAATATTCAGGTCCGATGGCATGAAAAGGGCCCTTGTGCCTGTGGTCTAGACACCCCGCCCCCTTCCCCATCCAGCTTGAATGGAGGCCTTTGAAAGAGAGGGGGGGGTTTAGGGCCAGATCCCAGAGACTAAACATAAAGCCCTTTAAGGATTATGAAGGATTGAAGCGACCAGAGGAGAGAGGTAGTGTAAGAATCATTATCCCCATTTTTCAGATAAGGAAACTGAGGCTCCAGAAGGGGATTGACTTGTCCAGGATCACCCTCTAAGGGGTGGGCTGTTGTGCTCAACAAGCAATTACTCACTGAACCAGAAAAAACTGTGGCTCAACTCCCCCTCCTCCCTCCCCCCGGGGCCTGATGGTAGACCTCACTTTTTCTGAGTCTGTCTGGGCCTGGGCTTCTCCACCTTTCCTTTGCCCTGGACCCCTTTGGCAGTCTGAGGAGGATCATGAACCACTTCTCAGAATAGGGTTTTTAACTGCAAAAAAGCAAAACACATAGGATTAAAAAGGAACCCAAAGGTTAGTGAAAATAAAGACAGCACACTTTAGTGTTAGTGAAAATAACAGCACACTTTAGTGTTAGTGAAAATAAAGACAGAAAGGAGCTCCCATGAAACTGGGCCCAAAGGACTACTGGCTACAGCAAATAGAATGACAGGCTTCAACTAAGAGAGACACGGGTTAAAATCCTCCTTCATACTTCTACCAGCTGTGTGAACCCTGGACAAGGCCTCTCACATCCCTGGGCCTCAGTTTCCTCCTCTATCAAATGAGAAATTGAACTATCTGGGCCATTTCAACTCTGACACTCTGTGATTTTTTTGCCCATGCTATCACAGTGTCCTAGTACAGAATGAATTCATTTTCCAATCCCAATTTCATTCTGCCATAGAAATGACCCTGCAGTCTTGGCCAGGTCTGGGCCCTATTCCAGCAAGGCCCAAGCCCTGGGAGGACCTACCAAGAGAGTAGACCTACCCTGTGCTGCCTAATAGCAGATTTAAGGGCCAGTCTCCCTTATCACAGAGGTTCTTACCCAAAGGGTTGGCCACTAGGGAATGGCTCTGGGTGGGGGGGCCAAAGCAATTCACAAAACCCTCTCTGAAGGTATGGAAGAGTTATGGTCTCCTCAGTAAAGGCCATGTCCACACACTGAGGACATTGGGATCCTTGAAACTATTCTTGCTTTTTTCTTTTGGAGGGGGGAGGGCAATTGGGGTTAAGTGACTTGCCCAAGGTCACACAGCTAGTAAGTGTTAAGTGTCTGAGGTCAGATTTGAACTCAGGTCCTCTTGACTCCAGGGCCAGTGCTCTATTCACTGCACCCCCTAGCCGCCCCAAAGCTTATTCTTTCACACACCCAAATAGGTCACAGATTAAAGCATGCTACCCCAAACATAAGTCCATATGGTAAAAGCTTGACACATAGCCTATGAAGCCAATCCAGATGCCAACATTATAAAGGGGTTGTAAGCTCTCTAGTTCAACCCCTTCATTTTATAGACGAAGAAACTGAGAGTTGATACTCAGGACAGGGAGAGGGGGAGAAAGGATTTGCCCAAGGTCACACAGATATTCTCAGAAGCAAGACTCAAACCCAGGCCTCCCTGAGTTCCAAGTCTAGCATTTTACATTTGCCCTTCCATTGTTCTCACTCTGCATTTCCCTTTTATCACCAAGCTTATAATCACACTTATAAAATCAATTAACCCTCAAACACCTACTGAAGATGTGCAATGTGCAGAGGGAGCCCCTGTGCCTGGTACTGGGAAGGGAGCAGGGAAAGGGGGAAGGCCACAAAGACAAAGATTTAGTCCCTGTCTTCAAGGTGCTTATAGTCCCAACATGGGTGATTCCGCCCCCTTGGGGGCACTGGAATGATCCGGGGGGGGCGGGTGGTATTTTTTTGAAATGATGCAAATTTCAAAAAAAATAACCCCATTCAAGGTTTAAAGAAAGTAGATTTCCAGGGAACACTGAGGAATTTTTTTAAAGGGGGCAGTCAACTGAATAAGTTTGGGAGCCTCTGTAAAAGTCAAGGCACGAACCCATGAGCCAGTCAACAATGAATGGTTCAGGAGTTAAACAGCAGACTGAGAGCCCTCCGAGTTGCTATATGAATAATTACCAAAAGATAGAATCATAAAACGTTTGAGTTGGAAAGGCCTTTTGAGATCTTACAGTCTAAATTCTTCATTTTACAGAAGAGGAATCCGAGATGGAAAATAGCTTACTAAAGGCCACATGCCTAGTAAATGGGGGAATTCCAAGCCAGGTCTCCTAAATAATGTCAAGTTATCATCTCTTTTCACCATACCAAGCTACCTCTTTGGAATGGCAAATGGCAAATGAAATGTCGTCTCTAAGTCATTTGTTTTCTTGATTTTTCAGAGAGCAGATATAGCTGTCGCCCCCCTCACTATAACATTGGTCCGTGAAGAAGTGATAGACTTTTCCAAGCCCTTCATGAGTCTGGGCATCTCGATCATGATTAAGAAGCCTCAGAAATCGAAGCCAGGAGTGTTCTCTTTCCTGGACCCGCTGGCCTATGAGATCTGGATGTGCATCGTCTTTGCCTACATTGGCGTCAGTGTCGTTCTTTTCCTGGTCAGCAGATTCAGTCCTTATGAATGGCACTTGGAAGATAATAATGAAGAACCTCGGGACCCCCAGAGCCCTCCTGACCCACCTAATGAATTTGGAATTTTCAATAGCCTCTGGTTTTCCCTGGGTGCCTTTATGCAGCAAGGATGTGATATTTCTCCAAGGTTTGTTTCCACATAATTCTCATCCCCCTTCTTGCATTTTGCAGTCATACACAAGGGCTGTGGTAAACATATGTTATGTTCACAAGCATCTCCACTGCAAATTTCTTTCATTTACCATTCCATTCAAGGCAAAGCATCATTAGACCATTCAGCTTGCTAGCATCCTTCAAGCAGGTTGTGTGAATGCATTTCTGCTATAATATCTATATTTACATATGTTACAGCTAATATACAAACTCTGGCTAAAGTCAATATTGACCAGCTAGTCTTATGTTTATCAGAGAAGTCTAAGTAATGCAGTCTTAAGTCAAACAATGAGGGTTTCCTAGGCTGAGGGAGGCATCAATGGGGCAAGCCCTAGACAAAACATATGGAAATGGGGGAGGCTTGTCTTTGGTACCCACCTATTTCTCTTTATGTATCTTCTATCTGTGGGTACTCAGAGCTGCCCTCTACTGTGGTTTCCCATGTTATTCTCCCTTGATAATTCCCCAAACAGACCTTTCCTTCTATCCTTTCCCCCACAAATACTCACCTGACTGGCCTTCCATTCCTCTTCAGCTAACCATCTAGTTGATAGCCAAACTAGTGTCACTAAGGTCTTTTTAACAGTTAAAAGACTCAATAAGTTGGCCCTCCAGAATACTTTTTCTTTGACAAGAGACTCCTGGAGATAATTCCTTAACCTAAGGAAATTCCCCTCAACCAAACATTATGAAGTGCCCCCAACTTATGCTGGTAAAACATCAGACATCTCAATGGTGCAGGGAGGGAAGCATTTAGGACTCATAAAGTTTAACCTGCAACTGAGCACTCATTACACTTCATATGCTAAATTTTCAGTCTCATTCCCACACTTGCAGTGCTAACTATTACTAAGATGAGACTCGAATCTCATTTAGCGATACAGACATGGCAAAATTGATCATCATCCACATTATCAGTGGCCACTGAGACATCCGTGGGAGTTTGGGCTCAGCCATGATATAGACAGCAGCTAAAGCGAAGTCTCAAGCCCGTTGAGGCTGTAGCAAAAACAAGGTCTCTCACTCTGAACAATACTCAGAGAACTACCATGGCGTGGATCATTTGCAATAACCCAGTTGATGCATAAAGCCCCCTGAAATGCATTCTGATAATGTTGCCTTCTCTTGTTTGAAAATCATAGTCACCAGGGTGGCTAGGTGGCACAGTGAATAGAGCACAGGCCCTGGAGTCAGGAGGACCTGAGTTCAAATCTAGCCTCAGACACTTGACACACTTACTAGCCATGTGACCTTGGGAAAGTCACTTCACCTCAATTACCCTCCAAAAATCAAAAAATTAAAATTAAAATTAAAAAATAAGAAAATCATAGTCACCAGAGTTTGAATGCAACATGCCCTGACTAGCCACAGCTCAGACAGGCCTTGGGCTTCATATTCCTCTCAGTCCCACCACATCCACCTCCCCAGAATGGGCCCTCCTTACCTCTTTGGCACTTAACGATATATGGCATCCCATGACTTTCATCTGGGCCTCATTGGTTGGGCAAATTTCCTTTAAAAATTTGCGTATGTCTATCTGTCTGTTGCAAATCAAGAAAGTGGGGCTCCTGAATGACCATTAATGAAGGCTATTGGAACACAGCCAGTACCTCTGTGGAGAAACGATAGTGTACACTCATTAAGATTGACAGTTTTAATGGCTTTGCATAAATAAAGCTCTCCAAACTGGATTGATGATCTCACCACCAGAGTTGAGAATGCTTCACACAGGACTCTTTTAAAGGGCCATTTGTTTTAGGTGGATTTCCCTAAATCACTTTAAGAAATAGTAACTTTTGGGGCAGCTGGGTGACTCAGTGAATACAGCACCGGCCCTGGAGTCAGGAGGACCTGAGTTCAAATCCAGCCTCAGGCACTTAACACTTACTAGCCATGAGACCTCGGGCAAGTCACTTAACCCCAATTGCCCTGCCCTCTCCCCTTCAAAAAAGCAAAAAAAAATTAACTTTAAAGTAGGCTGGTGACCTAGAACTGGCGAGTCAGGCAGGTTTTGAAAGTTTGGTAGCAATATTTATGGGCTAACACTTAAGTGGCAGGGGAATGTAGCAGGTTATTATCCCCATGGCAAAGACCATGTTCTCTTACAACGACAAAGATACCAGGGGTGATTGTGAGCAAGCAGCCATTTGCTTCTTCAGAGTATATAATTATTGTCTTTAGAAGCCCTGTGTTTTCTACTAGGCATGTGATCCTTTCCAGGAACAGAATACACCCACCCTTTCTGGTTTTCACCCATCAAAAAAGAGAGCGTTCTTGGATTTCAAATAGCATTTCATGCTCCACACCACTGGGGTCACCTCTGCAAAATGAGTTGGAACTAGTCTTAGTGCCCAAATTTTGCTATTTGGTTGGCTGGTTGTTTTTTAACTGCTCTAGCAATCTTTGTTATGACAGGCATACCCCAAGTCAGGGGATGATAGATATAAAATTGGAAGAAGCCTCAGAAAGCATCCAGTCCAGCCCCTTGAAAGCTAGTAGAGTCACAGATTCAGAACTAGAAGAGCCCTGGGAGGTTGAGTTCAGCCCCCTCATTTGAAAGTTCAGGAACTTGAAGCCAAAGGAAGATAAGGAATTTGCCCGTGGTCACACAGGTAACAGAAGTCAGAGGGAAGCTTTAAACCCAGCTCCTGTGACTGTAGATCCAATGTGCTTCCCACCCTCCCAGGCTGTCTTCTATCATGGCATGCTTCCCATTCAGAAGTAAGTGCTCACATGTCCAGCACTTGGATTTTTCTCCCAGCAGCTCTGGGAGAAGTATTATCATGTCCATTTTACAGATGAGAAAGCCAAGGCACTGAAAAGTTAAAAGGAGGTGTGCAGTCAAACAGATAGTGTCAGAACTGGAAACTGAGCTCAGGTCTCTTGGCTCGGAGTCCAGCTTCTCTGCCCCTGCACCAGGCGGATATAACCTGCTGGCCTCTCAAGGCCACTAGACAACAGATGTCTTGTTTTGTTTTAAACAGTTGCTATTTGAAACAAGCTGCCCAGACAGTTCAGATTTATGCATCTGCAATTAACTTTCCCCAAATGCCTTTATACAGCAATGGGAAGTGGTGGAATTATGAAACATTGTCTCCCAAAGTGTTGAGAGGGACCTTTGAATATAGAACATAAAACCCTAGAATATCATACCAGGGAAAATACCTTAGAACATAGAACATTAGAGTCAAGAGGGCCCAGAGAACAGAAAACAGAACTTAGTCCAATGGTGTCCAGCTTAAATAAAAAATGGATTCCTGTGGGCTGCTTAACTGAGAAAACTACAAATTCGTAATATCTATGTTGTGTTTTCATTTATTTTGTTAAACATTTTCCAATGACATTTTAATGTGGTTCAGGCAGCATTGGGGAGTTTTCCCCTCCAGACCATGAGTTTGACACCGTTGCCTTAGAACATAGCCCATAGGATGTTAGAACTAGGAGGACCCTTGGGTCAGAAAATGGCAGACATAGGAGAGAGTTTAGAACAGAGGATCTCAGAGTGGGGAGGGACCAAAGAATAAAGAATGACAAAGTTGGGGAAGAACTTTAAAAAGGAAAGTGTCCGAGCTGGGGCAGGGTGAAGGGAGGCAGAAATGATCTCTTTCAACTCTTCACTTGACAGAGGTAGAAACTAAGGACTTCAGAGGGCAAGGGACTTAAGCAAGCTCCTACAGTCACGGGCAGAGCTAAGCTGAGAATGGCATATCCACAGGCCCCCAGAGGCCAGCCCTGCTTCCCTCTTTCCTTTCCCTGTTCTGGGGATACTACCCCCACTTAGTCCTCCGGTTGATGGCCAGTGTTTGTGTTCTGGTTTCCCAATCTCTAATGAGCCTGTGCCTTGGCTCGCCTGTTAACAAACATAAGCCCTGAGAGCGTTTCAAATGCTCCTGACCATGTGTTCACCCAAATTAACAGGCCAGGAAACAAGTGCTGGGCCATCACAAGGAGAGCTGTGTGCATCATTCCATGTCAGCCAGACCAAGCTATTGACAGTGTCCTGAGAGCCTGGAGAATCTGGACAAATGCTAAGTTTGACACTTTTAACTCCCTTGACTGAACACAGTGAATGAGTTTGCTCTATATCAAATGCAGAGAGAGGCAAATATCAAAAGGGCAACCCTTACCCAAACACTGAACCTGCTTCCACATGTACCAACCAATCACAGGGCGCAAAAGGAGAGACAGAATTCAAATGCTCTGAGTCTCAGTTTCCCCTTTTTGTTAAGTGAAAACATTGGATTATATGATCCCTAAGGTCCTGTCTAGCTCTGATAGCCTATATGATCCCATGAGCCCCTTCTTCTTTCTCAGTCTCAGTTTCTCCTTCTAGCAAATGAAGTTAGACTACATGACCTCTAATGTTCCTCCCAGCTCCATTAGACTGTCAGCTTTTTTAGGGCAAGGGCAGTTATTGCCTTTCTTTGTATCCCCAGTCCTTAGCACAGTGCCTGACACAAAATAGGAGCTTAAAAAATGCCTGTTGACTCTGACAGCCTGTGATCCCATGAGCCTCCCCTCCTTTCCCTTTCTAGACCTCATTTGGCTATTGCTTCAGTTTTGACTTTCAAATGAGTCACTCCATAACTGGGTCCTGTTTGAAATCACCTGATTTTTTTTCCAGACCAGTTTGTGAGTGTGGGCCTAATGCTAGTAAAAACTGGGCATGTGAAAAAATCATTCCACCCTTTGCCTTCCAAATATGAAGGATTTCCATCACTATTTCTTAGCAACAGGGGGGAATGAGCGTGTTCTCAAGGTCCCAGCCATTCATCCTCTCTCCCCACCTCACATGGCCTTCATAATGTTGTGATTGGCCTCACCAGCCATTAGTATCTTCCCAACCCTGCCAGAAGCACACAGCTTTGTCTTCTTCCCCAGAGGGATATCTTTGAAAGAGTTTGACAAGCAGACAGACTCACACAGACAGACAGAGCTGCCACAGCCCTTAACAGTGGGTGCAGTGTGGAAGGAAGCCAGCCTGTTCCCCATTGCATGGGAAGTGCTCCCCCTGCTGGTTGTATGCTGAGCTGTGCAGGTTTAGCCGAGAGCTGGCTAGCTGGGGATCAAACTGTTCCGTCCAGCCGTGTCTTTGCTGTCCTTGGTACTGAGAATGATGAGATGGAGTTTGAGTCACATAACGCCGACTTCTTGAGACCAGCTAACCTCCTCCTTGTTCCAAAGCCATTCTTCTCCCCTTTTCTCTAGGTAGTGAGATGAGCAGGGGGGGAACCCACTCTAGTGACACATAGATTAATGAACCTCTTTATGCAGAGCAATAAACATGACAATAAAGACAGCAGGGCTGGGGGAGGAAGGTTTTTTCTTTTTTGCTCACCTTAAGCAACATCCTTTCGTCTTCTGATATACGACCAGCACCTCTTCTTCCTGCTGCAAATTCACTTTAGGGGAGCCAGGGTAATAAATAGATGATGTAATAGCAACATTTTTATTACAACTATTTCACAAGGTCTGTGGCTAAAAGCCAACATTTTCCATCTCAGGGACACAGTTCCTTTTTCCCATCAGAGAGAGCTGTAAGAGCTGATGATTGATTTTGCACGTTTTGGGTTTGGGGTGTTTTGTTTTGGTTTTTATCCTCTCCTCAATTGGTCACAGCCGTGGAACAGTGAGCAGTGTGAAAATGGAATATATTTTTGGAAAAAGGAGATTTTAAAGAAGGAATTACCAAAAGACTATGTAAAAGAGAAATGAATTTACAATTTGGACACTTCTTTGTTAGCAAAGTGGAGATTTATATATTTTCTTATGGGAGGAAGGTTAAGGGTCCATCCCTCACTTTTAGCATCCTTTCAGAGGTTATAAAATGCACTTTATGATTAACTTAGAAATTGTAGTTTCTTTTTTTTTTGCTTTTTCGAGGGCAATTGGGGTTAAGTGACTTGCCCAAGGTCACACAGCTAGGTTTTTGTTTGTGTGTGTTAAGTGTCTGAGGCCGGAACCGAACTCAGGTCCTTCTGACTCCACGGCCAGCGCTCTACTCACTGCGCCACCTAGCCGCCCCAAAATCGTAGTTTCTTGTGTTCAACAGATAACAAGTACGGTGTTCGTTACTGGCTCACTCTTCCGGAATTTTTTGTTTAGCTGGCTCTGCTTTCTCTTGCTTCTAATTTGCTTTAACTTCCTGCTATCTCAATCCTCCCAAGTATGATTCACTGATTAGAATGCCCCATTACAGGCACAGGAAGTGCCAGTGTTGAGAAGCCGTTTCAGTATGGTAACCTCAAGATATGTCTCATGCATGAAAACTTGGTCTGAAATGAACATTAAGCAACGTGCCAATTTAGTAAAGGGGAGAAATGACATTTTGAAAGGTGACAGGCTTTTAATAGAGTCTTTGTCAAAAGTGACAGGACTCGCCCATCAATGTTGTTTTGTCTAGATATGGCTGCCATTTGAGATGTGGTCATAATAATTTGCAATGAGGAAAATAACTTAACACTCAAATAGATATAGGAGTTGAACTCCCATCTCCCACCTCTCCTTTCCAGGGAACTGATAGCCCTTTACAAGTATATAGGGAGAGAGTAGTGAGAATGTCAAAAAGGAGTCCTTGCCAGAGCTACATGGGTGGAGGGGGGATGTGGAAACTACTTCTAAATTTCATAGAGATTCCAACTGAGAAGCATTATCAACACGATGGCCAAAATCAGTAGCCTAGTAGATATGGGTTATTTGTGACCACCTTAGTGGACATTTTCCAGTGGACTGGATTTTTTTTTTGGTCATTTCATATCCCTGGTCTCTCTGTACTGGAGTCCAATGTAGCAAGGAATTTGTAATTAGAGACTGTAGTGTTTGGTATGTAGGTATCACCATATGCAAAGAAATGCAGAAAAAAAATGTCCTCATAATTGCCAAATTCCATAGCAAAGTAAATATAAACATTCATGGCCACTTCGGTGACCATTTTCAAGTGGATTTGAATATTTTATCTGGTCCTTTGTATCAACCATTTCTGAATCAGCTGTGGAGGTGGTAAAAAAAAACATGCATAGATCTGTTTTGGGAGCACCTTGGCACCAATACATTCGTGCTGTGTGCCATATCTTCCAAAAGGCCCTCTCTGTTCCCTGCCCTCTGTCACAAGTGGACCATATGGGACCACCTGTTAGTATGCACCCTAGTTCCCAAGGGCAGAATGTTCACCACTCTGGGTCCCATTGTAACCCCTGAAGGCCTCCCAAATATGTCCTCCCCTAAGACTACCAAAGCCTATTCCTCCCAATGACAATCTTACTCCCCTGTCCATTGCGTTCATTCTCAGGGTGGTTCTGGCTCTCCTGTACTTTTAAGTGAATGTTTAGTGTGAATAAGAAAATGGCATCTTCCAGAAATTGCTTACCATTCCCTTTTCTCTCCTCTTGGAACCACAAAGGAGAGATATTTTCTTGCTGATTAACAAAGCGAAGCTACTTACAGGGATTAATCCCTTATACACTAATAATTGTTTCCAAAGTCATCCAGATCAGTCAGGAACTAATTAAATGCACACATATCCCCTCTCCCCAAAAGGAGAAAGCGCTTAGGGAAGGCCAGCTTTACAAAAGAAACACTGTGTATTTTTGGTGTCCAGAAGTGGAACGTTCATCTCTGAGTCATCCAGATGTTTTTCTTCCCTGCAAGGGAAACGTTCTCCCACTACATCCCTGAGGGAGAATAATTATTAGTTGGCAAAAACCTGTTAGCAAAGTGGCTTTTCATGTTGGACGGGCTTGAAGTGTTGTGTTTGGGAAAAAATTAAATAAATAACCCATTTTGTATAGCCAGAGAACAAAGCTAAGCAGCAGGAATAGGGGCCTTGAAAAACAGAGTAGGTTTTGTAAGCATGATTCAGTATTAAGATGGATCTCTCTCCATCCAACATGGGCACTACTTTCTTGGGGCCAGATCACAACCCTTTCAAACCTTCTCATCCACCGTGGGTCTCTCTCCCACTTCTGAAGGACGTATGGACTTGTGATTTCATCAATATAGGGAACTACTTGGTGGGAAACTCGACACCAATGAAGACTGGCAATTCATCCTCCACTTAGAGTTGCTGAGAGCCACCTGGGACCTTGAGAGGTTAAATGACTTGGCCAGGGTCACAGAGAAGGACTTGAACCTAGGTCTATCCCAACTTCAAAGCCAGTCCACTCCCTTATATACTATGGTACCAGTTATAGATTCTTGGCATCTGCCCAACTTTCTAGAGGCCTTAGTCAATAAACATTTATTAAGCACCTTCTATGTGCCAGGCACTGTGCTAAGCACTGGGGATACAAATATAAATAACAAAAGACAGTCCCTTCCCTCAAGAAGCTTATAATCTAATGGAGGGAGACAAAACATCAAAATCCAAAATGTGGGGGAGGAGGAAGAGAAGATACCCATTGAGGGAGCATGGTGGAGAGTTAGTCAGAGACATCCCAAAGTAGTGCATCCAGATGAGAAACGAGGCGATATTTGAGCTGAGCTCTGTCCTTAAATGGAGGTTTAGGGTTCACGGCCTCCAATCAGAAGGACAGAGGGTGGTAAAGAGGCAGAGTACCAAGCCTGAGATTGGTTAAATATGTGGTAGAAAACTCTCAAATAAGAATGGGAGTTACTAACCCATACACAAGGATCCCTCTAGGGTGCATATTCACTTAGTTTGAAAATGTATTATTACTTGTTTTACTGAATTTTTATTTATTTTGTTAAATATTTCTCAATCAGGTTCAGGCCTCTCTTGGGAGTGTTGAGGGCCACACAAGCCTACAGACAGTGTGTTTAATGCCTCGGAGCTAAGGGACCTTAGGGATCATCTAGGCCAGGGCTTCTTTAACTTTTCCCACTTGTGACCCCTTCAGCACTTCTTAAACTGTGGGTCATGACCCCATATGGGTTTGATTCAAACCCCCTCATTTTACAGATGGGGAAACTGAGACCCAGATTTAGTAAGAGATTTGCCAAATGTAGAAAGTAGAAAAAGTAGTATTGCAACCTGGGGCATACAAAGTCCTTTCCATGGCTTCATGTCCTCCCCACAAGCCTTTTCTTGAACTTTATTACAATTCATCCTCTTCCTGTACTTTTTTGTGGGCAAGAGACCCTCCATGATAGAGTGCTATTGTCCCTCTTCCCCATGACAGTCTTTCAAATATTTAGCTAGCTATCATGGCCCTCCCCGCCTCCAAATCTTCTCTAAGCTACACATCCCTATGTATGGAATGACATCCAGTTTCCACATCATCCTGGGTGTCTAGTCACAGGTCAAAGAAAACACTCTCACGTAGACCAATCCTGCACCAGGGCAGGTCAATGGGGGAGAGTCTGAAAGATAGCACCACTCCAATGCTATTAGGTAGACATGCCCTTACTTTACTCTAAGTGACAACTGCCCATTAACTAGGGCTTGGTTTGTAACCTGGAAAGCTTTAGGCCCCTGTAGCAAAGCAAAGAACTGAATTGGAAAGGGGACCCATCCACTGTCTTGAATTGGTGTTCAGCCTCCATAGAAGGAGATCTTTATTCTCTCTGGTGACCTGTGTCAGAGATGCTCAGTCTCACCAGCCAATTATTTCAAGAAAAGAAAACTACATAGCATCTTCTAATTCCTTTCTCCATATATAACTACTCTTTAAATAGAAAGGCTGGGCCTGACTGAACTTTAGCACTATTAAATTTCTTCCCTGGGCTCTCTACCAGTGGGCAACAATTTCATTCATATGTTCCATTCTTCTTGTAGTAAGGAAACCTATTGCCTCTTTCTTTTCTCCTGCCACAATCTCTCCTTAAAGGATCACAGAGCAATCTGGAGCTGGAAGAGATGTCAGAAATCGACTATTCTACGCCCTTCATTTCACAGAGGAAGAAACAAAGGCCCAGAGAAGGGAAGGGACTTACCCAAGGTTACACTTAGGATCCTAGATCTAGAGTTGGAAGGGGTGTAAAGGGCATCAAGTCCCACTCCCACATTTTACAGATGAGGAAACTGAGGCCCGGAAAGATTAAGAGGTTAAGTTGCCTTGGGTCACATAGTTAATAAGTATATGAGGTGGGATCCGAACCCAAGTCTTCCTGACTACAGATCCAGTGCTTGGTCCTATAGATGAAAAAGGCTTTTTCCCCTGGATGTAGCAGACAATGTGATACTCACTGGCCATTGTTCCATGGCTGGGGGCAAACAGTATAGGTAAGAAAGGTTTTCCTAAATTAAAAAAAATCCTATATTTTGGTTCCCAAAATAAGCATCCATTTTGGCATCATGCTGTTTCAGGCAAAGGCTTTCTCACATGTGTACCCTCATATCACCTGCCCCCTTTGATTAATTATAATTGGGTTAACCAGAAGTAATTTCATGGATTTATTAACCCCTCTGGGTTGGGGTTTGTCTTGGCTTTTGCAGATCTCTCTCGGGCAGAATTGTTGGAGGAGTTTGGTGGTTCTTCACCCTCATCATCATCTCCTCCTATACCGCCAACCTCGCTGCCTTCCTAACTGTGGAGAGGATGGTGTCGCCCATAGAGAGTGCGGAGGATCTGGCCAAGCAGACTGAGATTGCTTATGGAACTCTGGACTCAGGCTCGACCAAAGAATTCTTCCGGGTAAGTGGCGTTTCACTTGTTTGGGCCCACTTCTGGTTTTTGTTGTTTCATTCAAATCTTTAAATCTTTTTTTAAGATGGTATTTCCCAGGGGAGAGGCAAAGGAGAGAAGGCATGAAACTGGTCTTTGAAGTAGCAGTGTTTTGCCAGTACCTGAAGTTCTGACCTTAAAAATGGGACCAATCCCAAATGGTGCCTTAGTGTATTCCATTTCTCACAGTTGAAATACCACAAAGGGTTGAGTTGCAATTTAAATCTGGGTAAACCTAAAACTAAATCTAAATCTAAATCACTGAAGGGTTACAGGAAAGCAAGTTATTCCTCATTGGAAATGGATTTTCTTTTCAAATGTATGTAGATGTCCCTTTGAATCAGTCTAAATATTCAGGTATAGACACAGATATTGAAATAGATATAGACATAGATACAGATAAAGTTGTTGTTTTTTTAAATTATTCCTATGATTTCACTGGTTTAAGAAACTCTCAGGGGGGAAATTCCTTCTACCAACAATATTAGTAAAACTCAATCTTCTGACCAGTCTTCCTTGAAGACTCAGCCTTGATGTTGGCACCAGTGAAAGAAGAAATAAATAGCCAGCAGGTCCCAGGAATGGGAGCTCATTCTTCTTGTTGGAGTATACTTTCCTCTCAGTTGTAGGATTTGTATTGTTTCAGGCATTATCACAACTTCTTATTATACCTAAGACAGAGATGGAACTTGAACTTAGATAGATATGTCTGAGATTACCTTCCATTTACACTGTGTGTATCCTGTATATACATATTTACTTGCATATTGTCTCCCCATTAGATAGCTAGGTGGTACAGTGGATAGAGCAGTGGGCCTGAAGTCAGGAAGACCTGAGTTCAAATTCAGTATCAGACACTAGTTATGTAACCCTAAACAAAGTCACTTAACCTGTGTCTGCCTCAGTTTCCCCAACTGTAAAATGGGAGTAATAATGGCACCTATCTCCCAGGGTTGTTGTAAGGATGAATGAGATCACATTTATAAAGCATAGGTGTTTAATAAAGGCTTCTTCCTTTCCCTCCTTCAAGATAGGGGCTATTTTTCCTTTTCATTGTATCCCCAGCACTCAGTACAGTGCCTGGCACATAGTAAATATTTAATAATGCTTGTTGACTAACTGACATATAAATGCAGATAGTCATGGATGATATATGCTGATCTTTCATATTCCAAGGCAATTTTTCAGTTTGTATCTCAGTGGCTGCGTTTTGCATTATTTAGGAGAGTATGTATATTTGATTCTGGGGAGAGATGTTCTCCACTGGATCTAAGGCCCCAACTTTAGTGAGAGAAGCATAATGTCCATTAGAAAAGGCATGCAAAGAGCTATCTTCTGTGCCCTTAACAGAATTGACAGAGAGGAGGGGGTGACAGCTCCGAGAGATGATGGAGGGACCATTTACTTTGATTTTCACTGCAGTCTTCTTTGTCATTGGGTAATTGGACCGGACGGAATGATGCCAAGGGAGTTGGCTTGCCTTGAGTCGTGCTCAGGTGATTCAAGAAGGAAAGCATTTTTGTCTAGGAGGCAGATCGTGGATTTAATTGTCCCTCTATAGCATGAGATGCCAAGAACCCTAGGATTGAGACCTAAAAGGCGCCTTAGAAATTGCTCTAACTGAGCACAGCACATTAGATAAGGAAAGACATCTAGCAAAAAGGAAAAGATAAGCCATCCTCTCTCATAGTGCAGGAATCAGTCTCCCCCCCGCCACCCCACCATGGTGATAATAATCAGAGCTGACATTTATGTAGGCTTTAAGGTTTGCAAAGCACTGGGTGGGTACTTACCAACATCATCTCATTTGGATCCTAGATAAAGGGTCCAACTGCTTGTTTTGATGCTGACCATCCAAAGTAAATCAACATTGGGATTAAAGCAACTTGCATGAGTAAATCAGGTAGAAGTACATCCTTAAATGTGCTACAGCAAGGTTTGTCCAATTGCTGCATGGGAAATAGAAAGGGAGAAGTATGTTTCTTGAATTTACGGCAATTAGCTTTGAAAAAAGACAATCTTTTTTTCAGTTTCTTATGCAAAGCCCACCCTGCCAGTACTTCATTGGGCAGATTAGAATCTTACACATTGGGCAAGTCCCTTCCCCGCTCTAGGCTTCTATTTCCTTCTCTATAAATTGAGGGGATTAGACTAAATGATCTTTAAGCTCTAAATCAGCTTTAAATCTATGAATCTATGAATTGAAGGCATTTTCATAGGGACCTCAATTTCCCCCTCTGTAAAATGAGAGGTGTTACACTAAATGACCTCTAAAAATCCTCCCAGCTCTAATAGTCTCTCTGTCTGAGTCAGAGCTTTCCAATTGCTCACCAGGAGCTGGGGGGGAGGGGAAGACTATCCAGCCCACTGTCCTCTGTGCTACCTAAACTGACCTCCAAACCTGCCTATGCCACCCCTACCACAAAGAATGTGGGAAGATCAAGCCATCCTTTGGGAATGGTACCATTCTAGCCCTTTCCCAATTTACTAAACCTAGAATCATAGAAAGTAGAACTAGGTAGGGCCTGAGAAACACCTGAGTCTTTGTCCAAACAACTCCAGTCAAAAAAAACCTTTTATCTGCCATATGTAGTATCTTTGTCTAGCCAGTCACCTAAATGCTCTGAGATGTGCACAGACTCACTCACAGCTGTGCACACACCCACCCACAGGTACACACACCAGACACCTATTCACACACATGGAGGACAGTAAGGTTTCCCACTTGTTGCAGATGTCTGTGCCACCATTGGTGCTGTGGGTCCCCACATGCCTTTCTGAAGATACCCTTTAGGACACCCTTAGAGCTCCCAGCGCTAAGGTGGGGAACCCACTGGATGAAACCCATTAACTCATCTCCCAGAGTCCTCCATGCTAACCTACTTGTTCAGGTGAGCATTTCCCAGCCCACAAAACTCAGGTCCAGTTAAGCCTTCGTGAGTACAGCAGAGCCTGCCAACTCTCTGGGACACCATGGGGTGCTTCAGATCAGCCAGAACTGGCTGCTCTTGAACAGACTGGAGACCTGAGGCCTTGCCCTGGGGGAAGCTCGCCTCCCAGGATCTCACATCCTCTCCTTATCTGACAAAGTCAAATAATATATTAGCTTTCTGGCTGGAGGGCTAAGGCCCATCTGTTCAAGCAAGCCTCTGCTATATTCACCAGGTGGGCAAAGCAAGTTAATTATTGAAAGATCTCCTTCATCACTGGCTAAAGGCCTGAAAACCTTGGCCATAAGGTTTACAATAAAACTTCAGTTAACTGGAAATCAGAGGCTCCAAGAATCTAAGAATGTTAAGCTAGGAGGGCCTTTTGAGCTCACTCTCCCCCAAAAAAGGAAATTAGTAGCCGAAGGTCAAGATACCTGGCCAGTGATGGTTCATCTGGAAATTAAGAAATCAAATTCACTGAGGTCTAGATGTAGGATCTCTGTATGACCACGGAAATGTCACTCCTCTAGGCCTCAGTTTCCCCATCTGTAAAATAAGGGCTTGGATTCGGTAGCCACAAGGTCCCTTCTGAGTCTAAATCTGTGAGCCAGTGAGCCTATGCCTTTTAGTCCAGTGTGGTTTTTGCTCCCCATCATGCCACCCTAGTCAACTTACCAGAACTCTTAGTAAACCAGACTTTAAAAAAAAAACCTGCTTTTAGGAGAAAGAGGCAAATTACAAGAAAATGAGCCATTTTGTTAATGGCCAAGCTTGGGCCTCACTCAAAGCAGGCCAGTCCCCTGCACCTTCTCCTGCCCTGAGCAATGATCCTAGAGTCAGAAGAAGAACCCGGAGGTCCCCCATATCTGCAGTCAGGGAGGCCAGATTCAGTCTACTGAGGCCAGAGCAAAACAATGTATAAAAGATTTCTGCCAAGAAAGGGGTTTGAGTGAACCCTTCAGTTCCCTAGAAAACTCGCTTAGCCTAAGCCCCCATTCCAGGACTAGTGTGGTGAGTGAAGATTGTCCTTCCTATGTGAAGACTGTGGCAATGATGTGTGTCTGAAAAGACCCACAAATGCCCATCACTTGACTCGCTTCATCATTCCTGCCAGTCACTCTGAAACCCCACCGTGGATGAGGGTGAGAAACAATATCACACCATCGATCTCCGGCCCTCTTGGGCCCAGCCATCTTCCCTGGATGCCTGACTATCCCAATGGGGCAGGAGCCGCCCACACACTGGGGGTGGCTCTGCTGGGACTCCCTGCTAGCTTTCTGCCCAGTGTCTCAGGCTCCAAGACCTAGTTTATTTGTTCCCTAGCCTGATTTCTGTGGGACCAGAGTCAGGGAGAGCAAGATCCAGGCCGCTTGTGGCATCCACCGCTGGCATCCAGGGGTGATCATAACCTGTCGTAATGTGCATTTGTCTCCTTTAATCTTCAGCAGCCCTGTGAAGGAGGTGCGCTTCTGATCTGCATTTGACAGGTGGAGGAACTGAGGCCCAGGGAAGGGAAGAGACTTGCCCAAGGTCACATAGGCAGCAAGCTACAGAGACAGGATTTGAACACAGGTCCCATGACATCATAATCAGTGCTCTTTCTGCTATACTGGGCTTCCTTTGTTTGGGCAGGGAGGCAAGTCACATACTTAAACACTTACAAATACATGTTCAAGGTCAAATCACTATCAGACACAGAATCCTTGAGCCTACACAGATATAGCTCCATAAGGAAAGCTCTTGGGAAGAGGGAAGATTGGAGCAAAGGTTTGACAGAGGAAAGTAAAGAGGAGAGGAGAGGGAGGGAGAGGAAGAGGGGGAGAGAGGAGAGAGGGAGCAAGGGGAGGAGAGAAGGAAACAGGATAGGAGGAGGGGAGAGAGGAGACAGCAGGGGAGGGAAAGGGGGAGAGGAAGAGACAGGAGGGGAGCAGGGGAAAGGGGAGAAGGGGAGGAGGGGGAAGGAGAGAGAGGAAGTGTTCTTAGAAAAAAAACAAATGAAAAAACATTCCTACTTTTGAACTGTATTTAGCTGTTCCTATTATTAATCAATCAACCAACCAATATTAAGCACTTGTTCTGTGGCAAAAGAACTATGTTAAGTACCAGGAATATAAGAAAAACAAAAACATGATCCCTGGCCTTAAAAAGCTCACAAGCTGTTGGTGGAGACAACATGCAAATAAATGTGTGTTTTATATGTGCGTGTATACATATATGTGTGTGTCTGTGGGTATACATATATAGATGTATTGTATACAGACATCTAGATATAACTCCGAAGGTAACATTGGAAGGAAAGGCCCTAGAGGGGAGGGAGGGAGCAGAAGAAGGCCCTTGCAGAAGGCGGGTTGGAGCTGCTATTAGAGGCTTTATGAGTCAGTGAGAGATGGCACCTGGGAGGGGGGAGGGTCAGGAACTGAAAGGGACACTTTCCCAGAAAGTTCTCATTCTAAAATAATCAGTGTGGCTAGAGACCAGAATGCCTTCTACCTCAAGGTAAAGAGATGTAACTAAGGTAGAACAATCAAGCCTTTGTCTCAGGGCAGAAAAAATAGCCTTAGAGCTACTTGTGAAAACCAGTGATTCTGTTCTTCTAAGGAAGAAGGCAGGGATAAGGACAGGGCCCAGTGATGAAATGATGTGGCAGGAGTGGAGCCCAGTATTGGAGCTAGGAATGGAGCTAAGAAGCTTCCAAAGGGCCTGATTCCTGGTGGGAGGGAATGGCTTCACTTTTACTGTCATGGTTACCTGAGTCTCCCACTTCTACTCACTCCCACTTCCATGAATAGGATACTTTCACATACACACACACACACACACACACACACACACACACACACACACACCAGTTAAGAATGCCTTTTATACTGCTTTCTCCAGGTTGCCTGACTTTCCTTTTGCAAGGTCTGGGGAAGCCAGTTTAAGAAAGCTGCTTTAGCAATTCAGAGCAGGACCCAACTGATCATGTAGCAAATCTTTCATAAAAGATCACCACAAATGGAGTTGGCCAATGAAAGCCAAGCTTAGCCAGGCCAAGCTAATACCAAGCTATCTACATAGGAAGTCAGGAAGAGAATCAAATAAGCATGACTTTGTGTGGAAGGAGTTTGAGAAACCTTTCTTTCTCTCTGCTCTTGCTGGTCCTCCTCTCTGGAATCCCTAGCCCCTTATCATTTTGCTAATTATGTCAGGCCAAGCTTCAGGCTTGGATCACTCCCACTGTTCACCACTGCCTTCACTCCTATACGTATGCTGCTGAATGAAGGTAGAGAAAAAAATCACACAACCCTTCTGACTGGGTCCACTATGTATGTTACATAACCCAAATTGGGCCCGTACTGCTACCAGGCAAATCTTTCCATACCTGCCTTATCAGTTCACTATCCCACTCTCCAATGAGGCTCTTCATCCCTCCTTAAATGGCCCATGGCTCCCCCTTCCCCACACTCTCAGCTGAGAACTTTGCCTCATATTTTACAGAAAAAAATTGAGGCTATTCTCCATGAGTTCCCTCTTCTCCCCCTTTTCTATTACTCTTCTGCCTTCTGCCTTCTGCCACTCTCTGCTCTCTCCAAAGTTACCAGTGATCCCTTAACTACCCAATCCAATTACCTTATCTCAGTCCTTATCTTTCTTGCCATCTCTGCAGCCTTTGACACTACTGATCACCCTTTCCCCCTCTATACTGTCTTCTCTCTTAGGTTTGCAGGTACTTTCCTGGTTTTCCTCCTACCTCTCTGACTGTTCCTTCTCTGTCTCCTTTGCTGGGTCCTCCTCCAGATCCCACCTTCTAACCCTAACTGTCCCTCAGAGTTCTCTCCTGGGCCCTCTTTTCTTCTCCCTCTAACCTCCTTCAGAAGATAAGCTTATCAACTCCCATGGATTTAATTAGCATCTCTACGCCAATGATTTTCAAATCTCCTTATCCTGCCCCAACCACTCAGCTAATTTCCAATCTTGCATTTCCAAGTGGACTAGATGTCCAGTGGACATCTTAAACTCTACACATCCAAAACAGAATTTATTATCTTCCCCCCTAAATTCTTCTCCTGCCCTCCTACCTCCCCTGTTCCCATAGAGGTCAATACCATCCTTCCAGTCCCTCAGGCTCACAACATGGTAGATATCCCTGACTGCTCACTACTCTCATCCGCCATTTTCATCTGTTTCCAAGGCCTGTTGGCTTCACCTTGGCAGCATCTCCCAGATACACCCCCTTCTCTCCTAGAATCATACCATGTCAAAGCTGGTCAGGGGTCTCAGAACATAGACTATCTGAGCTTAGATGGTCCCTAAAAGACAGAACACTGAGGGTCATAGCCATTAGGATCTTAGGAAATAAAAGATCAAGACTGGGAGGGATCTTCAAATATCAAATGTCACACCAGAAATTCTTAGCCTAGAATCCCTGAACCTGTTTTTTAAAATACACATATTGATAGCTTTGTTTCAGTTTAACTTGAATTCCAATTTTGGTTTGGCTATATTTATGGCCATAAACATTATTCCAAGAAGTCTATAAGCTTCACCAGATTGCCAAAGGGGTCAAGGATACAAAAAACATTAAGAACCTGTTCAAGGGATGGCTAGGTGGCACAGTGAATAGAACACCGGCCCTGGAGTCAGGGGGACCTGAGTTCAAATCTGGCCTCAGACACTTGACATGCTTACTAGCTGTGTGACTTTGGGCAAGTCACTTAATCCCAATTGTCCTCCAAAAAAAAAAAGAAAAGAAAAAGAAAACTTCTGAGAAACAGGGTTTCTGGGTAAATTATGATCGATTTTATTAACTACAATCAGCAACAAAATGGGCTCATATGTCTCTCTCAGTGACCAAAGAGCTAATCTGTGGAACTTTCAATACTTAAAAAGCCTTTAGAAAAGGGCATACATGTTAGGGTGGAAATCAACTCTGTTTGGTTACCAAGTAATAAGAGAATGAATATTATAATGAGAAGTGGGCTTATTCTAATAAGCATCTTGGGATGTAACTCTGAACACTCAAGTCTTGGTTAGTCTATACCCAATGTCACCCCATCTAGGGCGATCTAGACAAAAGACAGGGATCCACTTTTACCCAGACCTGTCTGACTATAACACGATGGGCTGGAATCTACCAATTCACCAAAATTAAAATTTCTTTACCTTTTGAACAGATCTGAGTTTTCCCAGTGGGGTCCATCTGCCCAAGATTTCATCTCTTTATCAGCCCTGCCCTTCAAAGACTGAATAAATAGCCTATGGGGAATAAGGAAATAGAAGGGGGAGAAACGTTAGTCTTAATTCAATCATTGTTTATTAATATAGGAGAAAGAATCATTTCTCTCATTTCCAGGAGAGCCTAGATAGCTTCACAGAGAAATGTTGTTGGCTCACTCTCTTCTTGGCTTTCAGGGAGCTAGCCACTCCCGAGCCACCCCTTGCTGACTCTATGAAAGAGTCTCCTGAGCTGTGGGTGCCATGCTGACCCCATTGGCATTTCTTACCCTATGTTTTTATGAGTTTGTCTCCCCTATGGCTTGTGAAGACTGTTGCAGTGTGGCCCCAGGGTGCCCTTTGGCTTTTGAGGCAATCTGGAGAAAGAATGCCAAATGTGAAGGCCTTGAAGGGACTGAGGATGTTTAGCCTAAAGAATAGATGCCTTAGGAAGGGGGCATGGTAACTGTCTTTAGGTATTTGAGGAACTGTCATACAGAAGAAGGATTGACCAGAGGGCACAAGCAAGAAGAAGGGGGTGGGGCGGTGCAAAAGCAGTGGATTTCAGCTGGATTTCAAGAGAACCTTCCTGGCAATGTGCTAACCCAGGGGTGAGGAACTTTTGGTCTCTGGGCCACATGGGCCCTCTAGGTCCTCAAGTGCAGCCCTTTGATTGAATCCAAACTTCTAAGTCAAAGGGCCGTACTTGAGGACCTAGAGGGCCACATGTGGCCTCGAGGCCAAAGGTTCCCAGTCCCTGTGCTAACCCAAAGTGGCATAGGCTGTTCCCCAAGGAACCTGGGGCCTTCAAACAAAGGCCTTAGCAGCTGTATTGTAAAGGGAATCCTCCATCAGTACCGGCTTGCAATTAACCAACCTCCAAGGGCCCTTCCAGCTCTGAGATGCAATTCATTGCACAAATCTTCTGGGCCTTGTCTGTGGTAGAAAGCAATGTATGCCTGCATCCAAGCAAGTAGTTTGGACCCCATGGCAAGGGATACAGCAGAGCTGCTTTAGACTGGCTGCCCAGCTGTAAAGAAGAGAGTGGGCCTTGCAGTCAGGAGCAAAGGGATGTAGAGCTGAATGGCTACAAAGCATTTATGAAGCACTTACTGTATGCAGGCACCTTCCTGGCTATAGATACAAAAGGGAAGACCTAGTTTCTAATCCCACCTCCAACATGGACTGTGTGACCCTGGACCCTGAATTAATCATTTAAGCTTTCAGTAGCCTGGGAGACTTTCTAAGACTAGAAAGTACAGAGCTCATAACTGAGGCCTATTAGGGTTGGCTTACTTGTCCCAAGTAGGATCCTCCATCTAGAGCTAAAATAAAAATAATTATAATTATAGCATTTATATAGACTTGCTATGTGCCAGCACTGTGCTAAATACTCTACAGATATCTCATTTGAGCCTCACAACAACTCTAGGAGGTAGGTGCTATCATTATCCCCATTTTACAGCTGAGGAAACAGAGGTGAAGTGACTTGCCCAGGGTCACACAGCTAGTAAGTGTCTGAGGCTGGATTTGAACTCAGGTCTTCCTGACTCCAGGCCCAGCACTCTATGCACTGCAGTGCCACCTAGCTGCCTCCTTATTTGTTGAGTGATTACAGGCAAATCCTCTCCCCTCTCTGGGCCTCAGTTTCTTCCTCTGTCAAATTTGGGAGTTAAGCTAAATGATCTCCAAAATGCCTTCCAGTTCAGAAATGTTGTTCTGTTTTCACTATCTACTCATCCAACAACAAGTCAACAAACCTTTCTCAAGTGCCTGCTGCTGTGCACCAGGCACTGGCAATACAGAGACAAAAATGAAATGGCCCCTGCCCTCAAGGAGCTTACATTGTACAGTGGAAAACGGCGTCATCAATTAATGAAAAAGTATTTGTTTTAGATCTTACTGTGTGCCAGGAGCTGGGGATGCAAATACAGATCCCTACTCACAATGAGCTTACATTCTAATGGGGAAGAGAGCAAGTACAAAGCAAATATATGCAGCATATATGTGCATGAGAAAAAGCCTGTGTGTGTGTTTGTGAGTGTGTGTATGTGTATCACAGTGTGTGAGAGTGTGTGTGAGAGAGTGTGTGTGAATGTGTGTGTATTACTGTATGTGTGAGCATGTGTATATGTTTGTGAGTGTGTGTTTTACTGCGTATGTGAGTGTGTGTATTACTGTGTGTGTGTGTTTTGTGAGTGTTTGTGAGTGTGTGTATTACAGTGTGTGAGAATGTGTGTGTGAGAGAGTGTGTGTGAATATGTGTATTACTGTGTGTGTGAGAGCATGTGTGTGTTTTGTGTGTGTGTGTTTTATTGTGTAAGTATGTGTATTACTGTGTGTGAGAGTGTGTGTGTATGAGAGTATGTGTGTCTGTGTGAGAGTGTGTGTGTGAGAGTGTGTGTGTTTTGTGAGTGTGTGTATTACTGTGTGTGTGAGTGTGTGTGTATTACTGTGTGTGAGAGTGTGTGTGAGAGTATGTATGAGAGAGTGTGTGTGTTTTGTGTTTGTGAGTGTATTACTGTGTGTGTGAGTGTGTGTGTGAGAGTTTGTATTAGTGTGTGAGAGAGTATGTATGAGAGAGTGTGTGTGAATGTGTGTGTATTACTGTGTGTGTGAGAATGTGTCTGTGTGAGAGTGTGTGTGAGTATTGTGTGAGTGTATGTGTATTACTTTGTGTATGAGAGTGTGTGTGAGAGTGTGTGTATTTTGTGTTTGTGAATGTGTATATTACTGTGTGTGAGAGAGTGTGTTGTGTGAGTGTGTGTGTATTACTATGTGTGAGTGTATGTGTTTTGTGAGTGAGTGTGTATATGTGAGAGTGTGTGTGTGTATAGCTGTGTGTAAGTGTTTTGTGAGTGTGAGTGTGTGTGTATACTACTGTGTATGTGAGAGTGTGTCTGAGTGTGTATATTACTGTGTGTGTATGTGTGAGAGTGTGTGTTTTGTGAGGGTTTTGAGTGTGTATATTACTGTGTGTGTATGTGTGTGAGTGTGTGTGTGAGAGAGAGAGAGAGACAGACACAGACACAGAGACAAAGACAGAGAGTGGGGTTAGTGACCACATTCCATAGCCAAATAGAGAGCAATGGGGTTGTCTGCTGTCTCAGGCCCCCACTGAAGCTCTGGTTTGAATAATTGAAGCCTGCTGGCTCAGTTACGTCTCTCTCCCAGGATCCTGGGCTCACTAGAAGGCCCTGGCAGTGAGGCTTTGGTGCTGCAGAAGTTGGCACAAGAACATGGGAGCGCTGGAAAAATCCATTTTCCTGTCGGTTTCACAGCTAGTATGTTTGCCAAACAAAGCCTTAGCCAGCTTCTTTCTGTGTATAACTCAAGTGATGCCTATGGAAATGAGCACTCCCATAATACTCCTAACACAGCAAGAAGGAGAAAACTTAAGACTAAACCCAAATCAAGAGCCATAGGCAGAAGCAAGATGTGTAGGAACTTCAACTGGACATTTGGGTAGCCTTACTTGGCTTTAGAAGGTGGCATTTGATCCATTTCTAAAGAGATAATTCATTTGGGCTGAGAACACAAACACTAAGGTAGTGCTGGCATAATTCCCTCCAGCAACACACCACTGTTCTCAAGAAAGTCAGAAGGAGGGGGTGGCTAGGTGGCGCAGTGAATAGAGCACCAGCCCTGGAGTCAGGAGGACCTGAGTTCAAATCCGACCTCAGATACTTAACACAAAAACTAACCGTGTGACCTTGGACAAGGCACTTAACCCCAATAACCCTCAAGAAAGAAAAGAGAGAAAGAGAGAAAGAGAGAAAGAGAGAAAGAGAGAAAGAGAGAAAGAAAGAAAGAAAGAAAGAAAGAAAGAAAGAAAGAAAGAAAGAAAGAAAGAAAGAAAGCAAGCAAGCCAGAAGGAGCAGGGTGGGCCCTGGGCTAATTGTGAAAGAGGTCAGATTTGGATTCACCAGCCACTCTCCCCACCATCAAGAAATAGCACTCCCCTGCCATCCCCTGGCTGCCTAGCTCTCCCTGCTTCTAAGATAACAAGGACAAACATTTATAAGCACTTACAACCAGTCAGGCCCTGTGTTAAGTCCTGTGGATCAAAGAAAGGCAAAAACACAGTCTCTTCCCTCAAGGTATTTACATTCTAATGAGGGAGGGAAACAACATGAAAAACACTGGACATACCAGATGTAGACAGCGTAAATGGAAGGTGATCTCAGAAGGAAGGAGGACTAGCTGGGGGGAGCCAGGAAAGGCCTTCTAAAGAAGGGGAAATTTGAGCTGAGTTTTGAAAGAAGCCAAGGAAGTCAGGAAGCAGAGACAAGGGAGAACATTTCAGACATGGGGCACAGTCACTGAAAAAGTTTGGAGTTGAAAGATTCAGTGTCAGATATTAGAGTACCCGTGGATCTCCACAGGTGATACCCCCACCTGTGTGGAGCAGAGCCCTCCCATGCCCATGCCTATTCAGATCCTGATTCGCTTCCCACCATCCCACTGATTTGTCCTATGTCCCATTCCCCCAGCATTCTTTCTCTAATATCCAAAATCATGCTAGAATATTGATTGATCACTCAATAAGTTTTAAGTAAGCACCTACTATGTGCCAGGCACTGTGTATGTACTAAGGACACAAAGTCCCTGTCCTCAAGAAGTTTATAGTCTAGCATAGCAGACAATATCCCATATAAATATATGCAAAATAGATCCAACATAATTTTGGGAGGGGAAGCAATAGCAGCCAGAGAATCGGGAAAGGCCTTAAGTAGAACACGAGGAGCTAAGCTTCGAAGGAAACATGGCATTCTAAGGAGAGGCCACAAGGAAGAAGAGCATTCCAGACATGGAGAAGAGAGATGGGAGGTTGTGCGTGCAGAGCAGTGAGAGCACCAGTTTGGCCAGACCAGAGTAGATGTGTTACTGTGGATCACATTCCAGTTACCAGGAGCCGGCTCCTCCAGGTTCCCCAAGAGCCAGTGATCCGATTTTCAGTGTGAGCATTCATACCTCAGAAATCAGCAAAGGCTATAAATCGGGCCTTGATTTAGTGTTTAGTTGATTGTGTAGTTTAAGATAGTGGTGGAGACAATGGTCATAATGCAGATGAAATAGAAAACTGTGTCCTGCCTTTTCAGAGAGATGGTTGTTAAACATTTACCAGCACACTCAGAGGACTGATTCAGTAATGATAACATTTTAGGCCCAAGATTAGCTAGCCAGGGGCCTTCTTTTCTAAGTAGGCCAAAGCCTTCTGTGGGAGCCCTCATACCACTACAAAGTCAACTCCTTAACTTGCTTAAGCATAGGCTGGCCTTGATGAAGGGGAGAAGGGAGAAAGAAAGAGAGAATGCAAGGTGCATTCCCAAATAAAAGGACCAACACTGCATCTCTGTAATAGCACAGCATATATACATACCCACAATTTGCCACAAGCAATTTTCCCTCCCATTGCCTTACTAGGTCAATTGTTTTGGACACGCGGCCTTTGTGAGATCCTGAACTCCAAGAGAATTCTCTCCAGATTTGTCCAATTAGTCCTAGAGGAAACTATCTTGCCCACAGGGCAGCTCTTTGGCATAGGAAAAGCCTGGGCTCTTTTCTGAGGGATCTCTGGGCAAATTGTCCAATATATCTGAGTCTTATGTTCTCCCTACTGTGAAGGGCAGCGTGGAGCAGAGAGAAGGCAGGGTCAGCCTCAGAGTCAGAAAGGTCTAGTTTCAGATCCTACCTCTGACACCTACCTCTCCTTCCTCTCCTCCCTCCCCCTCAAACCATCTCAGTTCTCACTCAAGACTGGGCTGGGAAATGGTCACCTTCTTAGGTCCAGGTTGTAAATGCTCACACTGACAATTTCACACTCACACTAGGACTAGGAAAAACAGACCAGGTGAGAATTTGTATGCCTAGAGAGGAAGCCCTTCATCTGTCTAAATTAGTGAAGTCACAAGGGCTAGTCCCTATCCTATATGATAGACTAAGGCAAGGTGTAGGATGTGGTGTAATGGATGGAGAACTGGCCTTGAGTCACCCTGACACATACTGGCTGTGTGACCCTGGTAAGTCACTCAACCTCTCTGTGCCCTAGGAACCTCTCCAAGACTAAGAGTTGTAGAGCAGATACCAGTCAGCAGCAGTGGAGAGAGTTACCTCACTGGAAGTTCCCTCTTGTAATGATATCACACACACACACACACACACACACACACACACACACACACACACCCCAATACTTAAAGAGAAAATTCCAGATGTCCATGATTTCATCAGTGCAGGTGCCCCCCCCCCCACCAGTGGATCACCTATGTTTGTGTTTTCTCTCCCATGGAATGTAAGCTCCTTGAGGGCAGTGACTATTTCATTTTTATCTTTGTATTCCCAGCACTTAGCACAGTGCCTGGTACACCATAGCCACTTTAAAAATGCTTGTTAGTTGATTGATTTCCATCTCAACTTGGTTCACATCCCCCTCCATCCCCTTAGAGATGGGTTCACAAGTTCCTGTGGCCAAAAAAAACCTTAAGGTGATGGCTAGCTTTCTAGGCAAAGGGCTTCTTCTCACCTAACTGGGCTTATCCTCCAAGTCCTTCCAGTTCCATAGGCCCTGTCCAATCTTGAGTTCCACTGGCATAGCCTGGGAGAGCTCAAGGTTGCCCTCATTCCACAGTGGGGCAATAGAGGCCCACTGGAGTGGAAGCTACTGGGAAATACACAAGAGCTCATTCTTACTCTGAGCAGGTGGGCTCCTTGATAGGGCAGCCACTTTTCTTATCTTTTCCTTGGCTCTGTATTGTCAGCCTTGGCATCGGCACTAAAATGACACCATTAAAGACAAATGAAAGGATTTTGTTTCTCCTATAAATGCAATAGTTAAAGAAAATGAAAAGGCAATTGGAAAGTGAAATCAGATAGGCCAAGGATGATGGACTCTGGATTGATGAAGATGAGATTTCATTGAAAAACAGGACTATTGCCACCTGAGGGAAATTACTAGGGAGCAGTCAATAGTGACGGACAGGGGAGAATAAATTCATAGCACAGCATTCTGGGAATTAGCAGCTTTGCTATTATTGATAGTTAGAGGGTGTGGTTGGCAAAACACCTCCTACTCTGAAACAACTGCTCAGAAAATAGGCCCTGAAATGTGACCCATCGGTGAGTATCATAGATTTAAAACTGAAAGGGGACTCCTCTGAGGCCGCTTAGTCCACCCCCCTCATTTTACAGAAGAGGAAACCGAGGCCCAAAACTAACAGTGTCAGAGATGGAAATATATTTTGCAAACCTGCCAAAAGAGATGACCACACACATTCTGAGATTTAAGGAGTATTAGAGAGGCCCTGCTGCCAAAACGAAACCCTCCCTGCCCACAAGCTGATTACTGCAATTCCACCTCTTGGTGCCACATTTCTTTAGCTGAGGGCTCAGGATTTATCAGTTCACCTAGAGTGCCAAACCCCACCCCCTAAGGCACAAACCAGAGCAGGATGAGGAATCTTGGTGATAAGCAGGTGGTAATGCTGGAAACGCCCAGCTGACCTTCCATGATCTGCAGAGATGGATTTTGTTCTAAGTCAAGTTCTATGTGCTCCAGCACTTGGAAGAACCCTCCCCCACCCCTGCCCCCAGGATGCCATTTTCCAACATCTCCCCCAAAGAGCCTGTAAAGTAAAATGGGTGCTGGCTTTGGAGTCAGGGGCCTGGGGTTCAAATCCTCTTTCTGCTACCTTCATTCAATGTGTAACCTTGGGCAAATTACGTCACCTCGCTTGGCTTCAGTTTCTCCAACCATAAATGGAGGGCATTGTACTAGATGATCATCTATGTCCCCTCTGGCTATGCCCTAGATAGTTCTGGACATGTTGGCAGACTTCCTAGTTCACCTCCTTGTAGACACCCTGAAGGACACCACCCTTGGATTTGAATTTGGCATTATATCACATGGGTTTCTAATCAATTACATTTCTGCTCAGCTGCATCCTGATGGCATCGAGGGTGGTCCCTGGATCTCATCAGCCAGCTGTCTCCAAAGCTCGAAATAGGATTTATTACTTCTGGGAAATTTTCCGGTAGATGGCTAAACTCAGGACATTTGTATTCTGGTCAGCCTTAATGTCAAGGTTTGCCTCACCCTTCTGTCCCCTCACCAAATGGTTTCCTCCTCTCAGCTGCAGTATTTTTCAGAGTATCACCAGATTAGAGGGGATTTCAAAGGTCACATAACCCAACCTGCTCTTTTTGTAGAGAAGGTAACTAAGGCTTAGAGATGAAAGGAGACTCGCCCACAGTCACACAAGCAAGGCCAAAGTTGGGAATTGTGATACCCAGAGCAAACTCAGTGGAAAGAGAAGGAGAATTCAAAGAGGACAGTTCATCCCAGGTGTAATTGGACTGAAAAAAGATTCAGCCCACTCCCAAGAATCCAAGTTATGCCTCCTTGGAGTCCTCCAATCCTCTGACCTCTGGACCATGGGGAAGGGCAGGCCTGGGAGGAGTACTAGAGCCATAAGAGCCTGGAGGTGGCAGCCTAGGGCTGATGCAGGAGCAAGTGTGGCACAGAGAAGAAATGTACCCACTCAGATGTTGGCCTCCTGGGACAAAGAACCAATTGCCCTTTGCTAGTTCCAGCTCTGCACCCAACTGATTAGGAACAGAAGCCTCAGTCTCTCACTCAGTTCAACAAATATTTATTATATATCTACTATGTACACAGCAATATCTCAGCACAAAAGAAATACAATGTTCAGAGAGGCATCATGGTATAATGGAAAGAGTGCTGGTCTTTGAGTCAGGAGAGTCCTGGGTTCAAGTTCTACTAGCTGTGTAGGCAAATCATTTGACTTCTCTGAGCCTCCCTTTATTTATCTGTAAAATGGGTCTGATCATATATCTACCTCACAAAGGTTGCTAGAAGGTGACATAAGATCACGTCTCTAAAATTCTCTGCAAACTCAACTGGAAAAATAATCATTGTAATCATAAGATGACAGGTTGTCAGAGATGGAAGGGGCCCCTAGCAACTAGACAGTGCAACCCCTCCTGTTACAGAGGGGAAGCTGAGGTCCAGACAAGGTTAGTAATGACTTGGCCCAAGTCATGCAGGTCAGTCACTGAGCAGGATTCTAACTCAGGTCCTCTAAACTCTAGGTCAAGTACTGTTTCCGTAAAGGATAAGCAAGGCCCCCAAAGCTGACTGAGCCAGTTATGTCTTATATAACAGTTAACGTTATGTAACAGTTATTATTAGTTAGGATTATGTAACAGTTATGTATAACACTATCACTTATTCTTCTGAATAGAAGTGATACCAGTTGAACAGTATACTACAAAATATTGAAAGTAATAGTAACAGCTAACATGAAGGTTTCCACTTTAGGGTTCACAAAGTCCTTGACAGAGGTGATATCAGCCAGCCTTCACAACAGCCCTGTGAGATGGGCACTGTCATTACGCCCATTTTACAGATGTGGAAGCTTAATTAGCTTGACCAGGGTCACACAGGAAGTGTGTGAGATGGCATTATGGCCCAGATCTTCTCACCTCCAAGTTTGTCCATGTTCTACCTAGTGATGCCTAATCCACATCAGTCTGCCTTCCCAAGGAGAATTATAATCATTCATCATGGGGCAGCTAGGTGGTACAGTGAATAGAGCACCGACCCTGGAGGCAGGAGGACCTGAGTTCAAATCCGGCCTCAGACACTTAACACAAAAACTAGCTGTGTGACCTTGGGCAAGTCACTTAACCCCAATTGCCCTCCCAAAAAAAAGGCAAAAAAAAAGATATTTATAATCATTCATCATTTAATACACAAAACTTTCTCAAGCAGGACTTTATTTCCCTCATCTGTTAAGGGACAAGATGATCTTGAAGTATCTGCCATACTAAGATCAAAGAGGGTATTCTCTTTCCTACTTAGAGCTGAGTATGCTAAGGCCCACAGGGGATTTTATCACCCCTATCTTCACCCCACAGTCAAATTAGTAAGACCTAGGAATCGATTTCTATCTCACCATCTGTTAGTACTGGCTTTGCCCCCTGTGGCCCCTGGATGAGCCATAATTAGCCAAAGCTTAGCCAGGGGTAAAGTCAGTCTAGGAGGGTGAAAAGTGACACAGAATACAGTGTGACTGCCAGCACAAGAAGGAGCCCTTGAAAGGGATATCATGGCAACAGGACCCTGGCCAGAGAGCAGTGGCACCTTGAACCACCAGATAACAGTATACAGCACTAATGGCATGAGGCAAAGGGGATGAAATGCAGCCATTCCCCACCCCCAAGGCAAAGCTCCTGTGCTTCACCCTGTGCTAGGCCCCTAGGCCAGACTCCACTTCCCACCCCTACCCCAGGCCTCCTATACAGCCTGAGGTGTTGGTCTGCCAGGCAGAAGTCAAACCTGACTAGAAAATTCTACTTTCAAGAGCTAAGAGAAGCACTTGAAAGGTCCTTGGGAAGGGCAGCTGTGATGTCAGCCCTGCCTGGGCCCAGAGAGCAGTCATGGTGTCTGAAATACCTCTCCCTGGGGAATCAGAGGGAGAGCCTCTTAACGTGGCTTGGAAATGTCAGGCAAAGACATCCCGGAGATGGCCTTGAAACGCCAGCAGGCGGATGAAGGTGACCTCTCCTGAGGTTATCTGTGAGCCATCCCAAGAAGCCAATCAAAAAGCCCACACTGGGAGCCAGGATTTCTGAGCCCGCCTCTCGGTTCCTGGCTTTTCAGTGACAGGCAGCAATGCAATAGACACAGGTTCTCTAAAGCAAATGGGAGCTGGCAGGTGAAATTGATTCTAAAGGGGCAGGGAGTGACTGTCATTGTAGAGCAGACGTATTCCAGATGCCCTGGGTTCAACCAACTCTGCCACTCACAAGCAGGATGGCCTCAAATGGCTCCTTTCTCTTGCCCCAGTTTTAGTTTCCTCTTCTGGAAAGTCTGAGTGAATGTGAGGCAGGATGGGACAGTGGGAAGAGTTTGGGTGTGGAGCGGATGGGATAGGCTCTGCTACTTGCTATCCGTGCGAACTCATGAAGACACTTCCCCTCCCAGGTTGTCAGTTTTCTCCTCTGGAAAATGACAGGGTTGGATTTGATGACCTCTCAGTGACCTGCCAGTTCAAAACCTACAATCTACTTACTAGCAGTATCACCTTGGACAGGTCACTTCCCCTATGTTAGGCCTGTTTCCTCAACTCTCAAATGAGAGATTGGATAGCTCTAAATCAATGCTCCTCTGATGTCAAATGTTCAGGAACTCCTGAGGCCTCTTTCTGTTCTCAGTCCTGTGATTGTGTTGGGGGTTGGGGGGGGGCGGGTTTCATCTCATCAATCAATTATTAGAGTATAAACAGAAAAAATCCACTCCATCTTAGAGAAAGGGTGACTGAGCCACAGGGAGGTTAAGTCTGAAGGTCACACAGCTGATAAATGACAGAGGTGGGTGTGAACCCAGGTTCTCTTTCTCCTATACCCGGCTGCACCCCCCCCACTTCCCCAAGGCGCTGGTCTGTTTAACATGTTTGTCAGCAATTTGGCTAAAGGTATATGTTAGTGAGTCAGTCAAGAAGCATTGATGAGGTGCCTGTGTGCCAGGTACCAGGCCAAGCACTAGAGACACAAAGAAAGGCAAAAACCAGATCTCTGCCTTCAAGGAGCTTACATTCTAATGGGGGAGCCAGTATATAAATATCAAGGTACCTACAAGATACATGTGAAATGATGGAAGAGGGAAGGCACTAGCAATGTGAAGGACTAAGAAAGGCCTTCTCTACAGTGAATAGAGCAACAGCCCTGGAGTCAGGAAGACCTGAGTTCAAATCCAGCCTCAGATACTTAACACAAAACTAGCCATGTGACCCTGGGCAAGTCACTTAACCCCAATTGCCCTACCTTCCCCCCTTCAAAAAGCAAAAAAAAACTTCCTCTAGAAGATAAGGTTTGGACTGAGTCTTGGAGGGGATCAGGGAAGCCAGGAGACAAAGGTGAGGAGGGAGGATATTCCAGGCATGGGGCACAGCCAGTGAAAAGGCACTGAGCTGGGAGATGGAGCATCCTGTTGGGGGAACAGCAAGAAGGCCTGTGTAGCTGAACTGCACAGTTTGTGAAGGAGAGTAAAGCATAAGAAAACTCAGTAGGTAGGAAGGGGCCTGAATGTGAAAAGTCTTAAATGTGAAACAAATTTCCTATTTGATCCTAGAGGTAATAGGGAGTCACTGGGATTTATTAAGTGACAGGATCAGGTTTTAGGAAGATAAATGTGACAGCTGAGTGGAAGATGGAGCAGAGACTTGAGGCAGTCAGACCCCCCACCCCCAGAAGGCTATTGAAACAGCCCAGGCATGAGGTGATGAGGGCCTGCACCAGAGTGGTGGTAGTATCAAGGGGGAAAGGGCAAGTATTCAAGAAATTTTGCAAAAATGGGGGAAATGGCAACCATTTGGATGTGTAAAGTGAGTGTGAGGAGCCAGGGTGACTGGGAGGGTGGCAAGACCTCCATAGTATAGTAATAGGGAAGTTCAGAAGAGGTCAGGGTTTGGGGGTAAATCTGAGACATCCAGTAGGCCCTTGGCAAGACTGTCACTCAGAAGAGAAGTTAGGACTGGCTTCACTGATCTAGGAATCATCTGCATAGAGATGGTCATTTAATCTGCGAGACCTGATAAAATAGACAAGAGAGATACTGAAGGGGGGAAAGGACCCAGGAGAGAGTTAATGGGCTGGACCTGGGTAAGGTTCCATCCTAGGAGACTAAGAAGGAGCAGTCAGAGAGGTAGAAGGGGAACCAGGAGAGCCTGGAGTGTCCCAAAAACCTAAAGAGAAGAGAGGGTACAGGAGGAGAGGGTGATCAACAGTATCAAAGGCTACACAGAGCTCAGGAGAATGAGGACTGAGAAAGGACCATTGGATTTGGCAACAGAGATCATTAGCGATTTTGGAGCAGACCGAGTTTCAGGCAAATGATAAGGTTAGAAGCCAGATTGTAAAGGTTTAGAAGAGTTTGAAAGGAAGATGACTTGGTCAAAGAGTTTAGCTGGAAAGGAGAGGAAAGACAGGGGAAATGGGTAGCAGAGTGGGAAGGACCAAATCAGGTGGGGTTTTAAGGATGGGGGGACATGGGCCTAAAAAAAGACCTACTTGAAAAAATGCCAAGTCCTGCACTTGGCATTTCCAAAGACACACCCTCACAGGTAGAAGATGGGGCTAGACAAACATCATATGACAAAAGATCCCATGATTTTAGTGGCCCACAAGCTCTATATGAGTCATCAGTGAGATGGCAGCCAAAGAAGCCAGTGTGGTTTTAGGCTACATGAATAGTATCCTGATCAAGGAAGATCCTAGTCCCACTGACCTCTGCTCTGGTCTGGCCATGTCTGGCGTCTTGTACTTGGTTCTTAGCACTCATTGTTAGGAAGCATATTGAGAAACTTAAGTGGGCCCTAAAAGGGCAACCAGGATGCAGAAGGGAATGGAGACCAGGTCAAGTGAGGATCCACTGAAGGACCTGGGAAGGTTAAGCCTAGAGAAGAGAAAACTTAAGCAGGGGAGATATGAGAGCTATTTGACAGACCTTCCTGCAGAAGGCGACAGATCTGTTGTGCATTGCCCCAGAGGGCTGAACTATGAGCCATGGGGGAAGGTCACAGAAAGGCCAAGGGAGACCTGATGCCAGGAAAATCTTCCTACCACCAAGAACTGTCCACACGTGTCATGGGCTGCCTGAACACTCAATAAGGAGGAGGTCCTCAGGCTGAGACTAGATGATCACCTCTTGAGTAGGTTGTAAAGGACATCTTTCTCCCATGTCCTCTGTGCCTCAGTTTCCTTCTTGGTAAAATGAGGGGGTTGAACTAGAGGGCCTCTAAGGTCCTTTCCAGCTCTTGATACTCCTATGATTCTATGATTGATTGGGTATAATTATATCACACAATTGTATCATAATTGTCACTCAACAAGCTTTACTGGTATAGCCATATATAGCAATGATTATATCCATACAGTCTCCCCACACCTGAGTGTCCATACCCTCTCTCCTTCCCACCTGCCCGCAGGGTCAGGCCATAAGAATGAAGGAGTAAGAAAAATGGGAAAGGAAAAGAAGAGGGAAAGTAGAGAGGTTCTCCCAGGCAAAATTAAGGCTCCCCGCCTCCCCAGGAAGAATCTGAGTGTTGCTTCCTGGAGTCCTTCCTTAATGGACAAATTCCATAGCTTCAGATTGCATTGCCCTGTGTGGGCTGCCTCTCCATAGTCCAAGCATGTGTAAAACACAGTGTGGGGTTAATCAAACCCTGAACGGAAGAAAAAGACGAAACTTTCACAACCCTAGGAGGCTTTAACTGCTCCCGTTCTGCTGGCTACAAGTCTGCAAATACCCTCTTGATGTTGGCACCAGCCAGCAGTATCACTAGGGAGTTTCTTAAAAGAAGACATTTCAGGGAGGGCCATGAGACTAAAGGGAGGAGGGAACCGATTATGGTTTTTAATTATAGGCTTTTAATTAAAGGTTCAATCTAGAGAGGGAAATGAGCACAATGTTCAACATTAAATGCTTCAGCACATCAAAGATCCAATTCAATTCCACAGACATTTATTAGGGCCTACTATGTGACAGGACCTGTGCTTGGCATTGGATACACAAAGATGGAAACCTACAGAGCCCCTGCTCTCAGAGGGGGAGTATAAATGAGGGAAGGAGACTCAACAGGGATACAAAAAATAGAGTAGCTTCCAAAGGAGAGACTCAGTCCACAGGAAGTGCTTGTGGAATGGAATAGTCATCATAATAATAGTTGACATCTCATAGGATCAGGATCCTGGATCCCAAGCTGGAAGGGACCACAGAGGGCTAGATCTAGTCAACCTCCTTCATTTTACAGAGGAGGAAACTAACCCACAGAAAAGAGCAGTGACTTACCCAACATCACACATAAAATTGTAGGTCTCTTAAAGCAGAAGCTGTTCTGTAAAGTTTTCAGTATTACACACTTCTTCCATTAGAATGTGAGCTCCCATGGGGCAGCTAGGTAGTGCAGTGAGTAGAGCGCCGGCCCTGGAGTCAGAAGGACCTGAGTTCGGATCCAGCCTCAGACACTTAAAGCACACACAAACACATGGCCTAGCCATGTGACCTTGGGCAAGTTACTTAACCCCAATTGCCCTCCAAAAAAGAAAAAAAAATGTGAGCTCCCTGAGAGCCTGAGAGAAGACACTGGGGATTCAGGTGGATGGTGACCCCTGGATTTCAGCATCGTGGACAAAAGATTCTACTTATAAAGACAGGAAAGTGAATGTAAGCATTCCACAACCAAAAATGAGAGAAAAGAGATTGGTCCTGAGTGAAGAAATTCCATTACCCAGAATTTCCCATTCCCTGAGAGATCAGACAAGTGGATATTTGATGGTATTGGCCTGAACAAATCCTAAATGGCAAAGGAAACGAGAGGGAGCATGGTGTAGTGAAGAGTGCTGGACCTGTAGGCAAGGACTCTCAGATTTGGATGTCACATCTATCTGCTCCCTAACTGTGTGACCAGGAGTGATTTACTTAACCTGTTTCCTGATCTATACAATGATCATAATAACATTCATAGTACTCACCTCATAAGGTTCTCATGAGGAACAAATGAAATATACATTTATAAAGCACTGTGAAAACTCTAGAGTACTGAGGAAATGTGAGCTATTATGAAATCTGCTGGAACTCACACACACGCGCACACACACACACACACACGTAATCGTGTTGGACAAATAAATGAAAGAATGAATGAATGGGCATCTATTTTGCTATGTGCTAAGCACTGGAGATCCAAAAGCAAAGTGTCCCTGCCCTCAAGGGGCTTACACACATAGGAGGGTGCAATGACAGGGAAGACAACAAGGCTTAGTGAGTTGGAGAGTTTAGCAGCAGGGTACATGGAAAGGCCCAGTGGGCCAAGGGCCACAGTGGTTGGGAAGATGAAGAGAATCAGCAGTTCAGAGAGCACATTTTCTAACGTCAAAGTGTTGGGGTTTTTTAAAATTCTGTGCTATTTAGAATTATCTAGGCTATGATTTATTCATTTCATTCATTTGATCCAATGACCATTTATTAAGCCCCCACTGTGTGCAGATAAGATAACATCCTTGCCCTCATTCTTTCACCGATATGAAAGGTCCACTGTTGAATCTACCTTTCTCCTCTGTGAATCTCCTCTGGTAAATTGCCAAGCAGAAGCTTGTAAGCACTTAATAAATGCTCATTGATCGATTAACTAAAAGAATTGGTCCATTCCAGCTCTCAGCTTATCGTCATTATCATCAACAGCAATTTGTGTGGCCTTGGGCCAGTCTCTTGTCCTCCTCTGGAAACTGAATGGGTTGGCCTAGATGGCCTTGGAGATCCCTTCCAGCTCTAGGCCTGGGAGCCCATAAATTGCTCTTGGCCATGACTGCACAGCCACTGTGTGAACCTTCTTGGGCACAAAATGGTGGGATGAAATAAATGAATCATGGCAGATGGGAAAGGAATTAAACAGGCCATGTGTCCTGCCCATCATTCTTAATTTCCCCCAGATGAGTGAGCTGAGATCCAATCCCTTTTTATTGCCTTCAGTAGTTAAGCCAAAGTAAGACAGACTGGAAAAAAATGCCCAGGAGTTTATTCCCTTTTTCAGAACAAATGCTGCCTTACCACTTAAGTCCCAGTTAGGGAGATAAATGCTCCAGCTTTGTTTTCCTCTCTTCTACACCATTTCCTTTTGCCCTCTGACCTCTCTCAGAATTCAGTCGCTGACCAGGGAGTGATCACATCCACCATTAACTAACTTCATTTACTGCATACATTCATTTTTTTCTCTGCACAGCACCCATTTAATGGCACCTGACAAACATGGCCATTTATTCTCCTTACTAAGAGAACTAAACCTTTTCACCTGCTTCAGTGATCCAAGAGCCAGAGTAAATGATGAAGTAAATGAATCCAAACAGTAGCATCCTTGGAGAGGAATTCAGGGACCCCTTTGCCCTTGGCTAAGATATTTCTCTTTAGAAGCAGAAGCCTGTTTGCAAATGGCAGGAGAAGCAAATTATACTGACCCTTGGCATGCCTAGGCCTGCTTGAACCAGACAGGATGAGAGAAGATGAAACACATCCTAATGATTTCTGAGAGCAGGATGTGCCTCAAAGATGGGACTGAGCAGGCCAAATGGTGAACACAGAAGAAGGCATGACCAAGGGACCAAGAGGGACAATAAGTGAGAGAAGGAAGCGGGATGAATTTAAGAGTCTGAAGAAGCTCTTCTATGAGGGTAGTGAAGGAGTACAATGGGTAGAAGATTTAACTTGGAGTCAAGAAGACCTAAATTCAAATCCCACCTCAGACACTTACTAGATTGTGATATTGACCAAGTCACTTCACCTTTCTGTGCCTTAGTTTCCCCATCTGTAAAATGTGGTTATACTTCCCAGGGTTGTTGTGAAGATCAAATGAGATAATATTTGTAAATTGCAAACCCTGAAATATTATATAAGTGTTAGCTGTAATTATTATGAAAATATTTTTAAATTTGGACTCCAACCTGGAATGCTAAAGGCTGAAAAGACATATGATCCAATCAGGAAGGGGATGAGAAGGGGAACACAATCTTGTCCATTGAAGTAAAGGACTAGAACTATGGGACCCACTCTGACTCCAACCCTGAGCTTGAAAGCTGTAGGATAAATCAAAGGAAACACAAATTCTTCCCTATCATAGAGAATGATCTAACTGGCAAGGATGGAACCACCATGATTACGAGGAAATCAAAATTCACACTAGATTAAAGACTAGGTAGAAATCACTCAGCTGGCCACTCCTGCTAGAAATGAATTCAGCTTGCCATGTCCAGATGAATTACACCTGGGATCCTGAAAGAATCTGCACATGTGGTCATAGAAATGCTAGTGTCAGGTAGAGTAGGAGAGGCACCAGAAGCCTAAAGGTGGACAAACGGCATGACTTTTGGAAGGGGGGAGGGGAGAAGGCAGGGGAGGAGGAATTTTGGAAACTATGAACCAATGAACTTGATTTTGATCCCCAGGGAAATTCTGAAACAGAGTAGTAATCAGATTATTTATGAACACTTACAAAAGGAAGCAACGATCACCAGGAAATAGCACGGGTTCACTTAGAGTAGGTCATGCCAAATTAACTTCATTTCCTTTGTTACCAAGGTAGCTAGACTGGTAGCTAAGGAGTTAGAGGTGACACCTCTTGATTTTAGCAAAACACTTGAGGTATACTTAATGCTAGCTAACCTTTTGAACAAGATAGGAAAGCACAACCTGAAGAAGATAGTCAAGTTGGATTTGGGGCTAATTCATATGTTCATATGATCCTAGATCTAGCTAGCCAACATTTAAAGAGTGCTTTAAGGTTGGCAAAGAATTTTATAAATATTATCTTATTTGATCCCTACAACTATGCTGAGAGGCAAACACTATTATCATCCCTGTTTTACAGATGAAAAGACTGAGGCCAATAGAAGTTAAATTTGTCATCCAGGGTCACCTATCTAATACATATCTGAAGCAGGATTCAAACTCAGGACCTCCTGACTCCAAGTCTAGTACTATCTACTGAGTCACATAGCTGCCTAGATCTGGAAGAGACCTCAGAAGCCAGCTAGTTCCACCCCTTCGTTTTACAGATGAGGAAACTGAGGCCCAGGGAGGGAAACTGACTTGCCCAAGATCAAACAATTTACTGATGATGGTGATGACAACACTGGCAATTGCTTCTATTAGTTTAATGTTTCAAGGATTCATGATTCCATTGACATGACTTGGCCCTCATATAGACCAGAACACCACTGCCACTTGGTAGCTAGTCTTCAATGTCTGTCATTACAAATATGTGTGTATGTATGTATTAGTAGACATACACGTGTGTGTGCATGTGTATCATGACCCTACTGGCTAACCTAGTGACGAGGCTCTCTATACTGAATTAGGTTGTCCAGTCACCAGACTAATAGTTGATGCTCATATAGTATTGTAAATGTTTCCAAAGTTCTTTACATGCATTAGAACATTTGAGTCTCACTGCATTCTGCTGTGGATATATGTTGTGTGACATCTGCCTTAGCCTGGCCCCTTCTCCTCATATTCGACTGCTATTAATATAGCAGAACTTAAAGGCAAAAAAATGGAAATATTTTTGAAGCCCGGATACCAATTTAGGAAGCTTTAGAAGTTAGGATGACAGTGCTTAAAAGGACATAGATAAGGTGTAGGGCGTCCAGAGGATGCTAAAGGGTCCTGAGGTAGTGCCATAAAAGAATCAATGGAAGGAATGGGGGAAGAGAAGATCTTGGGGAGATATGAGAACTTTCCTCTAGGATTATCATGCCATAGATGGATTAAACACCTTCTTCTCAGTCCCAGAAGGCAGATCCAGGAGCAATGGGTTACAGACAGATATTACCCTGAAACAGTGAAGAATCTCATAACCATTCGATTTGTTGGACTGTGTTTAAAACAGCTCTCTCCTTCCAACAAGGCCAGTGTTTTCTCTACTAGAACAGAATCACAGAATTTGAGAGTTAGAAGGGGTCTCCGTGACCATCTGGTCTGACCCATAGACCGCACTGCCTTGTAGAAAGAAACTGGAATTCAGAGAGATGAAGGGATTTGCCCAAGGTTACATGAGTGAGAGGCAGAGGCTTACTTACACCCAGGTTTACTAATTTGTCCCATGGTCTTCATTTTCTGGAGATGAACCATGACCACTGTCATGTCCCAGTAGAACATGGTACCTCCTCTTTCCCAAAGATCTTGATGACAGACCAAAAAAATCCATTCAGAGTCATGGCCCCCAATGCCAGGATTTTCCATCCAACAAATATTTCTTAAGCATCCACTATGCAAAAGGCCTTGTGCTCAGTCCAGGGCTTGCAAAGATAGAAACAACATAGACTTTAGACTTTGCCCTCAGGAACTGTATTATCTTTAACCATGGAGAACACTGTAGTCCCCTGCTTAATCCCGTTCAACAATAAGGACCAGGCACTGGCAACTCCATGCTCACCCCAGGCTCTCTGTGGTTCTCTGGGAACTAGCTACGTTGATTCAGTAGCTCTACTCCTTTTTGAGGGTGGTAGTTCTTGTCTCATTAGTCTAGTGTGTGTATATTTGTCTAATTAGACTCATGTGGCACTTGCTGTTCCAGATACGAGAGACAGTATGAGCACAGGCAGAGATGGAAGAAAGGCAGCATTAGAATGGGAGACAAGAGCGTTGGCCAGTTTGGGTAGAATGCAAAGCAGGGAAATATGGGTTTGAGTTGGATGGGAGGGGGCTTCAATGGGGTAGTTAGGAGTGCCAAGTTTAAAAGATCCCCTATCCATTAGAATATGGTCCTGACAGCTCATAATTCTTCCAAAAGGACCTAGACACAAACCAGCTTCCCTGAGACTAGAATGTGCTAGACATGGAAATAGCAGTACTTGCTCACGTGAGCACTCCAAGATGGTGGAGGGTTTATGACAGAATCCTAGATCTAGAGCTGGAAGAGACCTCTAAGGCCATCTAGTCCAACCCCCTCATCTTACAGAGAAGTAAACTGAGATCCACAGAAGTTATGTGGTATGCCTAAGGTCACACACAGAATCATATATCTAGAGTTGGAAAAAACCTCAAAAAGCAATCCTCTCATTTTATAGAAGAGGAAACTAAGGCCCAGGATGGGAAGACAACCTGCCCAAAAGTAACACAGGTAAAAAGTGTCAAAGGCAGGATTTGACTTCAAGTACTCTGACTCCAAAGCCTGTACTCTTTCTACTGTTGAAAAAGGGTTGAGGAAAATGGCCAGCTCTAGCCAGGTAAAGAGAAAATTGAAGAGGGGATGTGATCATGGCTTTTTAAATGTTTAAAGGCTGTCATCAGGAAGAGGACTCCAATTTGTTCTCTAGAAAGGAGAGCTAGGGGATGGCTAGGGGGTGCAGTGAATAGAGCACTGGCCCTGGAGTCAGGAGGACCTGAATTCAAATCTGGCCTCAGACACTTAACACTTACTAGCTGTGTGACCTTGGGCAACTCACTTAATCCCAATTGCCCTGCCTTTCCCCCTCCAAAAAGGAAAGGAAGGAAGGAAGGAAGGAAGGAAGGAAGGAAGGAAGGAAGGAAGGAAGGAAGGAAGGAAGGAAGGAAGGAAGGAAGGAAGGAAGGAAGGAGGAAAAGAAAAGAAGAAAGAAAGAAAGAAAGAAAGAAAGAAAGAAAGAAAGAAAGAAAGAAAGAAAGAAAGAAAGAAAGAAAGAAAGAAAAAGAAAAACTAGGACCACTAGAGGAAAGTTACAAGGCAGCAGATTATGACCTAATATAAGGAGAAGCTTCCAACAGAGTTGTCCCAAAACAGAATAGGCCTTCTGGAGTAGTAGTACACTTTCCATTGCTAGAGGTTTTCAAACAGAAGCTGTAGGACCACCTGTAGGAGCAATCACAGAGCACTCTGGGTGAGGGGTTGGGCTGGATGACTCCTGAGGTCCATTTGAACTATGAAAGTCTGATTCTATGCATTGATCTCTCATTGATTACAGCGATCCAAAATAGCCGTCTACGAGAAAATGTGGTCGTACATGAAATCAGCTGAACCATCGGTGTTTACCAAAACCACTGCTGACGGTGTGGCCAGAGTGCGAAAGTCCAAAGGAAAGTTCGCCTTCCTGCTGGAGTCGACCATGAACGAGTACATTGAGCAGAGAAAGCCGTGTGATACCATGAAAGTTGGTGGAAATCTGGATTCCAAAGGCTATGGTGTGGCAACCCCTAAAGGCTCAACATTAAGGTGGGTGGAATAATATAACAATATCCATGTTGTTATAGTATTCCACCTACCCTGATGTACTTTGTTGTCATTTTTCTTTCTTGTGGATTTTGAGGTAACTTAACAGTTTAAAAATCTACACTATTCCATGGAGTTAAATAAGACGGTAAATGATGGTTTCATCTATTTAATGCATCCTTTTTTTTTTCAATGTTCTCTCTGTGTTGTCCTCTCTGACTGTTTGTTGCTGTTTTAATTTTACAGTTCAACGGCTTTTTCAATTTAAATGGTAAAAGCCAAGTTATGGTGCCATGTGTGACGAATGTTAATTGCATGGATGTGGCAGTCTAGTTACTTTTTCTCTCAAAGACAATTTCCCCATCCCGCACACTTCAGTTTTGAGCAAACGTTATCCTACATGCCACCTTCCAATATTTAACCCTGTATTTGCTGTACAGACATTTTTCTAGCTCCCCGTTCTGTGCAATTTCGCCAATTTGTCCTCTTGTGCTCCTTTTTTATACGTTAACGATTTCCTAAGCATTTGTGCATTTTCTTACAAGTTATGTTTTATCGTTTCAAGAAATGCTGTTAACCTGGCAGTATTAAAACTGAATGAGCAAGGCCTCTTGGACAAATTGAAAAACAAATGGTGGTACGACAAAGGAGAGTGCGGCAGCGGGGGCGGTGACTCCAAGGTCAGCCTCAATGTCACCACAACCGGGTACCCTTAGTGACGAGTAATCGGCAAGACTGTTATCTTACTATTGAGGAGAGAGTATGGCAAATGCACTCAAAAGTCCGGTGGCTTTTGAACCCGGACAGTGCTCGTGGTGCTGCTATCAATTTTGATCTAACTGGGTCCCTTCTTAAACTCCCAGACAGACGTTCCTCAACCATATTGGCTTCCTTCCCTTTCCCTTCCTCTTCCCCATCCCCATTAGGATTGACTCAGCCTAGGCCGGGAAGAGTCCGAGATTGCCTCTGAGGCAGTCCCTGCCCACCTTTGCCAAGTGGTAATAGCCATGAAAACAGCCCTGGACATTGAAATGACAGCTCATGGGCTTTTTCTCCCAGGACATCATGCTGCTTGAGTTTGGTTGGTTGGCTAACCGATCAGGGCTGACTGTTGCGAAGATGAACATGAAGTGATAACATATTGCTCTCCATTTGTGATGGCCAATTGAAGACAACCCCCATTTAACTTGACAGCAAAAAACAATGGGCTCCGCTTCAAGTTAAGTGGGGGGAGAGTTTCTCTTCAGTGGGTCACCCCGGGTTTAGGCTGTATGAAACCTTTCGTAGATTGTAGCAGGGATGTTGCATAACATCGGTTGCTGTATGTGGTATCGCTTCCTGATTTGTCCTCTCCTTAGACCCGTTCCTGGCTCAGGTAGGTGCGATCCAGACAGTGATGAGAAGTCCTGTCTTACTTGGCATTCCTTTGGCTCAGTAACTCTCATCAGGGCTAGCAGGAATAGCGATCAACTGAACAGCAAGGGATAGGGGCAAGCTCAGCAGCCACGGGACCAAATGATCCACTGGTGGAAAAGAATGTTCGGTAAGTAGGAGTGAGAACCTGAACTTGGGCCCCCACTGTGGCCCGAGGTGTGAGACTCCAATAAATTATGGAAGATCAATCTTTGTCTAACCAAAATATTACAGCTACCCTAAGGTCTATGACGCATCCCCTCCCATACAAGCTTCAAGATGCCTTTTCATAACTCACAATCTGTCAAGGCATTGGCTCTATTTTTTTTTTATGGTAAAGCCTCAATTAACCAGAAACTAATAATGACTTCTTCAGTCAACAAGAATTGTTCTCCTTGGGATCCACTTAGACAAGACCAGCAAATTGTGCAGAAAAAGAAAATATATAGCCAAGATTTTGTTTTAAGAAAAATCACCGGGGTGGCTAGGTGGCACAGTGAATAGAGCACCAGCCCTGGAGTCAGGAGGACCTGAGTTCAAATCCGACCTCAGACACTTGACACAATTATTAGCCGTGTGACTTTGGGCAAGTCACTTAACCCCAACTGCCCTCCAAAAAGCAAAAAAAGAAAAGAAAAATCACTTTCCAGGCTCAGCCCAACTCTTCCACCATTCCTATCTCCACCTCTGGTGCCTGGCACAGATCACTGATGATTTGAAGAATGGTCCTGAGGCTCTAGCCAATCCTCAACAAGGAAAGATTCAATCTTGGTCACTAAACTGACTTTACTAAGGAAAAAAGTGAACCCTGAAAAGTTATAGAAAATTTCCCACAGCTAAAAGAAAGAGCACCACTTGTTAACGCTTAGATAACCAGAAAATTCTACACCCCATTCCCAAAGTGTTCTGGTTAATCAAGGTGTTACTATGTGACAAAAGGCAGTGACTCCAGCTCTACCCCAATGTGAATGGAAGGCATTAAAAGGTGTAGCCCTATCCTAGGTATGGCTAACCTCTTGCCAAAAGTAACCAGCTACCTGGTTACTGGTCTTCTTCTCATGAAACTAACAGGACCCAGGGGCCCATGTTACATCATTCATGCAAATTGCCAAGAGAAACTCTGGGTACTAACAGACCAAGTCAGTGGCTCTCATGAATGCCTCATTCATACTTAATGTGACATGTTGGTGCCAGATGACACCAAAACATCTGGATGAGAAGACAGAAACTTTGGCCACTCATTCGAAATGTTTTGTCTATGTGGTCCAAATGTTCAGATCTCACAGACTGTCAAGGACCTTAGAGATCCTCTCTAGCCCAATTCCTACATTTTTAGAATGGGGAGATAGAAGGAAAGGAACTTGATCAAAGTCATATGGTCAGTGAGTGGCTAAGTCAGGACTAGAACCCAGACTATTGTTCTTTTCCCCATTGATATTCTCAAAAAAACAATTGTTTGACAAGAGTTAGACAAAACATCCAAATGGCGAGCTTTCTTCTTGCTATCCAGATGTATTGGCGTGATGAAGGTCGACTTGGGGAGAGCACCTTCAAGCTCCACCCGCAAAAGCCTTGGGCAGGTTGAGATGATAAATCATGTATGTGAAACTCTGGAACTTTTTTCCAGAAAAGGGGGTCATACTTCTTTTAGAGGCTTTTCTCAAGTCAGTTCATTGCTAGTCCCCTGCCTCCAGGTCATCAAGTCTCGACTGTGCAGCTAGTGACTTTATAAATCACCCTTTCCTACTGGGACCTAAAAGTTTCCACTATTCCAGAGCTCACAATACTCCTTGCTCAGCAGCTTGGATCAGCCAAAGTCTTCCACGTGGTCTTGCAAGATGTTAATCTACCTTTTACATCATGTGTACTGTCACATCTGGACTACTCAGGGCCTGATTATTCAGTCGGTGGATTATCCATCTGCTCTGTCTTCCTATTTCTGTTTTCCACCTGCTGTATCCTGGCATATCAGAGGGTAGGCAAGGGAAGGGACAATCAGTGAAACAAGTCTATTTTGCCCCCTCCTTAGCAATTGGCGTTTTAAAAGATAGATAAAGGTGGAGTCCAAGATTTTCATTGGAGCCCCTAATTCAGAAAAGTCAGAAAAGGACTGGGCTGAAGTTTATCTCTGTGCTATCTACACCCAAAAGGCAAGTTTGAAAGGAAATGGATCCTTAAGAGAATTTTCTCTTTTTGTGAATTTTAACAACAGTTTTTATATCAAGTGTTCTTAAACTTTTTTGTGCTCCAGACCCCTTGGGTTATCTGGTAAAGCCTATGGACCCCTTCTCAGAATGTTTTTAAGTATATAAAATGAAACACAGAGGAGTATGAAGGAAACCAATTATATTGAAATAAAGATGTAATTTTTCCCCACCTAGCTTCATGGACCTCTGGTTAAAAATCCCTGCCTTATAAATAAATAATAAATATGCCAGTAGCAAATCTATTCCTTAAAGCAGGTCCCCTGAGCCAATGCTGTCAAACTCAGATAGAAACGGGGACCACATATTGACTTAGCTTTTAAAATGTTATGTTATCTACATTTTATTGCAATTTTATTTATTTTGTTAAATATTTCTCAATTACATTTTAAACTGATTTAGAGTTCACTTGGGAGTGTTGTAGGTCGTGTGATTGACACTTCTAGCTCTAAACATCTTCCACTAGGAAACATTTTATTAGAGCTATTTGGGGACCAGGCCTGTGATTTCATGACTACAGGAAATTCCCAGTGAGGAAACTCCCTCAACCAATGCAGATTGACACCTTCTCTGCAATTTAAAACTTTAGAAGCTCGCCTGGTGCCCCAAGAGGTAAGTGATTTGCCCAAGGTCACACAGCCAGTGTAGGTCAAAAGTGGGACTTGAGTTCATGTCTCCTAAGTCTAAGGAGCAACTCCCCATCCACTAGTCTGTGTCATGCTATCTCCCTGTTTGAGTCGTAAAATGTGTTCAGAATGATAGAATCCTAGGATATTGAAACTGAAGAGAAATCTTAGAAGACAGAATGACAGAGATAGAAGATGCCTTAAAACAGAGAGTAATCGAATCTTAGACCTGGAAAAGGCTTAAAACATAGAAAATGGCCTTTTATTCTTCATTACAAGGGATGACTCTCCTGGTGGGGAAGCAGGGAAGGACATATTTAGAAATGCAAGTTATATGAAAATGAAAGATACCAATAAAAGCAATTTAAAGAACATGGAACATAGAAGATCAAAGTTCAGAGCATTCTTACAACAGAGAATTTCAGACCAGAAGAGGACTTTCAAGATCATCCAGGCCAACCCAACTCATCTTAGAGATAAGAAAACCAAAGCCCAGAGAGGGAAAATGATAAATCGTATTGTCAAAGAATAATTTAGGCTGTTCATTAATTCAGACTTGCCATCCCCATCCCCACCACAGTTAGCCCTGATCCATAAGTCTTCACTGTATAAACTAAAATCATTTGAGGACTTCACTTATATCATCCCTTTCTACAATTACTACAATCAAGAATCCAAGAATCAAAAAGAGTACAAGCCTTTGACCTAGATAACGTGAGGCCCAGAGAGGGTGATGAGTTAGGAGGTCACAAAGCTGATGTAGTGGAAAGCTCTGCTGACCTCCAGGATCAGTGCTTATGAAGCCACCTCAGAAGTTCAGTTTCTCATGGGTACCCATCCAGTGAGCAACATGAATGGGACTAAACAGTCCAAGACCACTCTCCCAGGCAAGTGGCATGCTAACCCCATTCCATCCTTGGAAACTGGTGACAAAGAATGGCGTCGCCTCTCTCTGGAACTTTTCACAGCATTTTCACATTGATGAATTCCAAGATTAGAAAATAGAAAGTGAAGTCTAAGTTACTTCTCAGCTCTCTCTCTCTCTCTCTTTCCTTAGACCTATGTAGCTCTTGCTACTTACTATTTCTGTGACCTTGGGCAAGTCACTTCCCCTCTAAAAACAAAAATCACATTAATTACCTTTATAAAGAGGCTTCAACTTAAAAGAGGGAAGCAGAGCTGACTGGGCAGTTGTAAAACCTGTACCCTCATGTGACTTCACTGAAATTCTGTTCAGGGCCCAAAAGGCAGCAGTGGGGTGATGGAAAGACTAGGAGCCAGAAGCCCTGCCACTAAACTCACTATGTGAGCTGGAGCTGGCCATTTCCATCTTCTGAGACTCCTTTTTCCTCCTCTGGAAAATGAAAGGACTAGACTAAATCATCTCTAGGCTTCATTCCAGTTATGACACCCTAGGATTCTACTTAGAAATACACCACAATGCAGTGATGACTTTCAGATATACCTGTATTTTCTTGGGAGATGGAAGATGGGTTACTCAACCACCCTCCCCCTCAAAAAAGAAAACCCTGGACTAGCTGAAGGGAAGTCCGGTCTAATCTGTAGAGGCAGATAGGTAGTTCAGTGGATAGAGCATTGGACCTGGCATCAGAAAGATCTGAATTCAAATTCAGACTCAGACATTTACTAGCTGTGTGACCATGAGTAAGAAACTTAGTCTCTATTTACCTCAGTTTCCTCATACGTTAAATGAGGATAATAATAACACCTACCTCCCAAGGTTGTTGTGAGAATCAAATGAGATAATATTTGTAAGATGCTTTGCAAGCCTTAAAGCACCATATGCTAGCTATTATTCTAAAGTATCGTGGGAAAAATGCCAGTTGAGTACCTTCAGCTGCAATAAAGCAGGAACACAAGTAGGCTAACCAAAATGTTATCGGGCTCTTATCAGGGGTGCTTTAATGAATTCATAAGGAAGTTTGGGAGATAGCTGGATGGATAGATAGATAGATAGATAGACAGGATAGATAGATAGATAGATAGATAGATAGATAGATAGATAGATAGATAGATAGATAGATGGAGATAGACACACACAGACACAAACATATACACATATATAGTATGTATGTATATATGTATGTATGTGTGTGTTTATACACTCATATATACATATACTTCCAAAGTTCTTGAGGATGCTTGAAAAGAATTTTTTTCCTTATGAAAACCTAACCTTTCCTCCTTCCATCCCACCTCCAATCTTGTTCCTATGACACATTTCCTTATCAAATCCTTACTTCATAGATAGTACAAAGGCAAGCTTCAGCCAAGCCCCACATGAATTAACAAGAATTCCAGCTAAGGAAAATCTGAACTGATGAGGTCATCCTGGATTTCTCATGTGATGACTGACTTACAACATATCTCACTGGTTCTCCCATGTCTGTCTCCAGTTCCTCCTTCCCATGCCACCTTCTCTTAATTGACTCTCTTCCACACCCAGAAGTCTTTGACATTCTTGGGCCTGGGGTGATGACTATGACTCTAGAGTTGCCTTTTCCCTGCACTAAGATGGACCTTTAATTGGAAGGAGCTGCCCAAAAGGTAGACTCTTTGAATCTCAGGGTTGAGATGGAGCCAATGCCTCTTCATTGACCCTGTTATCTATGTGTATGGACAAGAATCCCTACAGAATGATGAGCCCCTCCTCAGGTCTTAGCTGGAGCTCCTGGGAATCCCTAAGACTCTGGTTTAGGATGAAGGAGTGGGGTGAGTATTTTAATGCCATTCATTGATTTGTATGTGGCCATGGTGGCCTCTGGGAAGTTTTGTGATGGCCATAGGTGTATGAACCTATTGCTTCCTCTTAGGTCTCTGCTTCTAGTAGAGTAGCAGCAGGCCTTGAGGACTCAACCATTCCAGTGGTAGCCAAAACCTTGGGTTTTTCTAGGAATTGTAAGAATTTTTTTGAAAATCCCACCTAAAAGAAATGGTATTTAGCATTTATGAGCATATATCCACCTAATCTGGTCTTAATAAATCATTTCACAAGGTTAATAATACACTGTAATGGATTATCCCCTTGGTGATGTCCACCAATATCTTGAACCCTTTCATGATGTCTTTCAATTGACTGCCCAGGTCACCAATTGTTCCTGTAAACTAACTGTCCGCCATAACATTGTACTGTCTAGTGTCATGCTGTTTGTGAGCCAGACACAGGCAAAAGTATTAGTCTGAAACTCAAGAAGATGCTGTTCTAATCTCTATTGTGTGACCTTGAGTGAGTCCCTTCTTTCTATGCACCTCAGTTGCCTCTATCTGTAAAATGAGGGGGTGGAACTGGATGATCTCTAACCTCTATGAACCTATAGGACATTGGAGTATGACTGTATTCTAGTATAATACTGCAGAAGTTGACAGTGCAGTCTTGTGATTATAAGCTCTGGAAAATATTCTTTCCATCTCCTTCAAGGTGTGACCTTAAGACTTAGGAAGGTAATAGTTTTGGCTGGAGAAATCTGAGTAAGTTTTCAGTTGTGTTGTGCTTGTCCTTTGTTTCCAAAAAGGACCATGGCATCAGGGAGATGATGTTATGACTTGCAGTTGACTTATATTTGAGTGAGGGAAAGCTGTGCAAGGTCTTCAGCCTCACTTTCTACTCCAGAGCCATCTGGATTAATTGACCAGATAGTCATCCCAAAATACAGCCATTAAGTGGAGCTTGGTCAGGGAACTATTGTGGTCTAAACCATGAGCTGCAGAGTGACCTGTGTTTAAGGTTGTGTGTGTGTGTGTGTGTGTGTGTGTGTGAGAGAGAGAGAGAGAGAGAGAGAGAGAGAGAGAGAGAGAGAGAAGAAGAAGAAGAAGAAGAAGAAGAAGAAGAAGAAGAAGAAGAAGAAGAAGAAGAAGAAATTTCTTTGTTTCTTCTCTCTTCTCTCTAAGCTTTTAGTATCTAAGTACAGAAAGAATAGCAGCAAGGGGAAAGCACTGGGATGAGGGTGGTACCTTATGGGTACCAGAAAGAAAAAGAAGAAAGATGCCCATATGACTGCAAATTGAGACGTGCTATATGTGCCCCATGGCCTCTTCTGCAATGCTAAAGCCTCATTCCTATACTTCCTTTAACTACGGGGATACTTTTATAGAGTCTCAAAGGTAGAAGGGGACTCAGAGGTCAACTCAACCAATTGGTATCTGAAACCCAGTCACCCTCCCCAACATACCCAGTAAGTGACCATTCAGCCTCTGCCTGAAGACCTCTAGCCAAGGAGAACTACCTACCTTCCCCATGACAGCCTGCTTCCTTGTCAGACATCTCTGATTACTAAGCTAAGAACCACTTCTGTGGGTTCCCAGCTGGCTCTGGCCTCTGGGGCCTAGCACAACGTAGCAGATAGCAGGTCTCCTTCCCCACATCTTCTCTTCTCCAGGCTAAACATCCTGGTTCCTTCAACCAGTGACAGGCCAGGGTTTTTGGAAGTAGAAAACAGTAGAAAGTTAAAGAAATACAAAGACTTTTAGGCAAATGAAAATAAGCACAAATTGCTGATAATAATTCCCTAACAGGGCTTAAAATTTTCCAAAGCAGGGAAGCTAGGTGGTGCAGTGAATAGAGCACCGGCCCCAGAGTCAGGAGGACCTGAGTTAAAATCCAGTCTCAGACACTTAATACTTACTAGCCGTATGACCTTGGGCAAGTCACTTAACCCCAATTGCCCTGCACTCCCCCCCTCCAAAAAGAAAAAAAATTCCAAAGCATTTTCACAATTGTAAAAGGGGTTATTGTTTAACCAATCAACAACAATGCATTAAATACCTACTATGTGTCAGGTATTCTGCACTGGAGGCACAGAGACTGAGATGAAACAATGGCTGCCCCGTGAAGGGTTCACATTCTATCAGGGGAAGCAACATGGAGACTGAGCACTTTCTAAAATGTTAGCTCATTTCTCAATCAAGAGCTGGAGGGGATCTCAGAGAAGGTCCTTCAGCACCACTTTCCCCTGGGCCACACTGTCTCCCTACATAACTGGCCCCTCAAAACAACCACAGATTGTTTTGGTCAGCCACCAATTCCTGAGACCTCAGTTTACCCATCTGTAAAAGGGGACTGTTGTGAGGATCAAACAAGATTATATCTCTGAACTTGCTTTGAAAAGTTCAATATACTATGCAAATGTCAAAAATTAATTGGAATTAATAAGAGAGAATTTTCACTTGCTTAATTCCACTCTTACCACCCTCCCCCCATAAATTGTTGAGGTTTTTTAAAATAAGCTCACCAAGGACAGGAAACTATTTAGTTTATTCTTTTTGTATCCCCACAATACCAAGCTTAGTAGACAGAGGGTATTTAATAAATGCTTTGTTGATTTGAATGTGTCTTTCATAGCTGTATTTCTTAAGACCAGTTTAACCCATAATTTTTTTTAATTTTAATTTACTTATTTAAAATTTTAATTTAATTAATAACAGTATATTGTTTCTGTACTTGGAAAATAATGATTATGCCATGACATGCAAGTGAATTCAATTTCAGTGAGAAGGCGCTGTGCACAGTTACCAGCCTCACTTTATCCTCTGGACCCATCTGGATCCAGTAGCAAGATAGAGATCAGGCTGACTGGAGATGGTCCAGGATGCATTGGGAGACCATGACCTTTTTAAACTGGGGTCTTTAACAGGTCTCAGTTTGTCTGAGGCAATGCCCATTCAGTGATTAAGGTTAGGTAAGAAATGAGGCAGAGAATGACCTCTGGTATCTAGCAAAAAGAAAAATCTATCTGGAAGGGGAAGACCCTCAGGGTTTCTGGCCAAAACAGAAACAACTGCTATTTATATTCACTCTGAGCCAATCAGAACCTAAACCATGACCAAGTAGGACTTGGTCTAGGACCTATTGTTGGTCAATCAATGAGAGCCGGAGTGATTTGGATTTAAGGCAAGGTCCTTAAAAAATATCTAGGGGATATCTTGCAAGATTCCAGGGATCAAAAATCACATTCCTTTGGGCAGAGCAGATAAGGTTAACCTTTGTGGACAGAGGGAAAGGAAGGAAAAATGTATGGGATAGAAACCACTGCCAGATCTTCAAAATGAGAATCCAAGTCAGAAAGCAGAAAGGGGCATCAGCCAGGGAGTGCATATTGTGGAAGCCCAAAGGCCTCTGTTATCCTAAGCCTAACTCGGCTCACTCCCCTGTCCAGTCTCACCATTGGTCAGTGCGGTGGGCTCACAATCTCAAGTTAATTGGAGCAAAGCAATCTCAGTCCTTTATTATCATAATTATTCATTTGACCCTTACTTATGCATATCTACACTCCAAAATTTTTTTTTGGGGGGGGGCAACCAATGAGAAGAAGGCTAGTGTTATTTCCTTTAAGTTCAAATAGGAAGCTTTAAGATGATAGACTGAGGTGAGATTCTCCCTATTCCCTCCTGTTCCTAATTGCCCCCCAAGGTAGACTATCCAGTGCTCTTGCACTGCCCCGCCAGGAGCTCTGTCCTCCTCTGGTAAGACAGTATTCTTAACCCTATACTCCACATTCAATTTACCCTAGGTACAGTTTGTGGTATTTAGCCCATTGTGAAACTTCCTATACACCCAGGTCTTTCTAACTCCCAGACCACATTCCAAGAACTAAACACCCCATCCTCACAAGCATAGCTAAAATGCCTTCCATATTTGGAAGGCTCAACTAAGATTAGGATAACACCAGAAGCAAAGGCAGCAGGTTCAATTCACAAGATAGGGACCAAAGTCACTGTAGGTCTTGGAGGTCCCTTAGTTCAGTTGTTCCTCCTCCCCACCAAAAGCACATGTGATTTGTTGGGGAGTGTTGGGGAGGTGACTTCGAATCCTACCTCAGATACTTACTAGCTATGTAAACCTGGGAAACCCTCTGGGTCTCATGTTCTTCATATCTAAAATGATGGGGTCAGACTATCTGGCCTCTGAGGGCCCTTCCAGCTCCAGATCTATGAACCTTGCCATGTCACCCCCATAATGATGATTTTGCCAGGTCAGAGGCAATATGAAGGAGTGGGAATGCAATGGGTATGGGTTTTTACCTTTAGGAACAAAATGTCTCAGGCCTCCTGCTTAGGAGGAAACTAGGCCAGAATCCCCATCGGGGTACTCCCTTGATCTCAATGTAATTTGCAACCTGTGGAGCAAATATATAAATATCTGAGGTCCCCAGCTCACCACTGAATCTGAAGAACCTTTCACCATCAATGTCACTAGACCCACAGACTTGCCAGAGCATGTCAGTTTAAGGAGACTTGGATGTCTAGCTATAGACTTCAGTTGCAGGAGCTGAGGACAGTGTCTGCCACCAATTCTCCCCTTCTATCCCCACATTTATAAATTAGTAACTAATATTTCTATTGTGCTTAAAATTTGCAAAGCATTTTACATATATATATATATATATATATATACACATACATTTAAATCTCATTTGATCCTCATAAGAATCCTGGGAAATAGGTGCTATTATTATCCCCATTTTATAAATGAGGCAGGTGGAAGTTAAATGACTTGCCCAGGCTGACACAGCTGGATTCGGATTCAGGTCTTCCTGACTCTAGGACCATTGCCCTACCCACTGTACCTGCCATGTAGTAAATTAGTCAACTGTAATGATGGTGTTATAGTGCAGAGTTTAATATGCTTGAACTATGTTTCTGGAATTGGTCAAAATGAATTCTTTTTCCCAAGCTACTTGTGTACTGCAGACCTTGGCATTGTTGTAGCATGGCACATGTCATGGTATGTCAGTTGCATATATTGGCATCTTTTTGTTAAGTTGGTTTTTTATGCAATTGAAAAATTTGCTCATAGGTAAGAACAATCCAGGGTTGATACAGAATCGGTCTATGGGAAAAAGTGATTGCTGACTATTAGGACCCTGTAGCCAAGGGTCCTCCTGCTTTCAAAAATCCCCAGGATCTATTAACAGCTCATATTTCAATAGCACTTGATGTGATTCAAGAGGAACCGAGTGCTAATAGCTGAGAAGATATGGAAAGGCTTCATGTAGGATAGGGTACCTGAGCCATGCTTAGAGGAAAGCTGGGGAGCCTTGAGACAGAAGGAAGGAGGGAGAGGGGGTACCTTCAGGGCATGGGGGAACACTCATGCAAAAGTATAGGAGGCAGGGGTCAGACAGGTATACACGGGGAACAGCAACAGACCAGTTTGACATAAATGAAGAGTGAATAGAGGGGAATAATAGAAAAGGAAATGGAAGAGGTAGCTGGGAGTCAGACTGCAGAGGACCTTAAATGCCTGTCTAAAGATTTTGTATTTTGTCCTAGATGCAATGGGGAGCAATTGAATATTTTTTTATAAGGTAAGGGAGCACATGACCAAATCTGATGTGTATTGTGAAGGCTAGATTGGAGAAGAGGACAGAGAAGGAAGTCAGTTAGGAGACTGTGGCAATAGTCCAGTCAAGAGATGATGAGAGACTAAACTTGGGTTAGTGTAGGTAAGTGTTAGGGCAGAGTTGGGGATGGGTATGACATGTTATGAAATTAGATAAACTAGACTTGGCTACTGGTTACATATGGAAATTGGGGAAAAGAGAAGAGTCAAGGATGTTTAGTGATGGTTGTGAACCTTGGAAAGATTGGGATACCATCAACAGACATGGAGGAGCTTAGAGGTGGGATAGGTTTGGAGGGGAAATATAGCAGGCTGGAGCACAGGAGAGAAGGGGCTCGATTTCTAAATATGGGAACCATCTGCATAGAGAGGCTCATTGAAGTCATGGGAACTGTTGAGAGCACTAAGAGAAACTGTCTAGAGGGAAAAGAGAAGAGGGCCCAGGCTAGACCCTTGGAAGGAGGGGGCATCCACACTTGGAGGGCAGTGACAGGAGAATAAGCTAATATTACATTAGGTAGGAGGGGAGCCAAGGTAGAATCATGGCATAGAAACTAAGGCAGGAAAGATCCTCCAGGGAGTGGACAACAGTGTCAAAAGCTGCAGAGAGGTCAGGGAAGATGAGGGCTAAGAAAAAGCCATTGGATGTAACAGGTGATCATTAGTATTCTTGGACAGAGCAAGTTTGGTCCAGTGGTGGGGTTAGAAGTCAGATTGCAAAGGACTAAGATGTGAATTGGAAGTGAGGAAATGGAGGCAATAAAGTATAAGTTGGCCTCTCTAGAAGAGGCAACATGGTACAGCAGGTAGAACACCAGCTTCAGAGCCAGGAAAGACCAGGGTTCAAATTCTGCTTCTGATACTGTGTAACACTGGACAAGTCATTTAACTTCCTGGGGCCCCAGGCAACTCTCTAAGACTATACCTCGGCAAAGTGATGTCAGCATTGGTAGAGGGGAATTTCCTCAGGTGGGGGCTCCCTATCCCACTGAAATCACACTTCTGGTCCTTGTCTCTGGCCTCCACTATTTCTAGGAGTTTAGTTAAGGAGACTGAAGTGGCAGAGGCAAATTTAGCCTCTGCAATCTTCTTAATAATTCATGCTGGGCCTCAGAAAGCACTTGGTCCTCCCTCATTAGACATCTTCAAGCTAAGGCTAGATGGCAGCTTGATGAATTGCTTGGTGATTGTCAAAATATTTATAGAGATGGAATTCTTTTTCATCTACCACTTAGAGTAGATGGCTGCTGAGGCCCCTTACAGCTTAGAAATCCTTAGATTCAATTATCTCATGGTCTGATTTAGCAGAAGCAATCAATGACATTAGGCAAAGAATGTTTGGGGGATGGTGAGGAAGCAGTGTCAGTGTGTAGGACCAGTTTGGCTAAAGTAGAATGAGATCATATAGAGAAAGAATGAGAGAGAAAAGGATGGAAAGGTAGTTTGGAGCAATTTTCTGAAAGACTTAGAATGCCAAAATGGGCAGTTTGGACTTCATCTTCTAGGCTATAGGTCCACTGAAGTTATTTAACAGATGAATGACATGATAGAAGCATTATTTTAGGGTGGCTAAGTGGTGCGGTGAATAGAACACCAGCCCTGGAGTCAGAAGGACCTGAGTTCAAATCCGGCCTCAGACATTTAATACTTACTAACTCTGTGACCTTGAGCAAGTCACTTAACCCCAATTGCTCTGCCCTCCCCCCACCAAAAAAAGCAAAAGAAAATAAGAAGAAGCATTATTTTAGGTAAAAATAATGTGACACTGGTGTCAGGCATGGATTTGAGAGGGGAAAAGTCTGAGGGATCAGATAGGAAGCTAATGCCATCATCTAGGGTAAGGTCATAAGAAGTAATTTGTTGCTGTTCAATTGTTCAGCTGTATCTGACTCTCCGTGACCCCATATGAAGTTTTCTTGACAAAGATACTGGGGTGGTTTGTCATTTCCTTCTCTAGTGGATTAAGGCAAAAAGAAGTTAAGTGACTTGCCCAGAGGCACACAGCTAGAGAGTGTCTAAGGTCAAATTTGAATTCAGGTCTTCCTGACTCCAGGCCTAGCATGCTATCTACTGAAACATCTAGCTAGAAATAATACCAGTTCACAGTTCTATAGGGCATTTAAGTGGCACTGCCTACCCTAAAGTTAAGAAGACTCACCTTCCTGACTTCAAATCTGGCCTCAGACAATTATTAGCTGTGTATGACCCTGGGTAAGTCACTTCACCCTGTTTGCCTCAGTTGCCTCACCTGTAAAATGAGCTGAAGAAGGAAATGACAAACAACTCCTGTGTCTTTGTGAAGAAAACCCCAAATGGGGTCATGAAGAGTCAATCACAACTGAGACAGCTGAGCAAGAACAATGTTTATATATATTTGCAATGTACTTTGTGTTGCCCCCAAAGCCTTTACACTTAAACCTGAAAGAAAACTTTTGGGATTCCCTGTATATTATCTCATTTGATCTTCACAACAACTCTCTGAGGTAGGTGCTCTTATTATCCCCATTTTGCAGATGAGGAAACTGAGGCTGAAAGAGGTCATCTAACTGGTAAGAGTCTGAGGCAGGATTCAAGTTCAGGTCTTCCTGACTCCAGGTCCAGCACTATCTACTGTATCATCCAGCCTTCCATAAGGAAATTCAACTAAGGTGCTGTCAGAGGGAAGGGAAAGGAAGGAACAGGAGACATAGAGAAGACAGCCTCAAAAGGACTTGATGATTGGTTAGGTATGGAGGGAGAACTCAAAGGTGACGCTGACCAGGTGATTGATGGCCCTGAGAGGAGCAGGGAAGTTGGGGCAGGGAAGCTGGTTTTGAGAGAAAGAGGAGGAGTTTGCTTCTAGGCATGCAGAATTTGAGATGATAACACAGCCTTACAGGGCAGTTATCTAGCTGATACTACATACTACATACTACATACTACATACTACATACTAGATATTGGATACTAGATACTAGATACCAGCTGATACTAGAAACTGAGGCAGGTTAGAGCTCTCCTGAAGGTCCAAAAAAGATGGAATCATTCAGTCCACAAGCATTTGCCAGGCACTGTGCCAGGGGCTGGGGATACAAAGCAGAGGGATTGGGGGGATCAGGGAAGCTGGGAGCTTAGAAGGACTTGCTCAGTGCCAACTTGCACAATCAAGTGGCTTTCCTTTGTTCAAATGACTGATGTTTCATCATTCAGAAATCTTCTGCTATTTCCTCCTTTATCAGATGGGGAAGGTCAACAGAGGCAACACAGTACATTAAGAAAGCAATGGAAAAATACTACTTGCCATACGGGTTAGCTCTTGAGAAGGGGGCAGGAGACCTAGGATACATGGTGATGTAAAAAACAGAAAACACCAATAAAAAAAAATTTTAGAGGGCAATGAATTTGGAGGCAGAGGACCAAGGTGTAAATCTCAATTCTGCCACTTATTAATTGTGTGACATTAGCTAGGGCTTCACCTTCCAGGACCTAAGGCTCTTCCTCTGTAAAATGAGGGGGGAGGGGTACCCTAGATGGCCTATGAGATCCTGTCCAACTCTAGATCTGTGACCTTGGGCAAGTCATTTTACCTTTATGGGCTTCATTCTCCCCCTCTGGAAAATGGAGTTGGATTAGATGGCCTTTGAGATCCCTCCCAGCTCTAGAGTGAGGAGCCTGTGATTGGATGAGGCCCAGATGTCCTGCAAAGGCATTGTGTCAGGCCTAGATTATGCCAGGTGTGATGGAATCTACTTCATATAACTGAAAAATCAGTGTAGGGAAAAGAACTAAAGAAGGATTCCCCTTAGGATAAGAGCCCACCGAAGCTCATTTACAAATGCCATGTGCTCCACTTAGTTGTTACAGGCTGGTCTGTGATTCCTAAAATTTTAGGAACCTGAGCCCAGCAGAGCCAAATGAGAACAAGGTCAGCACAAGCCATTAGGACTTGAAAAGCTAGGACTAATTTTCAACATTCACAAATGTTTTCTCATCTCGTTGTTTTTGTTCAGTTATTTCAGTTGTCTCTGACTACTTGTAACCCCATTTAGGGTTTTCTTGGCAGAGGTACAGGAATGGTTTGCCATTTTTTTCTCCATTCATTTTACAGATGAAGAAACTGAGGTAAATGAGGTTCAGTGACTTGACCAGGGTCACACAGCTAATGTCTGAAGACACATTTGAACTCAGATCCACTGTACCAACTTGCTATCCTAATTTCTCATCTTAACATACCAATAATAAATATTTGTTGAATTGAATTAAATTATTCAATGGATCTGTGATCTCACTGATAAATGTCCTACCTCTAGTGTCTCATCCTTCCCTTCTCATACTGGTCCATGTTCTCAGATAGATCCTCCCACAAAGGGTCTATCCAACATTTGGGAGAAATTCCTCCTAGGTCTTTTTCCACTTCATGAATATTGGTTATCACTTGCTCTCAATAAAAGACCATCCACCCTCATTTTACTATCAGATATTTCCAGAATAATAGCCCTTATGGCATTTCTTCTGCAGAGATCATTGCTGGAAATGTGCTATAGCCTACTTGTGCCCATCATGCATCTCTCCATTGCCCTTTGGATCACTCACAACTTTGATTCTTTTGAGATTAATATGATGGTCTAAGATTCATAACCACAGAGCATCATTGGGAAAACATTTGTCTTACAAAAAAAATGATTGGTCTGTGTACCAAGGAGCAGAAACATGGTTAAAAAACAGTGTTCCATTTGCCAAATGCAGTCCAGCCCACCCTGTTCTTCCATTCAAGCCTGAAACCAACTCATTCATCTTATAGGTACTGATGGCCTAGCTATCCAAATGCATGCCTTAGTCTGTGCAATGGGTGTTTTTCATCCATTTAGTTTCTTCTGAATAGATTGGTAGGCTGATCTCTTCAGAGTAATCATGGATCTCAATGAGGGGGTCCTGTAATGTTTAGGGGTTTGATGAAACCAGCACAATATGCCCCTGAACAAGAACCTCTAGATTATACAGAGGTTCCCAACCTATTTGACCTACTACCCCCTTTTCAAAAAAATTACTCAGTGACCCCCAAATCTATTTTCTTTAATCCTCTAACAGTTTTTTTAAAATTTGTGTCCCCTAAGGCTACTACCAGCCCCCCCCCCCATCATTCCAGTGCTCCCTAAGGGGCAGTATAGCCTACTTTGGGAACCTATGCTAGAAGATGTCATATGTAAGGGGAAATGCCTCTTCCATTTGGGCCTCTGTCACAGTGACAGATACCTTTGATGAGTGTAAATCTTCCTGTTTTATGCTTCACTTGATAGTAATAATGAGAGTTGCTGAACCTACTCTAGGATTGAATTTATCAAGGAATCTTCTATAGTTTTAGCATATGCATGAGAGAGTGTCTGTATCACCTTAACACGTGCATGAAGGAGCACTTCATAGGCTGTATTTTGATCCACCAAGTCTCTTTTTGGTAATCAATTTAAAAAATTAATATAATAGACTCTTGTTTTTTTTTCCATACCTTTCAGTCAGGTGAATGAGGAAAGATCTGCTCTGCTATACAGAATCATTTGGAAAAGCATGCTTGTCCCTTTCTTATCTTTCCATCAAGGATACCCTAAATGTATAGTCATTGTGTAGATTATTCTTATAGATATTCTTTTTTTGTTTTTTTTGTTTTTTTGTTTTTGGAGGGCATTTGGGGTTAAGTAACTTGCCCAAGGTCACACGGCTAGGTTTTTTTGTTTGTTTGTTTGTGTGTGTGTGCATTAAGTGTCTGAGGTCGGATCCGAACTCAGGTCCTTCTGACTCCAGGGCCGACACTCTACTCACTTCGCCATCTACTGCCCCTATAGATTTTCTAAAGATGAAGAAGTATGGGCTGGTAGTTATTGACAACCTATCTATCTCCTTGTTTTCGATGTTTTCATCATCTGTCATTTTTTTTCGCATCCTTTTGAGATCTTGTCTGCCCCAAGATAGTTTGTAAAATGATCCCTTGATGTTTTGAAGGTTGTTTTGCCTCCAGCCCAGATTTCATCAGTGTGCATTTCTCAGGTCCAGCTACTCTTCCCAAGTGCCATTATTAAGTGTCATTTCTCCCTCCAGGACTCAGATGATAGGAATCGAATGTGGTGCTTCCATTTTCATTAATCATAAAAATAGTTCCAGTAACTTTAACAAATCTTGCTGCTTGTCCTCCTACCAGCATTACCTCTGAGTACTGGTGGGATAATGTGCCTTAGTTGAGTCTTATGCCAAACTTGCATTAGCCTTGCTTTTGCTTCTGCTTGTTTGCTGTTTTATGAGGTGACATCACTAATATTCTTCCACCATCTTTCTCCATACAGATGTGTTTGCGTCTTGCTTTTTGTTGAATTTAACTGAATTAAAATTAATAATGTAACTGATTTCATCTCTATAGTTGGGCAATAAGGGAAACGTGAGTCATTAGCTTACAGGCATCTCAAGCTCAACATCTTGTCCAAGTTGTCTTTGTAACTTCTCAGATCGATGGGTGTTCTTTTCCCTTCCATTCAGGGAGACACTGATGGCCATTAACATTTTATTAACATCTATTAAGAGCTTCAAAGTGCACTAAGACTCCTGAAACACCTTGTGTACATTATTCATTATGATTCAATACCATTATTGATTTTTGTATTGTCTTTTTCCCATTAGAATTTGAGCTCCTTCGCAGCAGGGACCATCTTACTCCTCTACTTGCACTTCTGGTGCTTAACTTAAAAGCCCCACTGGGGCTTTTGCACATAGTAAACACTTAATAAATGCTTCATCCATTCATCTCTGCAGAGCCTTCTCCACACCATCTGCAGTTCTCAGGACCCAAACCCTTCTCAAAACACCTTGTATTTGATGTACATATTGTGTCCCGCAGTAGAATTTCTTTCCTTCCTCCCTCCACTATCCCCCTCTAAACTTAGTTTACAATCATATACCATTTGCAAAATGCTTTCATATCCATTATCTCATTTGACCCCCACAAGCCAGTGAGGCAAGCAGAATACCGATTATTGCTTCTGTGTTATAGATGAGAAAACAGCCTCAGAGACATGAAGGTGACTCACCCAGGGTCACATAACAAATTAGTGGCAGAGCTTGAACTTGGACCCAGCTGTTCAGATTCTAAGTGCATCATCCTTTCCAATGTTATTACAAGTTGGGTCGTAGATTGTTTGTGTTAAAGCTCTAAGGCAATAGCATCCTTTAAAAAATATTCAGACTGGGGCGGCTAGGTGGCGCAGTGAGTAAGAGCACCGGCCTCGGAGTTGGGATGACCCGGGATCGAAACCGGCCTCAGAAAATGAGCACCCACACATAAAAAATAAAGACTAGCCGTGTAACCTTGAGCAAGTTACTTAACCCCAATTGCTTTAAAAAAAATATTCAGACTTCAAGCTAAACCTTTCAAACATGGCATCTTTAAATATACTGTTAGAATCACCACACACACACATACACACATACACACACACACACACACACACACACACACACACACACACACCCTGGCCAATGTGGTCCTGCTGACACTAAGGATAATTACCTTCCTTGATGTCCTATGTCTGAGCTACTTTATGGAAGGTACCCAACAGGAGCTAGAGATATTGTCTTCTTGTAAATAATGTTGAAATCTTTCCAAGTGGTCTTGGCAGACTCTAGCTGTATCATTGTTTCCTCATATTCTCTTTTCCCACTTGCCCCCTTTATGTCCTTAAAACTGTCACTCTCCATACCAACTTTGTCAGCTTCAGCTCCATTTTCCATAGTTCAAGGTCCTCTGGAGACACTGCCTCTCCAGGCATCTTGCAGGATCACTGGATTCTTTGGCAGAGTCGTGTTGTTGATGAATTACCATGGCCCACATTTCTCTTCTTCCTTTTCCTTGCAAGACAGCCCAACGTTCTTAAATTACTCTCTTGGCATTTTTGTTATAGCAGAGAATTTGACATGGCTCCAAGCTATTCACGACTCAGGTTATCTTCAGAATAAAACTTGTAAAACTTCTTTTTCTTATGTCACAGGTATCTTATTACTGTGTATTACTTTTGACTTTCTCGAAAATGAATTTAGGAGATTTTTTGTTTTAAATGTTTTTCATTTATTTTTCCAAAAGAAAGTATAATTTTGCAAGAAGGAAAGATCCTGGCTACCTCTCAGGAATCTCAATTTCTCTGATATCATTATTGCCAATTTCCCACCCCCCCCCCATGTAAAATTTCCATTACTAAAATCATGTTGAATCCATAAGATATGCCCTAAAGCCTGTGTGGTTGCTCCTAGGGACTCTGCCTAAAATTTGGATAATTGTTACCAAGTAACAGCAGAGCCCTGAATTACAGAGCATAGTTTTTGCAGTTCCTTTAGCCATAAGTGTGGATGATTGAAATATGTAAGAAATTAAGCTATGTAATCCACCCAGTGCCCTTTATTTTTGGAAAAGGAGGAGAAAGAGAAGGAGAAGGAAGAGGAGGAGGAGGAAGAGAAGAAGAAGGAGGAGGAGGAAGAGGAGGAGAAGGAGAAGAAGAAGAAGGAGGAGGAGGAGGAGGAGGAGGAGGAGGAGAGGGATGAGAAAGATGAGGAGGAGGAGGAGGAGGAGAAAGATGAGGATGAAAAAGAGGAAGAAAGAGGAGGAGGAAGAAAGAGAAGGAGGAGGAAGAAAGAGAAGGAGGAGGAAGAAGGAGAAGGAGAAGGAAGAAGAAGAAGAAGAAGAGGAAGAAGAAGAAGAGGAAGAAAAGGAGAAGGAGGAGGAGATGAGGATGAGAAAGAGGAAGAAAGAGGAGGAGGAAGAGGAAGAAAGAGGAGGAGGAAGAAAGAGAAGGAGGAGGAAGAAGGAGGAAAAAGAAAGAGAAGAAAGAAGAAGAAGAAGAAGAAGAAGAAGAAGAAGAAGAAGAAGAAGAAGAAGAAGAAGAAGAAGAAGAAGAAGAAGAAGAAGAAGAAGAAGGGCAGCTAGGTGGCGCAGTGAGTAAGAGTGCCAGCCCCAGAGTCGGGAGGACCTGGGATTGGTTCCTGCCTCAGTTACTTGGCACCCACACATAAATAACTAGCTGTGTAACCTTGAGCAAGTTACTTAACCCCAATTGGAAGAAGAAGAAGAAGAAGAAGAAGAAGAAGAAGAAGAAGAAGAAGAAGAAGAAGAAGAAGAAGAAGAAGAAGAAGGAGAAGGAGAAGGAGAAGGAGAAGGAGAAGGAGAAGGAGAAGGAGAAGGAGAAGGAGAAGGAGAAGGAGGAAGAGGAGGAGGAGGAGGAGGAGGAGGAGGAGGAGGAGGAGGAAGAGGGGGGAAGGGGAAGGGGAGGAAGAAAGAAGAAGAAAAAAGAAGAAACAGTTTATTAAAGTATCAGTCTTGTTTCTGATCGATATAACAAAGAAAGCAAAGAAACACCACAGGGAGCAAGAAATAATAAAATCTCCACGTAGAAGAAAATTGTTTTTTTACTGGATAACTTTTGTTAAGTTTAATCACTACTCAGTTTAACCCATGTGTCCTTCCAGCCTAATTTGAACTCATTTTGAAGTTTATAGACATTAAAAAAAAACACTACTGGGCCTCAGCCTGTACATTGCCACCAAAAATATGGTTTTAGGGCAACAAATATCAAAGCATGGCAAGATTCTGGTCGCTTTAGCATTTAAATCATATTTCCTCAAAACTTCAAGCATTTCTTATTTCTCCAATGTCAATATTCCCTCCACTGGTACAGATCACAATTCCACTGTGACTTAGAGGATGATCTTTGAGAGTTGTGGCAAAAAGCAAAATGAAATCAGCACCCTGCAGCCAAACTGGTAATGAGACTCTCCAAATTTTCATGGCTGGATCTCAAACCATAGACATACGGTCCGTCACCAGGCCTGTGCTTTTTTAGCTGCCAGAGCTCATGTTGTACTGGCAGAACTCCCAGAGTCACCTGTGTGCCATGATAAAGCATCAGAGGAAGCCCTAAGTCACCCTAATTCTTTCACTTAGGGCTTCATACATCTTTGGGTCATGGCTGGTCTTGCCAGTCAAGCTGCCAGAGCAAAGATCCCTCTCCATTCTTATTCCCCAAATGGATCAAATGAAAAGAAAGCCAAGCTAACATGGTTACCAGATGCCTCATGCCAGCTAATATCTGTGTCCAGCAATCAGAGAAAACTCAATATGCCCTTAGGATATGTTATGTTTTTCCCCACTCTCTCTCCTCCTTGCCCTCCCTTCTGCCCAGAGTCCATCTACATTTAACGACCACCTCCTCCTCTACAGAAACTTTCACAGATTTCTTTGCAATGTAGTTCTCTGCTTAAAGGTTCTTGCCTCTCTCTGAAGATTCTAAAAATCAATTCTGAATATAAGAGAACATTGCATAATTTTTTAGACTGTTATGTGTTAGTTTCTTCACATCCTCTTGAGGACATGTGCTTTTTAACAGGAAATGGTCCAAGGAATGGAACTCTAATGGCAAAAATATAGGCACTGTGGCAGGTTAGCGGAGGAGGTGTTTGGGAGCCAAAAGTCATCCCGTATGTGTGTAGCTGATCCTACTGGCCCCGTCCTTACTCAATTTCTTTCTCTAGGAAATCTCTACTAAGCAAGAATTTTGCAGTAAACTTTGTTGAGAGAATGACTGCACAAATAATTTCCTTGAAAACAATCTGGACAACTTCACCCAGTACCGTTCTAAATCTCGGAATGCTTCTCCTCTCTCCAAGGGGCCTGTATCATATCCCTCTGGAGTTTTCTCAGGGAATGGCAGCAAGAGATCTCAGCTGTGAGATGTGCCCTTGCTAGGCTGAGTTTATCAGGTCAGAGATAATCCCAAAGAAAAGGCATTATAGGAACATTCCTGACTTCTGAAAGAAGTGTTTTTCTGAAGAGCACAGAACAGGATTTGGTGGTGCTATTGTAGACTTGGAGTCAGGAGACCTGAGTTCAAATCCTGACTCAGGCTTTTGTAACTCTGAGCCTCTACTTCCCCCCTTTGTAAAATGGGGCAAATCAATCATTTTTGAACTCCCTAAGTCGTAAGTTAATTGTGAGGAGTATACTTGGAACACCTTAGAGTAGTAGAAGTGAGAGTTCTCATTATTTGGAAGTACCTGAAGCCTCACTACCTCTTAGGTCTTACCCTATAATTTGCTGTGTGGCCTGAAGAAAGTTGTTTAACCTTTCTGATGCCTCAGTCCCCTAACCTGCTGTCCCTGGGCTGACAAGTAAGCCTATATAATCAATGCTGACAACAGGGTCGAGATTGGAAAAGCATGGAGTTCCCATAAGTTCAATCAGCACCAATTGGGGGGCCAGAGGAGGGACAAGATTTAGGACAGGCCTGGTTCCTGCCCTCTTGGAGCTCTCTCTGCAGAGTTGTTGGGTAATGGTGTGAAATGGGAGGTGACAGCTCTAGAGGAAGAGCATCTGGCTTCATGTCTGGCCTCTTTGGTCAAAGAGCTTAATTCTGTTTCTCAGTTTCCTCACCCGTAAAATTAGGAAATTTGGCTTGCTAGCATCTGAAGTCCTTTCCAATTCTATGATTGTGATCCTATACATGACCTTCACCTCCCTGGGCCTTAGTCTCTTTACCTGTAAAATAAAGAGGTTGAACTGAATGACCTCTAAAATATATTCTAGCTCTAGAGCTCTGCTCCTGTGTGTGATTCTGGTCGTCACCTCATCTCCTTGACTCAAAGCTTCTCAATCTATAGAATGAAGGGTTTGGCCTAGAAGGTCTCTGACTTCCCTTCAAGCTCTAGATCTGGGATCCTATATGTGACTTTGGACAAGTCACTTTACTCCTCAGGCCTCAGTTTCCCAATATGGAAAATGAAGAAGTTGGCCAAGATGGCCTCTGAGGTCCCTTCCAAACCTAGGTCTATCATTCTAAATTTCAAACAGTTGGCTTTGGCTTGGGGTAGGTAGATTGGGCAAAGGAAAAGCCTTCGTGTGACTTTGTAGTAGGGATCATACAATCTGGAGCAGACAGGGTTAATGGTATGCTGAGAACTTCATGAGGCTCCCCTTGCCCCTGTCTCTGCCCCCAGTGAGGCATACAATTGTGGGAGATTTGGCTTTGAAAGCAGGTTCTCTTTGTTTTCTTGGCAGCCATCCTGGCCTCCTTAAGTGTACTTATCTATACTTTCCTTTACCTGCCTTTATAAAGTTTTCTGAAATGGATTGGACTTGATTGTAGGTATTTTTTCCTATTCAAAGGCTATAATTTCTGGTGGTCTGTGGTGTTTGCCAGCAATGGCAAGGCAAGGACCCACTCACTGTATGTCACTCATGAATCTCAGTGCTTTCAGACAGGACTTGGCAACTTCTGAGAGACCATTGTGAAGGTAATCCCACATGGAAGCACTGAATGGGCCCAAAGCAAGGACTGGGAACCTTCCAGTTAGAGAAGAGGGGAACCAAGTGATGCAAGGACCACCAAGAAGGCCTCCCTTGCTCAGAAGAATATACACATGTTCCAGCAAGGCAGCAGTTAGGAAGATCTAAGCTCAAATCTAACTGTGTGATCCTGGACAAGTCACTTTGCCTCCCCTGTTTCCTCATCTGTAAAATGAGGCAGTTGGACTTGATGACCCCTAAAGTCCTTTCTACCTCTAGATGTCAGATCTGATGAGTCTTTGAATTACTACTACTCCTTGTCAAGTAGTTATTCACCACTTTGTGGAAATAGTGTTAAGCAAAGTGCTTCCTTGCTAAGACCTAGCTGAGACCACCCAAATTGAGAAAGCAAGAGTTTTAATTGGCAAAGAGAGGGTCAGGGATAATTCTGAAGCAAAGGGAACTTGACAGAATGATAATCACTATTAGGAAACCTGAGCCAACCAAAGTAAGGCCATGAAGGTCCAAGATACCTTGGAGCCAAGGGAGAGGAAATATCAAGAGGTCAGTGAGAGGAACAGAAATGAAGCCCAGAAGGGGTGATAGTCAGGCCTCCTGATAAGCCCATCAGCCCTAGGTTTTATAGACCTGGCCCAAAACATAGACAGGGAAAATAAATGGGGAAAAGAGAAAGGAAAAGAAGAGTAAAGGAGGAAAAAAGAACAATACAGTTATCACTTCCACATTACAGGGGTTAGGGCCACCAAGCCCCCACCATCTGGAAAATCTGAGTAAAAGTTTTTGACCCTCCCTTTGTACCAGAGAAGTCTGAATGATTATGGTATTAAATGATAAAATATGTTTATATTATACAATGCTATATATATATATTTATATATATATATATATATTTTATGCATTTGAGTTTCTAAACTTTTTCTGTGTCATCTACGGCTTCCACAAAACTCCCCCAAAATTCCTATTTAATTTCTAATCCCAACCCGTTATATATCGAAACTGTGATGGGGGAAAGTCATGATGTGGAAGGGATAACTGTATTAAGAGGGTTAGACAGAAATGCCCAAGTTTAGGAGTAGTGAAGATGGGCCAGACAACAATGACTCGGGGAGCCCTAAAAAAAATCAGTATCAGAGGTTCCCTGGCCCAGTTTTAAAGGTTTTCCCAGATAATAGCATAATGGAACTTCAAGCTTCCTTTGAGGAATACCTACCATATATAGCACCCCCATAAGTTCCTTCCCCTTTCTCAATTCAAAAGATCCTGGACACGGGGCCTTTAAGAGAAGTCTCGCCAAAGACCTTCCTAGTTGTATGATGAAATGCAGGTTCCAGACAATAGACTGTCATCAACCTGCCACTGTCTTAAGGGTCCTCTATTAAGAAGCCACATTACATATCCAAAAGTGGCACTGGAAGAGGCAGACAGTCTCAGTGAGTAGGGTAGCTCTCTGTACCTGTGGCAAGATTGGCATCAGTCAGGAAAAGGTGATTGGTCAGACTTATTTGTGGTATGGAAGGAGCATTATGGGACATGTCCATTGTGACCTTGTCATCTCCCATAGAGAGTAAATGAGCCAGTTAGTCATGGTACCAGGGCTGATCAGGATATCATCAACTGATGCTCTTTTTTTCATGATTCAGACTGTGTAATAGTTGTTTAATTCCTACTGGTTTTCTTATTTTGACTCTACCTCATGTGTTAACTAACTGTGCTGTCTCTATAATGTCCTTTTACACAAAGCAACTAGAGATATTTCATTGAATGTTAAACTTCCCTAGAGAGAAGACGGGGGCTAGAATTATCATAGTCATTGTCAGATGAGAAAACAATCCCAGACATAATGTTAGTTACCACAGGGCAAGGACAGGCCCACCCAAGCATCTGATGTAATGGGGGCAGCAAATGACCTTCGTGCCCATTTGGAGGGGATGTGGGGCCTGGCAAATTTATCTTTGAGAAGTTTGCCCAATCTCTTTGCAGAAAGAGGCCGCCACTACTAGAGACACATGCAGAGACCACCCATCTCCTCCACACAGCTATGGTATCAGTCACTTGCCTCACAAGTGGTCTGCCTTTGAATCCAAAGTGGCCATTTCAATGGCCAAGGATGAACTGTGTCTTTGGAGGCACCTCAGCTACAGTCATATAGCCATAGCAGTTAGAAGGCTACCTAGAATCTAGACCCTCCATCTCTAGACCCCCATTCTCTCTTTTCACCTGACCCATATTTGTAACCCGGAGGGACAAGTTGCATATCTAGAATGTTTCCACATGTACAACATTTACGTTGATGCTTCAAGAAACTTGGAATTTGAATCCTCCCACCACCAGCAGAAATGCTAATTCCTCCAGACCTTAGCAGACAAGTTTCATGAATTACTATAGAAAAAAAATTAGTTTTGATGCCCTTTTCCCCACCCCACTCCATTTCTGGTGGCGAACCTCTGCGCACTTAACCAAGGAGATCCTCAGCTGCCAGACACATAGTCCAGGGCTCAGCATGGAACAGGAGCCTTTACAGCTTGATAGGACCTCCTCTGGCAGCACTCTTGAAAGCCTGAGGTCACCTCCACCCCACAGTGAGCCCTAAAAGGAGGATACCAACAGAGGTGCATACTCTTAGGTGTGCCTTGGGTCAAGAGATACTTGTGGTGTTAGCAAAGGCTCAATGGTCTTTTCAGATCTCTCCAGTGACTGTTTCAATGAACTTTCTCAGCCACCATCTTCACATGGCTAAGGAAGAGAAGGATGGCGACGAGGACAACCAGGATGCCAACAACAACAACAACAACAACAACAACAACGGTGTCTTATCTGTTGCATTCGGCTTTTCTGTCTATAACATGGACTCCTTTCTTGTTCTCCCCATCTATTTCCTTTGCCCCAAAATGCTTTCTGTCTGGAAGTCCAACAAGATGCCCGGTTAGATCAAACCCAACTCGCAGTAAGTGGCAGTCAGATAATTGCATCCACGGGGAGAGAGAGCCCACCCCAACAAGTGACTGCCTTGTTTTTCTACCCTCGTTATTTAACAGTGTGTGCCGATTACTCAAAGCGATATGGGCAGGCCCTGGTAAATATAGAGATGCTCTAGTGTAAAGTTTGATAAGGTAAAAATGCTCAGGTTGCCTGCAGTGTCTAAAATGACTGTGGCCAGGGCTCCCTGCTTTATCGCTTTCTATAGTTTTAAAGTAGTTTGAAGCTTGAATAACATAAAATAACATAATATAATGTTATTTATGTTATTTCCCACGTGAAGAACGCCTGTAAACCTTGCAGTATTGAAACTCAGTGAACAAGGCATCTTAGACAAGCTGAAAAACAAATGGTGGTACGATAAGGGGGAGTGCGGAGCCAAGGACTCCGGGAGTAAGGTCAGTCGCTGGCGGTCTTTTTGTACTGATTAGCAATCGCAGTTTGACCCACTGTTTATTTGATTCCCCCTGAAATGGCTTTCCCAAAACAACACCCGCACACACACACACATACATGCACACACGCACGCACATACATGCACATGCACACACATGCATGCACACACATGCACAAGCACACATAACCCTAATCTCAATACAATGGGACCCCCTTATAATGCTACTCTTGAAGCAATGATACAAGGATGGGCCTTGGGGACCAACCATATCACACCAGATTGGCAGTATCATAAGTGTTCTTTTGGAGAAAGGCCATAATTTGGCCCACAGTATATTCTAAGGGGTTTCCAATGTATTTTACATTTTAAAGACTCAAGGAAAAACAATTCCAAAATCACCAAAAAAAAAAAAGAACAAATCACAACAGTTTTTTTTTCTCTTCCAGTATCAGAGACTTTGTAAGTTGTAAGTACTTTTGGTTATTTTAATATTGTGCTGGCCCCACCCTCAAATCGGGAAACCAGATTGGTCTCTGGAAGAATTCATTAATCAGCTTCATTCCAGCTGCTGTTGAATCAAGTCCAGCACCTGGGTGGTTCTCGAAGACCACTAAGTCTGTCCCATTTCTCACTTCCAAAGCTGTTTGGAGCGCTTTTGAGATCTAGCCGCATGCTGGTTGAGGGTATACATCGTCAGGATTAACATCACATTGATAAGCATGAAACACTCTTCCCCGCCTCTCCTTCACCCCACCCCTCTATCCCTTTGCTCCCCAAAGAAAGTTTTTTTTTTCCTTTGAGTTTCCGTTTTTTTTTTCTTTTTACTTTCTTTAAACTAATATTGTGGGATCGGTTAATTCATTTCATGAAACGCCAACATTCATTTCCCCTATGCACTGAACCATTTTGCTACTGTAGCTCTATGTACTGTGGCCATAAATGGCATTATTACCTGGGAGCTCAGTTATATGAAACTTAGAACTCTTGCTGTCTCAGCTTATAGGGGTCATGTCAAGGAACACATTATGAAAATCCAATAGTGGGATTGGTCTAAGGAGATTAGTGAGGGAGGGGAGAGGTGGGGGCAGGGGAGGAGCCAACCTAAAATTGATCTGTTGTGTAAGTGACATATATTTTGGATTAGTTCCTCAACTTTAACTGTCACTTCTCCTAGACTAGCAATGAGTCATGGGGTTGCTTATAGGGATAATTTCCATCTTCCTTCACATACAGTCCAATTTCAATTGGCCTTTGCGTCAGGGCAAACAAGTATAGGATTAGCATCTAAGAAATAAAAACATGTGAATATGGTCATACAAATGTATAATCTTTCCCTTTCCCATATACCTTTAATTGCCTTAAGGACACAAGGATTGGCTATGTTCCTCCCATTGCTTAGTATCCTTGATGGCTCCCCATTGCATTATAACTAAAACAGGAAATTTAATCCATTGGGGTAATAATCTGATGATAAGCAAATCATTCTAATGAATCCAGTAGCAAAATGGTTGCAATTCCTTCTAAACAGATTACAAAATGCTACTTTTTCAATGAAAACCCCTCCTCCCTCCCTTGGTCAGTCCTACCTTGAAGGTGGGGTCCAGGTAGCAATTTTTTTTCCTTTCCATTATTCAGCAATCCAGGTTTTGCTTTCTCATGCAGACTTAGCTTAGTCAAATTTGCAGTCTGACCTGAAAGTAACTGACCGTCTTCCTCATTTTTTAAAATTAGCAAATAGAAAGCTTATGATCAGTTTAGTGTTTTTAAAGATTATCCTTAACATTCACTGAAATCCAAGTTTTAAAAGGAGCTGGCATTTTTTTAAATCCCCAGCTTCCTAGAAAGGTTCCCTGATTTGTAAATGGAGCCAATCAGGGACTAAAGGGGCCTCCTACTAGGCCCCTGCAGCTCTTGGGAGGACGTTGACAGACTAACTTCTACTGCAGATGGAACCCATCAGCAGAGAGGCTTGCCACCCTAATCAAAGCTAGTCCTAGAGTGATCTTTCAACCACTGAGAAAGAAATGGAGCAAACACTGATATAAAGACCCTGGCAAAGAATGTCCCCAGCTCAGAGTTTTAGGAAATTCTAATACTCTCACCCATTGCTTTGGGGACTGATAGACATAGTGCTTCAAGGAGGATAGGGGGAAAGGACTTCAGGGCAGAAAGGCCAAAGAATACTTTAGGTTCCCAAATGAAAATTGTTACTTGGAGAGAGGGGGAGAAAGAGAAAGAGGAAGAGAAAGAGAGAGAGAAAGAGAGAGATGTCATGGTTGAACTCTGACAATAGGTATTTATTGAGGCTAGCAAAGGGATGAATTATGCTTCCATTTACTCTTTTGTTCCTAAAACTAGTTGTCGAGGGGTTATGCTTTTAACATTTTTTTGAGGCAGTAGGACTCCTGGGATCATAACAGTCAATGGAAGCATAATCTACTTCATTGCACGACATAAGCCAGTTGACAGGGTTGAGCCATACCATCTATGCCTGTGTTTAGTTATCTTGATAGCGTAGGACAGCCCTGAACTGTTGCAAAGCATGATGATGTCCCACTGCCTGTGATTTTCCCACCAACTAATCACATTGTCCATTTCTCTTAGGACAAGACCAGCGCTCTGAGCTTGAGCAACGTGGCCGGCGTATTCTATATCCTTGTTGGAGGCCTGGGGTTGGCCATGATGGTGGCTCTGATAGAGTTCTGCTACAAATCCCGAGCGGAATCCAAACGCATGAAACTCACGAAGAACACTCAAAACTTTAAGCCTGCTCCTGCCGCCACTACCCAGAATTACGCCACTTACAGAGAAGGCTACAACGTGTATGGAACAGAGAGTGTTAAAATCTAGGGTACGGCCAAGGCCTGCTACGACTAAGCTAATTGCCCTTCCGTTGCTGTGCATTGTGTGCCCTTTCCTTTTTCAGCTCGGTGATGTTCTTCCGAGCCATGTCTAGTCTTCAGAGTGTTTGTTGGATTCTTTGAAAACTATTCGGCGACTGTGCCTTTCTTGTCACACATAATGAATGATGCTTTCCTTGAGTTTCTGGGTAACATGTTTGTGATTGAATTGCATTCCTTGGTCCTTTTCACTTTCCCCTTTCCCTCTCTCACCATGGAGCAAAGTCTCTAGAGAAGCCATTCTCATTACTCAGTCCAGTAACTGGTGATAAAAATTAGTAGTCAAAATGAAGTGAAGTAATCCCAAAGGGAGTCTATGATTCTTTAGACAGTCATTTGAATTCAGGGACCATTTTTTTCCAATATTTGAGTCATATTTTCCCTCTTTTTCCCTCCCCCAAGAATTCATGCTCAGGTAAGTGTTTCTTGGAGGACATGAAACAAACTCCTCCTCCCTGCCCCTCCCCCTGTTCCCCACCTTCCCATCTATATTCAGACTTCTGCTGTTGGAGGCCATTGGGACCTAGAGACCTACAGCAAAACCTCACCTGATTCAGACCAGCTGCAAGGCCAGTTTGAATTAGGAAAAGGTCTGATTATAGACATCTTTTCAGGAATTTCTTTTTAATACCTTTCAGTACATATGCCATAGTTAATAACCAAAGCGATGTCTGCAATAGAAAAGAACACTGAGTGACTCCATTCATTAGACTCAATCCTACTGAGACTCCTGTTGTCAAAGATAATCCTTTGTTCTTTTCTGTCTGAAGCCCTTGGTGCCCAAAAGCTCATGGCTATTGTTCCTGAGCCTCCCTTCACACTCCTATTCCACAAGCTCAGGCCAGTCCAATTCCATCCGTCCAAGGCTTTTTAAAACAAATGATTATCCTTCACTCTTCGAGTTTAAACAGAATCTTAATTCCTCAATTTGCTTTTGTTCTTTGCTGCTGCAGACATTAGCTCCTTGAGTCATAACATAGTCACAAAATGTTACTAACAATGTTTTCAAGTAGGGGTTCAGCTGGGCCTGTTTCACTGAATGGAAAAAAAAGAATGAACTCATTTTTAATTAGCTCATCCATTTGCATGCAAACACTTAATGTGTCGATGTCCTTAAAAACATTTTGTTCTCCCAAGAAGGTTAAACAAACCCTTTGCAATTTTGTGCACATTTTTAATTTGCTTAGCAACTCCTCTTCACAGAACAGTGCAAAGGCAAACTTCAGCCCAGTCCCCCTCAAATTATCCTAGATTTGGTATTAATGGGGTCAAAATGAGTGATATCTTGCATTGAGATAGTAAGCTTTTAATGCTCCAAAATGCTTTCACATCTGTTACCTCATCTGAAGAAAGGTACTATGATGCCCATTTGGCAGAGGAGGAAACTGAGAGCCAGCGATGCTAAGTGACTTGCCCAAGGTCACACAGCTACAAAGTAGGGGAGCCAAGGCTGGAACCCAGGTTCCCTGATTCTTAGTGGGAATGCTCTTTCTACTGGATCATCATGCCTGTGTAATTGCCCATGTCCCTTCAGGAGCCTAACATGGGAGTCAATATGGAGAACCAAATCTAGCCCCATATGCTCAGTTCTTCAAAGGAAAGCTCCGGAGGGGTAGGGAAAACATTGCCAAGCTCCTCCCTGGCCACATCCCCCTTATGGTCTACTTTGTGGTAAGCCATCCTGGCTCATGAGACTCCATGCTCAGGTCCCTCTTTCCCTCCCTCCCAACCCAGATATATTCTCTCATTGGAGAGCTGAGGGGTATTACTGTCCCAGGACCTTTGGATCTGCTGGGGCAACTGCCATTACAACTAAGAGCATGGCCCCCAGCCATGGATGCTCAGGAACTATGACCTCCATAGCTTATTGAAGCGTCTACTGGCCTTCAAAGAAAACCATAAGCCCAGGGAAGGGGCCTGAGCAAAGCCTGAAATCAGCAAGCATTGGACCTCAAACTTACTGAGAAGAAGCATAGAAGCACATAGTCCCGTGGTAGGCACCCCAGAAGAGCTTGCCTTGGCTCCAAGGCGGAGGTTGCCTTTTGCCCTTTTCTTTGGCTTCAGTCTTGTACCCTTGGATGAGCCCCTTCCCCCAAAGCCAAATCCTGCTTCTTGAGGCTTGAGTAAATGAGAAAAGATTGTGTCTTGATAGAAAAACAGCAATACAGTAACACCCCAGTTAGCACCCAGACAACCAGAACCATGGCAGGCCTGAAGCCAGGGCAGAGTGTCGGCCCAAAGGGCTGCCCTCTAAGGCTGCCCATCAGAGGCCGGTAGGAACAAGGGGAAAGCCTCCTAAGTCCTGGAAATAGACTTTGCCTGTGTCAGTGCACAAATGTGAGCTGGATCCAGTAGCGAATGCCAACAGTGAGTTTAACAAAGTGTTTGTTGGGAGGACACCAAGTAAGTCAACAAAAAACCTCTCATTTCCTAAGAACTTTGGGAAGTTTCTGCCTTCTCTTACAGCCTGGATATAGTCTTGGGAATTAAAGTACTTCAGATTTAGAACTGGAAGGGACCTCGGAAGTCATATAATCTAACTGCCTCATTTTACATATTGGGAAATTGAAGCCCAGGGAAGTGATGTGACTAGTGCATTAGTCACACATAGGATCCTAGACCTAAAAGCTGGAAGGGACTTCAGAGACCATCTAGTAGTCCAACCCCTTCATTTTACAGATGGGGAAACCAAGGCCCAGAGAGGCCAAGTGACTTGCCCAAGGTCACACATCTGATCACAGGTCTAGAGTTGGAAGGGACCTCAAAGTCTACCTAGTTCAACCCCCTTATTTGACAGAGGGAAAAACTGAAGCTCAGAGAGGAGAAGAAACATAGCCAACACCACTCAGCTAGTCACTGGCAGAGTCAGAACTTGAGCCCAGGTTCTCTCTGATTCAGAAATTCAACATTCTTTCTGCTACAAGTACTGACTAATGACACCATTGTCTTTCAGAATTCTCTCTGGCTTCTTACATTTTGAATCATTCTCTATTTTTAAAATACTGGTTATTTCTCAGTGATTATGTGATAGAGCATAGATCACAGATCATAGCTCTAAAGCTGGAAGAGACCACAGAGGCCATCTAGTCCAACCTCCTCCAATTTTACAGAGGGGGAAATTGAGGCACAAGGAGTTTAACTGACCTTGGACAGGTCCCACAGGGTAATAAGGACAAGAGGTCAGATCTGAACCCAGGTCTCCTGACTGCAGAGCCAGTCTTCTTTCTGCCGTTGTCGATTCTGGAAGCAAGTGTGACCTTTGGGGACAAGATCTCATTTTCCCCTCCAGGTTTATTCTCTCAGGCCATCTAGCTGTGTGCTCCTATAAGGCTTCTTTGGAGGTGCTGAATGTTGAAAATGATCCAAGATAAGATGAGTCTGTAAATATTTCTGAGATAAGTCCCTATAGCCTGTGAAGGGTCACCTTTACATTGCCTAAATGGGTCTACCTTTGGTTAACTGAAAACATGACAGTAAATGACCCATCCCATCCTTCACCACTTTGCTGGGTGCCTGAGGTGTTACTGTAGTTTGTATTGCATTTGTGTTTCCCCAAAGTCCTTTCCCCTTGGAGACCTCACTTTATCCTTGCAGCATCCTGGGAAAGAGGGATGATGATTGCTAGCCCTGTTTGGCAGATGGGGAGGCAGGCACAGAGGGCTTTTCTGAGGCCTGGCATCTGGTCTACCCAGTGACCAGCAGGAAGTAGTGTGCTTGGAGCTTTTAGCCAAGGAAAGCCAATTTGTTCATGTTTCTGAAATTGTCTGGTTCAGAGCTCTGGAATAGAGCTCTTGGGCTTGGGGTTGGGAGGGGGCAATGTCTGCAATGCCCCTTCCACCAAGTCCTGTAGTCACTCCTAGCATGGGGAGGGTACATGTCATCTAAGCAGGCCATAATCATGCTTTCCCACAGAGATGAAAATCAGTGCTCGGCCGGAAGGGGAGGGAGGGACCCACATGTGACCTGCATCTCCACTGGGCAACACGGCGTCAAAGCAGGCATCCCTGCAATAGCATATCAAGTCCCTGGACATTTTGCGCTTTTTTCCAACTTTAAAACTGTACAAGCTTAGATTGTGGATAGGAGAGAAACCATCTGTAACCTTTCAAGCAAAAGGAGCGGCCACAGGAAAACACTTGACTCATGTGCAAGAAACATTTTTCATTTCTATAGGCTCTGAAATGAGCATACCTTTGGTACAATTGCAAACCATTTGTCCTCAACCAAAAATGCGTTTGATCCACCTTTATTAAATGCTTAGTCTATTCAGAGCACAAGTCTGTGGAGTTTTCTAAGGGATTTATAGTATTGTGGCAGGGGTTAGACAGACACCTAATTGTCTCTTTTGCAGGTTAGAATATAATTAAGTACATTGTTGGGGTTTGGGGCCCAGACCTATGATTTCATCAGTATAGGGAACTCCCAGGTGAAAATTCCCTCTATGATGGGCAACTCATTTGTACTGTGGTCTTAAAGAGTTGCTTAAGACAGCAAGGGGGTAAGTAATCTGCCCATATGATCACAGATCTAGGATGTGTCAGAGAAGGGAATTGGAACCAATGGCCTCCTGACCTCAGACTTCAAGGCAGCAGCTCAATCTTCTATCTCACTCATTCGGTCTCTCAATTTCAATGCATAGGAAAGATAAAACCGAGAGGCCTGAGAGATTCAAGCTGGGGAGAGAGTAGGCATGGAGAATCAATTTTTTTTTTGCTTTTTGGAGGGCAATTGGGGTTAAGTGACTTGCCCAAGGTTACACAGCTAATTTTGTGTGTTAAGTGTCTGAAGCCATATTTGAACTCAGGTCCTCCTGACTCCAGGGCCGGTGTTCTATTTACTGTGCCACCTAGCCACCCGGAGAATCGATTCTTAATGCAAGGTTTGGGGAAGGTTTCTAGAAGAAAGTAGTACCTAAGTTAGGTCTTGAAGGAAAAGTAGGATTTCAACATGGTGGGGAATGTGGGAGTATAGTCTAGGTTTGTGCAAATGCACAGGGGTGGGAGAGAACAAAATGAAGTGAAAGAATAGCGAAGGGGCCAGTTTGTCTGGAATATAGCATATATGAAGGAGAGTGGCGTGAGATAAAGATAGAAAGTCAGCTTAGAAACATCAGCATGGACCTCAAATGCCAGAGGGGGACCTTGTACATATGCTTGAAGGTAAGACAGACGCTAAAGGTCTTTCCACAGGGAAATGGCATTACCAAATGGGATCAGTCTTTCACTTTTGCATCTCTGTACCAGTGACAGATGGTTTCTATCCTACAAACAACCTAAGTCATCAGCCAAGTATCCAAGGCCCCAGGGTCTTTAGGAAGCACTGCAGGGTAGCTCAGGCCCTGCTTAGCTGACCTTGAGCATCAAGCTTCAGAAAATTGTCTGTTTAGCTTTCCGAGGGCCCGTGAAGGCCTACACCAGCTGGGGAGCAGCTCCATGGGCTGGTGCCAGTCTGAGAACTGGGGTTTGGCCAGGGGATGCCCAGCCATGGGGCACTGCTGAATCTCCCACTTGCCTTTGCAGGTCCCTCCCCACTGGGAGCATGTGACAGGACGATTCACCGAAAAAGTGGCTGCTTCAAGGATCCTGAGCCAGAATTTTCTCTCTCCTTGGTGTCAGGCATGACACGAATATTGCTGATGGTGCAATGACCTTTCAATAGGAAAAACTGCTTTTTTTGTCCTTCAGTGCCTTATGGAACACTCTGAGACTTGCAGCAATGCAAATCATCATTGAAATATTCTTGCTTTGCTTGAAAATCTAACAGACACACAAACAAACTAACATACACACACAAAGTGGATGGGCAAGATTCTCATATGGAAAAAAGGAAATAATTCTTGTAAAAACAAGCAGTTTCACAAAAGCCATTCTTTGATATCCCACTATATATCATGTACACAGTAAATGAGCGCCCTGTTCTTCAACAAAACAAAACCAATTTCCCTGAGTTCATTTCCATGAATACCACCCCCCTCCCCTGCCCATGCTCCATCTTAGCTAAAATGATTTCAAATCTATGTCTCCCATTGCTTGAGAAACCAGACTGGCACTTCTAGGATTGGCTGCTGCCCAGATGTTTTTGGTATTCCCTATCAGTGGAGATTTTCTATATGCCCTATATCCTTTCAATGTTCCCAACATGTGTATATCCTTTGATCATGAATACAACCCTCTGAGAAAAGAGAATTTGAACACTTTGGAAAAAGAGACTAACCTGTGACTCCTCTGCAGTCGACAACCAGATTCATTGGAAGGCTTCTGTGGTTTCCCAGTTGGCAAAGAAATTAACTGCGCTCTCTATTCCCTCTCCCATGGGTGACAAGAGAACAGGACACTCCTTCTATCAGGCATACCTCTCGGTGCTTTTATTCCAACGGATTTTGAGCGGCTTTCCAAGAAGCGTAATCATTTTTTCTTGCTTTCTGTATGTATTGGAATTCCCCATCACTGAAGAGCTAGCAAGCATTTAGGTGAGGGAGACGCTGCTCCAAGTCAAGTTTAGAATCACTTTTTTCTCAGAAACAACACTGTGTTTTAGCTCTGCTTTCTCAGATAAGTATGCCTTTCAAGTGTCCACCAGTGGAAATAGGACAGCTTTTCACAGAGGGCCTACCATTTCAGCCTAGGCACTTTCTCCAGCTCACTTCACTCTTGCTAGACCTGGCCCACCACCTGTTGCCTGTGACTGCCCGTGACACTCCATCCCAGACTGCATGTGTCCTTTTCTAGTTGGCGAAGGCTAAAAAAACAAAATTTTTAAGGCGCATTCTTGATCCTACCGCTAAACGAAATCCTCAGCACCGCTCACTTGGGAGCCTCAAGATGGATCAGTCCCCACTGGGGTGCACTGTCAGAGGCCCACTTCACTCCATCCGTAAATAAGTAAATAGATGCATCTGTACTGTGGGATTCAACTGAAAAATCTAAACAAGTACAGTCTCCATTCACTAATCAATTACCTCCTATATAGCAATCTGCTTTCTGCAGTTTCATAGTCTTAGCTCATTGATGATGAATGCAGATTGGAAGTTAGGAGACTGGAAAGACGGCATATTTAAGTCCTTTCCCAAAGTTGTACTCTTAGGCCCAGATCCTGAGTATTTTAAACTCAGTCTTCAGAAAGGAAAGGGAGACAAAAAGTCCTGTTGGATGAAACGTTCCCAGGAAAGTGTAATATAAATTCATTTCCCAAAACTTTTTCATAAAGAGAAGAACTCACCTGTCAAGTATTAAAATGGCATTGAACAAGACGAAACTTTTGTGGGGTTTTTTCCATTTTTTCATGAAACTGTGATTTTCAACTTTGGAATGCTATATATCATCCCCTGCAGTGGGAGGCTACAGCTGTACGTGACAACATTGTATAACACAAAGCGACAAACCGGCCTTGGACAGCGAGAAATGGCCATTCATGTAAGCTATTCCACTTCTTGGCATGAAATCTTCACCAGAGTGAAGGGCCAGTAAACTAGTTTGTTATTTTTTTAAAATTTGCATGTATAAAATTTTAAAAAGTATCGATTGCTTCAGCTTCCTGCTACTAACTTTAAGCTATGAGAGTTCACGCAGTACAGACTTGAGGATTTGATTTCTTTAGAGGTTCTTTTCCTTTTGTCGTTAAAACTGCACTCAAGTGAACGAAAAAATTTCCAAGCAAACTAATGGCTATCAAAGCATAAATTGCATGCATGGGCAAAAGTTCCCAAGCCTCAATGTAATGGGGTATTGTACGAACCGTTTTAGTACATTTTGTAAATAAAATTGTAAAGAAAATTCGGCTTCTCTGTTCTGATGTCCAGTTAGTCTCCTGGAACAATTCCGCTCTCTAGACTCCCCCATGGTCATGCTTATCATACCTAACTAGTCATTCAGTCATTTAACCACCCATTCACTCACCCAGCTACCCACTCACTCACCTACCCACCCAACTACTCATTCACCTACCCACCCACTCACTCATCTAATCCAGGGCTTCTTAAACTTTTTCTACTTGTGACCCCTTTATCACTTCTTAAACTGTGGGTCCTGACCCCCTGGGGGTCAGCAGCTGAATTTTAATCTACCTATCCAGCTACCCATTTACCTACCTAGCCACCCATTCATTTATCCAACCACTCACTCACCTACTCAGTCAATCACCCACTAACTCCCTACCCCCTGGCTCCGACTTGGGCCAAGGCAGGCCCTCAGGCCTGAACCATGGCATCTGAGTGGCTGACAAAAGGAAGCCTGCTCACCAGAGCTTAGATTTGGTTAGATACTTAGCTCCCTGAAGCAAAGGCTTCAGGTTGACTATGGCGTCTGGGACCCAGGGGCAGTATGTGACTCTCTCCAACCCTTTCTCCCTCTCTGTGACCAATGCTCAGGGCCTTGGGCTAGCTGTCCTTTCCATGGCCCACCCAGATCTTCCATACCAAAGTGATGCCTCAAGCTCTAAAGCCAGATTGAACTGGATGGTCTCTAAGTCCTTTCCAGCTCTAGAATTCAAATGACTCTCCTGCTTTCTTGCTTCTTCACAATCTATCTGTCTAATGCCCCACACCTTTGGGGTGCTATCTTTAACAAGATAAAAACTATTTGTGCTACAATGCCCATGGCTTAATGTGGAGGTGGTAGGAAATCTTTATCTTATCAAATACTTCTGGCCCACGGGGGGGAAAAATCAATCAAGGGCCACACAGAAGCTAGAAGCAGCTTAATGTAGTTAGATTTCCTTTGAGATCAAGACATATAAAATCCATGATCATAAAACCGTATTGAATAAATATAACAAATATTCTCAAATATCCTTCCATTTCCTATTAAGGAGAAGTAGAGAGAGACTGGGGGTTGGAGAGAGGTAAGAAGATAAATGGCATGAGAGGGAAAGATTGGCAAAGGAGAAAAGAAGAAGAGAGAGATTGTTGCTGAGAGGGAGAGAAACATAGAGAAGAACCGAGAAGAAGAATGTATGAGAATGGCAGAATAAGAAGGAAGAAAATAGGGAGAGGGAAGGAAAGAGGCTCAGTAGGTTTTTGAAGTATTAAGTAATCTCCATTCGTGGCAGTTTGCTCACCGCTTGGGCTATGGACATCTGTGCTATGGAATTCCAATTAATTAACTGTTGTCCGTAGTTCTTCAACTGCTTTTTATCCTTCAATTTTCAAAGGTTCCCCTTTGACTAGGGTAGCCATGCAAGCCACCAAAGAGAAATTCTTCTCTGGGCTACAGTAGCAGTAACTAGAACAATGCTACCCTGAAAGCTATCAAGCTAAGGTTCAGCTAGCCATACCTCCGGCTTGATGTGCCATCACCGCCAGATGACACATTTGTATTCTAACAAGGGTCTACAATGCTAAGGCCCAAAAGAGTGACTAATTTTGGACACTATGACATACCAATGTGAGAGACTTTGTTGTTCAGAGACACTTTTCAATACCTCTGTAAGTAGGCCCATTCTTATACACAGAGTCAGTCCTGGCATTAGGATCCCCAAACACTGTTCTTCAGCTTTATCCCAATTCTCACAAAAGGGACCAATACCCTGTGTCTTTGTGGCCACAGCTACACTCACATGGAGTTGGGCTTTGTTAATGGCACCATCTTCAAAGAAGAAGGGCAGGCATTGCTCAAAAGGAAAAGAATTCGTGAGTTCCCATAATAATTCATAATACTCAGAGTTCCCATAATACTTAGAGGGCTCTTAATAGGGCACCAATGCAAGCCTTATTTCCCTTCTACAGGGTAAAACATTAAAGTGTTAAAATCACTGATCTCCATGAAACAGAATGTTTGCTAATGTCCCTTTTCCTCACAGCAGGAAGAAATCAGTCAGTGTTCCGAGGCAGCATCCTCCACTCCCAGTTCTCAATGGGAATGGGTTCTCTCTACTTTCTGGATCAGATGTAGCAATTGGAGGTTTCACCCTGGGCCAGCATCCCCTCCCCTCCCAAGGAGGGTCTGCTTTTATAACAAGAACCTTCCTTAATAATAGCCTGAGTTCCACACATGGAATGAGGAAGGCAAAGCTTTTGCCATAGATATGTTCCTCAATAGTGTCCATCAACTTCAAGGAAATCAGAACTAACTCCAATATTTCAAGGATATCTGCTTTCATAGGTGTTTGTAGTCACCAAACTGTCACAGCTCCTGTCCACCTGGGTGGATGGCCTTTGTCAGTTGTTGTGGACTAGATGGCCTCTGATGACTCATCCAGTTCTAAATATAGGATCCTACATGTGACCTTGGACAAGTTCTTTAACCTCCCTTGGCCTCAGTTTCCTCCTCTGTAAAATGGTGGGGTTGAAGTAGATGTTCCCCGAGGGCCCTTCTTAATCTATGCTCCTATGCATAAAGTCCATCTCCTGGTGGCTGACTGTCTAATGGTGAGCTTCTCTGAGCTTACTTCAGTTAGTCCTCAGATAGCAGCCATGCTTTATCCATCAGTGATGGGCACTTTCCCACTACTTTGAAGTATCATAGGAGTATAGAAGTAGAGATGATGAAATTAAAACTTATTTTAAACCCACGAGACAAGCTTATTGATTAGAGGAATGTGATGCTGTGTCCTCTTCTAATGGGAAGCATCCCTTTAAAATGAGTGACTATACCTTGATCTGGTTGGCAAATCTGGTTGATCTGGTTGGCAAATCTGGATTTATATGAATGTAGGTTGGCATTTAGAATACCTTCTGAAGCCAAATGTAAATATCTTTGGTATTATCCATGGCCTTCATTTATTTATGCTACCCCTCTGCTTTACTGGCACAGGATCTGTTCTCTGTCATCCAACACAGGTAAAGAATGGACATTCTGGTGGCTAGGACATTATCCGGTATACCTACTATCCAAACTTCACAAAATTAGGATATGATGGAATCAAGCAGCAAGCATTTATTCATTGCCTACTGTGTGCTAAGCACCTTGCTAGACATTGAGGATACAAGAGACAGTCCCTGCCCTCAAGGAGCTTACATTCTCTTGGAGGAGCTGACATGTCCATTTGTGATTATATCTAAAATGCAAGTAAAGTAAATAAATGGTCATTTGGGGAAGAGGCATTAGCAGCTGAGGAAATGAAGAAGGTCCTCATGTAAGAGTCTCCATCAGAGTCCTCCTCCAATGTCCTCAAATGGTGTAACAAAGACCTTGGGCTCCTGCCAAGGGCAAACTCTGGCAGTTCTTGCTTGGCTAGAAAGGCTTCAAGCACAGGCCCAGTGTTCAGTTCAGTCCAGCTAAGTTTAGAAAGTTATTGGCTACCAGGTGATGAATTGCCCGGGCCCAACAATTCCCCCTGACTATCCCCTAGAGTGGGGATACAAGGGGGGGGTGTGGGTAGATCCATCATTTCTCAGCCTGAGATTTTATAGATTTTAAGGCAGAGAACATGGCCTCCAACTGTTGGTCAGCTGTGAGACCTTGGACCTCAGTGTCACCATCTGTCAAATGGGGAAGGTTGAACCAGATCAGGGCTTCTTAACCTTTTTGGTGTCATGGACCCCTTCAGCAGTCTGGTGAGACCATTGCAGAATAAATACAAAGGAAACCAATTATTCAGAATACAGTTATCAAAATATCTTTAAAAAAGAAGTTCCTATATCTCAGATAAAGAATCATCTCTGAGGCCCCTTCCAGCTTTAAATTCTATGACCCTAAGTCATTACACATAATGCTAAAAAACTAGATTCACTACATTTACCTCCCTTTGATGACTCAGAAATGGCTTTAGGGACATGGAGGCCCTTCCTATGAGCCTCAGCTCTCACGGCCCTGGCCATTAATGGAAGCCTAGGTAAATCAACCATTTTCCATCATATCGAGCTCACATGGAATCGCTAGAAGCTGTAACATGCTGTGACATCACCCCAAGCCCAAGAAGCAACCCTGGGGAGCTCTCTGACATTGTAATTTCTCTTAATGTGGCCAACCTAGTACCAAGCAACTGACTCTAAGGAAGAGGGAAAACAATTTTTTTCTTTTCCCTGACAACCACAGGCATGTCTGAGGAAAGACTATACCTGCTCTAGCATATCCTATTTGAACAGAGGCAGCACTCCAGTGATTGGACCTCCTGGAGCAGTCAGAATCAAAACAAAATGGGCACAAGGCCATGTAACAGCTTTCAGAGGGTTTCATGATGGAGGAGGTATTTGAGATAAATTTTAAAGGATGGTTAGGAATTCAACAGCATAGTGTAGTAGACACAATGCTGAACTTGGAGGCTGAAGAGCTGGGTTCAAATTCTGTCCCAGATGCTGTGTGACCTTGGGCAAGTTTATTCCCCTCTCTGGGTCTCAGTTTCCTCATCTGTAAAATGAGGAGGTTGGACACAATGACCTCCACGATCTAAATCAATGAGCCTTGGGGGAAAAGGTAAGGGGGACCATGGTGGGGAAAGGGAGGGAAGAATGCTTTGTCTGCCTATGCAAATCCTCCTCATTTGAGTAAGCACTATATGAAGAGCACCAGCACCACCATGTCTTACCTAAAGGTTTTGGGGGAAGAGACATCTTGTCTTCAAGGAATCGACACATCTCCCTTGGCTGTCCATATCCCTAAATTCCCTTCCACTACCTCCTGGCTATCCAGGGTACTCAGTGGCAATACCCCACCCCTCCCCAGCATGGGTTGGGGGGTGCTTTGTGTTTTGTACTCTCTCTATTCTATCCCAATATATCATCTAGGTCCCATATCTTCAAAGGGTACTAATGCTTTTGAGAAAACTCATTAATTGAGTAAAACTCGTAATCTCTACCAGGTAACACTCCTAATAAGTGGCCCCAGTGAAGGTAGGCTGGTGAGAGAAAGTGTTTAGACACAGACTACCATACTATTCAAGGAAAGTCCCTTCCTGACCCCATCCCTTCCCTGTCAGTCATCTAAACGTCAGGAAAGAGTTCAAGAGCTCTAAGACTTAGGAGAGGAGTCAGTGATGAAGGTTTCCTCCAATTTAGGGCATTTCCACCAGCAAATGAGTGTGTAGTTCTCTGTAGGTCACAAGAGACACTTCCTTGGTTCTCTCTACTCTGCGAAACCTTCTCAGCAGGATTCAAAGGCTTCCTCTGCACACCAAGTTCAGAACTATCCAGACAAATACTGTGTTTTCAGAGCTCCTCTATTCAAATCTGTCCCTGGGGGGTGGGGTTCCTATGCAGTGGCATATGGGACCTGAGGCTCATCATGATCACATACATACACACACACACACACACACACACACACACACACAAACACACACACACACACCACCTCAAAGTCAGTCCAATACAACTTTCAAAGAACATGTACAATTCCTCCTTGGTCAAAGCAGCAAACCTCACCAATAAGAAGTTGCAAGACATAATGAAAGGAGCATGGGACCTTGCATCAGGAGATCTGAATTCAAATCCTGCTTTTGACATTTGCCAATTGAATGACTTTGGGTAAGTGCATTCACCACTCAGGGTTCATTTCCCAACTGTCAAACAGAGAGAATAACTCTTGTACTACTCGTGTCACAGGGTGGCTATGAGGAAGATGTTTTCATAAGCATAGCACCAGAGAAATGGTGATGGTTGTTATTTCAGCATTATTGATCCAACAAGGAAGGGAACGGGGCCTAACATCAGTCATGGAATCACAGAACGGCAGAATTGGCTGATGGCTCAGAGGCCATCTCAGCCAACCTATTCATGAACAAACTCTCCCCCAAACACACATATAGTATTCCTCAACAAATGGTCATCCAGCTTGTTGGATGATCCCTAGTGGGAAACACTGAGGACAGGGGCTTCTTCCCTCCCCCACTCCCCCTGGTCCAAACCTACACATGTCCAAACATCTAGACAGAGCATAACCATTCATTTATTCATTCAATATTCAACCAACAAACATATATCAGGCACAGACAAAAATAATTTATGTTCTACTGAGGGTGGAGGAAGAAGGGAACGACTCCAGAGGATCCAAAATCTAAATCAGGAGGGCCTCTCACAGTCCATCTAGTCCAACCCACTCATTTTACAGACAAGGAAACTGAGCTCAAGAGAAGGGAAGGGGGCAGCTAGGTGGTGCGGTGAATAGAACACCAGCCCTGGAGTCAGGAGGACCTGAGTTCAAATCCAGCCTCAGACATGTAACACAAAAACTAGACATGTGACCTTGGACGAGTCACTTAACCCAAAATTGCCCTCCAAAAAGCAAAAAAAAAAAAAAGGAAAGATAAGGGAGGGGACTTTGCCTGAGGTCATACACAGAGCAAATATCAAAGGTGGAATCTGACTCCAGAAGCCACTACTGTACCACACTGCCTCAGAGAAGTAAACACAAAACATTTATCCCAGATCTGTTATTTTAATATAATAAGGAATGACTAGAAAGGAAGCCTCCTGTATCAATACGGAGCTACAACTTCCAGCCTCAGAGAGTATACTTTATAAGCGTAGTATATGTACCGTATGCTCAGTCAGTATACTGTATGAGCCTGTGTGTATGTGTGTGTATATATACATATATAATATATATATACACATATAATACATATATATATATACACATACACACAAGCAGAGTATACTGTATGAGCCAGTATATGGCTTTTATTTATGATTCCAAGGGCAGCTGTCTAGCCACTGAGCCATGCTGCCTTTCAAATATATACAGAAGTAAATACAAAGTCCTTTCAAGGTGGGAAGGTGAAATGTGCTGGAATCCTTAAATACATGGATACTGGGAGGAGACTGAGGAAGGGTTTATCATAGCACCAGAGCTGAGGCTTGAAGGAACCCAGAGATTCAAAGAGGTGGAAGGGAGGTAAAGAGACAGAGCTTTACAAGTTTGTGCAAAGAGAGAGACAAAAGCTAGAATGCCATGTCCCAGGAACATGATACAGATCCATTTGAACACATGTGTGCTGAAAAAGTCACCAAGAGACTGTAGAGAGAAAAGAGAAGTGAATAGAGCACTAGCCTGGGAGTCAGGAGGACCTGAGTTCAAATCCAGCCTCAGACACTTAACACAAAAACTAGCCGTGTGACCTTGGGCAAGTCACTTAACCCCAATTGCTCTCCAAAAAGCAAAGAAAGAAAAGAAAAGAAAAGAAAAGAAAAGAAAAGAAAAGAAAAGAAAAGAAAAGAAAAGAAAAGAAAAGAAAAGAAAAGAGAAGAAAAGAAAAGAAAAGAAAAGAAAGAGGACCCAGGCTAGAGCCCCAGAGGGGGAGAGGGAAGGCGGGAGGAACCAGGAAAGAAGCCAGAGAAGGTAGGAGAAGAAGGAGAGAAGATTCAGGAAGAGATAGGGCTCAATAGTGCCAAAAGCTGCAGAGAGGCCCAGAAAGATGTGACCTGAGAAAAGGTTCCATCAGTATGGGCAGTTAAGAGATCATTGGTTATCTTGGAAAGAACCATTTCAGTCAAGCGATGAAGGTAGAAGGCAGACAAAGACAGATGGAGAGGAAGGGAAGAGGAGGCAATGAATGGCCCAGCTTGGAATTTGGCTGGAAAAAGGGAAGAGAGATAGAGATGGATAGCTGGAGGGAAAGGGAGGGTCAAGTGAAGGTTTGTTTTCATCTGTTTTTTTTTAAGGGAAGGAGGAATTAAGCATGTTTGTAGGCAACAGGGAAGGAACCAGTAGATAGGGAGAGATGCAAACTTTGAGAAATGGAGTAAAACTGGGGTGGCTAGGTGGCACAGTGAATAGAGCACCAGCCCTGGAGTCAGGAGGACCTGAATTCAAGTTTGGCCTCAGACACTTAACACTTACTAGCCGTGTGACCACAGGCAAGTCACTTAACCCCAATTGCCCTGCCCTCCCCCTCGAAAAAAATTAAAAGAAAAAAGAAAAGAGAAATGGAGGAAAATTGATCATAGTGACATGCTAACTTGGCTCCAAAAAAGGACTTATGGTAGCCCATCCTGAAGCAGTATGGTTATGACATTGGACTTAGAATCAGGAAGACCTGGATTCAAATCTCATCTCAGAACCTTACTAGCTGTAGGACCCTAGGCAAGTCACTTAACCTCTCTGAGGCTCAGTTTCCTCTTCTGTAAACTGAGGGAGTTCTAAATAACCTCTGATGTCCCTTCCAATTCTAGGTCTAGGATGTGACCTTGGTCAAGTCACTTCCCCAACCTGGACCTCAATTTCTTCCTCTGCAAAATAAGGGGGTTGGACCATATGGCCTCTGAGGACCCTGCCCACTCTAGCACTACCATCTTTGGATCCCTTCCAGCTGTAATCTGTGATCTTCTGATCCATCCCAAAGTCCAGCACCCCAACTATGAAAAAGGCAGGTGGTCCTGTACAGACCCTGCCAATCACTATTCATTCATGAAGTATAGACCAGTCACCTACTCTGGGCCCAACCTGGTGTAAGGAGCATCATTGCTCTCCCATTCAATATCATTTAGGGTGTTATGCTGGACACCAAAAAAATAGCCTAGTCCCTGGCCCCAGGGCACAAAGTTGGTTTTTGTTCCTAATGCCACCTTCCTCACTTCCACCTTGCCCTTTCAGTAGCTTCTTTTCCACTAATACCCCAACATTGCCAGATGTCTGCCTCTAGCCTTTGTGTAATTGTCCATTTCTTAGACCCACCCCACTGCTCAGGGCAGTTCCCTATGTTATAGAGCACCCCACCCCTCACCTTTCTCCAATGAAACCACACAATCCCATGTCCCATTCACTTAGTTCCCTCTTCCCTCCCAGAGCTAATGTGATCCACTCATCTGAGCCCATGTGCCCACAGCTAATAGGCCCTTAAATTCATTCAGTTCATCTGAAAAGAACCTGCCAGAGCAAGCCACTTCCCCTTCCTGGGGCTCAGTTTCCTCCTCTGGAAAATGAGGGGGCTGGGCTAGATGGCCTCGGTGTTCCCTCCAAGAGTAAATGGTTAACAACAGGCTCTCAGAAAACATGCAAAGCACACACACTTTGGAGTCTAATCTCCATTATCAACATTTTCTCTGACACTTTCATAAGGCTAGACAATTAACATAATAAATCAAGCCCTGACTTGTAGCCAAGGTGTAAATGCTCACACTGAAAATTTAACAATCAGCTCCAGCACCTCTGGGGTCTCTCCCAGATCTAACTCAAAGACACTATATATGACCTTGGACAAATCACTTCTGCTCCTTGGGCCTCAGTTCCTCCTTTGTCAATGGGGGTTTTAGACTAGATCTTCTTGGGGGGTCACTTCTGGCTCTAGACCTAGGGGAGGTCCAATGATCCTATGAAAGACCTTTGTAAACCACAAAACATTAGAATTGGAAGTTGGTATTCTTACTGACACCTGTCTCTTTTTCTTTTCAATCAGAGCCCACAGCCATACCAGTGTGGCTTAATCAGGAGAGTTTAAGAAGTAGCATGGCAGATTTAGACAGAGGCTCTGGTATCAAATCCCAGTTCTACTACTTACTTTCTGTGTGACCATGGACAAGTCATTTCCCCTCACTAGGCCTCTGTAAAACGAGGACCAGACGGCCTCTGAGGTCCCTTGTAGCTCTATATCTATACGTCTATGACCTTGGACAAGTTACTTTACTTCCCTAGGCTTCAGTTTCCACATCTGTAAAATGGAGGGTTTGGATGACCTCTGAGGTCCCTTCCAGTTCTAGGTCCATGATCCCATAAGAACAGCCTGCCAAGTTAGGGACCTGTCATGTCATCATGTCAGTGAAAGAGATGCCAGCAACCCTATAAAAGACCAAAGCTTTCTGGACATGCATTGAGTTACACAAACAATTTCTCCACATGCTACAAATCTTACCCCCTACTCATTTTTCTGGTTCCTCTCAGGCAAGGACTTCTCTTCCCCTGACTCAATATTTGCCCGATCAGTGAAGCTTATAAGTCCTGCCCCTGATAAGATGATACCCAGTGGACCAATCCATCCATAGTCACTGAGTCACACCCCCCCCCATACACCTGACCCTCATACAAATGGATCCCTGCAGGCCACATATTGACTTAGAAAACAAATTTATATTATCTTTTTTATTGCATTTTCATTTCTTTTGTTAAAACATTTCCCTAGGGGCGGCTAGGTGGCGCAGTGAGTAGAGTGTCGGCCCTGGAGTCAGAAGGACCCGAGTTCAGATCCAGCCTCAGTAACTTAATGCACACACAAAGAAAAACCTAGCCGTGTGACCTTGGGCAAGTTACTTAACCCCAATTGCCCTCCAAAAAGCAAAACAAAAAAAAAAAAAACCATTTCCCTATTACAATTCAATTTGGTTCAGACATCACTATTCAGGAGTGTTGCAGGCCCCATTTCAGCACTTGGGACTTCTGGAATATACCAAGAGGTATGAGAACTACTTCTAGTTAGGTTGGGGGAGAGAACACATGCACATGAAAATGTAACTTATATTAAAGGCTGCATTTCATCAGGGCCTCCTGAGTACTATGGTAGGCCAGAAGAGAGTCATTATCCGGGGCAGGGGAGTCAGAAAAGGCTTCATTGAGAAGATGGGACTTGAGCTGGACAGGACAACCCCATGGAGAATCGCCTTCCTTCCTGTGCAGTCACACCCCAGGTGAATTCATCTCTAGCCTGGCCCTAGCCCTGCCCACCTCTATTTCCCCTGCCCCACATCACTCTCCCCAAGAAAGGTTCCATGTTGTCTCCGAGTCTCTGCCCACCCCCATCTCCCAATAACTAAACTGAGGGTATGTTTCCAACTGCTTAATCTGGACACAAAGATCATTCCAGCTATGCCTACACT